>QANU01074788.1:337198-445663 GCA_003254905.1 Nissolia schottii | reverse complement strand
AAAAAAAAAAAAAAAAAGAAGTTTTTTCAATGTTTACTGTAGATAGTAAAATAATGGCGTGCATTATTAAGTGATAATCTTGTTGGGAGTGGACCCTATGCTCAGCTGCTGTAGTCCCATCCCAGATGGAGAGGTGGATGTGTCTGCGAAACCTTTGCATTACTTTTACAAATTTAGAAGCGCCAACACACAACTCAACTCCCAACAATCACATTCACCTTTTTTACAAACTCAATTTCCGTAAAAAGTGATGGCAACCTCGTTATTCCGCGCGGGACCCAGGGACCAAATCGTAAGTGAAAATCCCCACTCGCTCGGACTTGGGCCGAAACCGTTACCCGAAACGCGGCGTTCAGCTCCCTTAACCGCGGTTAGCAGAAAACCTGTAAAAGAGCAACCAGGCGAGGTTAACCATGGTTAACTTGTCCCCTCCCCCACTCAATCACACCCAAAGCCACAAACCCACTTCCTTTTAAACTCCTCATCCCCCACACAACACACACACACACACACGCGCAAACAAACAGAGAGAGAAAGTGAATTCACACCAAAAATAATAGAAAGGAAGGAAAAGTTTCTTTTTCTGCGGAAAAACGGAGAGAAAGTGAAAGAGGGGAAAAAGATAGAAGAAGCTAAAGGTTAACGAAAATGGCCATGTACCTGGACGAAGAAGAGGTTTGGAAGTGTCCGAAGCACCCGTCGAAGCGGCGGAGGAGCGGGATTTGTCCGATTTGCCTCCGCGACCGCCTCGTCACTCTCTGCCCTGACTGCGCTAACGTGCGCCCGTGCTCCTGCTGCGCCACGAGCTCCTCTTCGTCTTCTTCCTCCTCGTCTCGGTTCTCCGTCGCCGGCGACGGCGTCGGAACGGTTGGACGCGTGCACAGCCTGATCGACCAGGAGCCCGGGCTCCGGCGCTCGCGCTCCATGGCGATTCCGTTTCTCCGGTCGCGGTCGAGGTTCTCCGGCGGCGGCGATTCGGATCTCGACGGCGGCACGAGGGATTCGCCGGCGGTGAACGGGAGCAGGTCGGCGAGGTCGTTCTGGTCGATGTTCAAGTCGCAGAGGGGGACCAGGGAGCGCGAGGGCGAGGCGAAGGCGGCGTTGGTCGCCGGAGACCGCGACGGCGGCGGAGACGCGTTCAGGAAGTCGGTGATGCAGAGGTCGAGATCGGTGGCGGCGGTTCCCGGCGGCGTCGGCGTCGGCGGCGGAGAATTGAAGCCGCGGACGAAGGGGAAGGGGTGGTTCTTTCCGAGCCCTATGAAGGCTTTCCGGCAATCCAAGGTGTCTAAAGTGGTTCAAGAGCGTTCTCCTTTGTATAGAGGTTGAAATTTTGTAGATTAATAATAATTAAACGAAAAAAATAATAATAATAACAACAACAATAGCACTTTATATTAGCTCCAGAATAATTACTAATAATTTTATTTTTATTTTGTTTTAGTACGGTTCTTATCATAATCTCAATCTTAAAACTATTGTTGTGTTATGCTTCAAGCTCTGGCTGAAAATGTCGAATTCACAATACAAATGGAAACAATGATTATATATGAGTACTTGAGTTCTATTTTTCATGCAATTTTGGGGCTGGGTTGAGAATTCTGAATTTCTGTGAATTGTGTGAATAAATTCATAGGAGATTATGCCCTTCGTCTATTGTAATTTGCAAATCTTTTTTCCCCCCCTCTTCTGAAGCTGTTCTTTTCTTGGTTACTTTAGTTATTTTCATTATATTATTATTATTATTATTGGTTTAGATTCTATGCCCTATGAATTTAACATAGTTTTATACTTGACATTCAATCATCTCTCATCACATTCATTGACATTAGCAAAAGTCATTGACAATCGCACACACTACCAATGAAAATGAAAGTGAAAATAATTGATTTTGTTTATACGGCAAACACATTATTAGACGGCGATGTATAAAAATTAACCTCTTTGGGTTAGTGCATTGTATATCTTGTGAGATAAGATTTATGATATGATTTGTGTATTATGTGAAGGCACCAACTGTTTAGTGTGCATGATTAGGCTGGACTGTACTATTATGTGGTCGTGATCGTTTAAGTACTGCTTTGTAATTCATGCAAATGATCGTTGTTTGATATGTTTGGTCCCACGTAACATGTGGTTCCCCGCACATTAATCATACAATGCTTTTTTTTATCTATTTCGTTCTCTTTTGTTCTTTCATTGAATTGGCCATGAATTCCAAGGATAGGTGCATATTCTTTCATCAGAATGCAAAGAGCTCCTTGTTCGTATTTGTACCTACAAGCATTGGTGGAATTTAGTACAATAGATTGGTCCCTTAGCTCTGAATGTTTATTGCGAGAAAGGGGACAAAGTTTATTGTTCTATATACGCAGCCATTAATTATTCTTCAATATGTACAACAATGTATCGCTTAGAAAGATGTGAAATTATTTTAAGTGTTTGTCCTAGTTGCTAGGTTTTTGACACTATCATTAAATCAAATATTATTATATAACTAAAAACATAATTGACTTTCTTACTCATTATTTGATTTGAAAAATCGTATATTTGCTAGATGATAGCATTGTCGCAATTAAACTATTATTTTAATCTTCAATTGCATATATTAAAGAATAAAAAAAATTGATCTTAGGATTTTATTTTTAATACTAGAACCGTTGTGTTTAAGTAAAAAAATAATTTCAGAACTAATCGTAGATATGAAATCAAGAATTGTTACATTTGATATATGTACGTGTAGCCTTGTAGCTTCTTACCGCCCTTTGGGATGATTGGAAGAATATTGGTTTGTGCTAACCATCGGACAGTCTACCAATTTAATAATTAGTTTATTCTCGGCTAAAAATTTTTGCTGTGCTGAAAATATTTAGAATGTATAAGAATGTGGTTCTTTTTCATAGTTTTCTAAAATGTGGTAATGTAAAGGAAATAGCCAAAAAATTTGGCAATTTATATATAAAAAAATTCTCACACTATAAATTGCCAAAAGTATAGGCAATTTACATTAAAAATATGGGTACATAAATTGTCTAAAGAAGTGACAATTTACATGAAAATATAAAATAAAAAACAGCTAAGTAAATTGTCTAAAGAAGTGGCGATTTACAAAAAAAAAAAAAAAAAGTAGTTCCATAAATTGTTAGTGCAAATGTGACAATACAATATTTGCACACATCTCATCAATATTTACATACTGAATGAAGACAAAATTTATAATGCTTGTCTCAACTTGTTCCAATATGATATGTGAAGCACGAATGGTAGAATTTTGGCTATGAAATGCTTGTCTCAGCTTGTTCGCACTTGCTCCACCAAATTCACCATTCTCCACTACTCTCGTCCATTCTCTCATTTGCTGATCACCACCATTCTCCTCTACTCTCTTCCACCAGGTTCACATAGATTCATTTCTCTCTTCTCGTCTTCTCCTTTACATTTGTGATAGTATTTGAAAATACAAAGATAAAAATGAATGATGAGTGTATTGATGCTTTAATTTATTTTAACGGATTTTAAAAAGATTAAGTAGTGAATGTGTGGTATTTATATGTGAAAATCTACTATTATAATATGTTTCAAAAACTAGCGCATTTTCATATCTAAACGCTATGATTGATGAGCTGTTTCAGAATAGACTAGTAAAAATAAGATACATGTTACCAGTTTTACTAGTAGAGGGGGGTTTACAATATAAACTTGCTAGCCTTGAATTTTAGTTTAAAATTGATTTTTGGTAAAATAATATTTTCATAGCTTATGAACTTTTATTTTTAACTAAAAATGACTTCTTAGATTAATGATCATGTTTCATAGGCTATAACCATGTTTTCTTCGTTAAAACAAACTTTATAAAAAAAAACATTTTTCATATGTTATAACATTGAATTTTCTCACAAAAATGATTTTCTCAAAAAAGTAGAATGTGACATTATCTTTTTTATTAAATATGACTTATTGGATTAGAGACCATCTTTCATAGGCAATTCCCTTTTCTTATTAAAAACAAAGTTTTTCGTTAATGTGCATTTTTCGTAGGCTATACCTTGAATTTTCATGTAAAATTGACTTTTGATAAATTCCAATTTTCGTAGTCTACAACCTTCTATTTTTAACTAAAAATGACTTCATAAATTAATGACCATATTTCAAAGGTTATAGCCATGTCAATTTTTATAAAAATAAACTTTATCGTTCATAGACATTCGTGCCTTGAATTTTCGTTTAAAATTGATTTTCGGTAAAGTGCAATTTCCGTAACCTATGACCTATTTTCAACTAAAAATGACTTCTTAGATTAATGTCCATGTTTCATAGTCTATAACCATGTTTTCTTTGTTAATAACACACTTTTATCGTAAACTGACATTTTTTGTAGGTATTTTCACTAAAAAATGAGTTTCAATAAAGTGCAATTTTCGCATTCTATAACCTTTTATTTTTAACTAAAAATGACTTATTAGATTAATGACCATATTTCATAGGCTATAACCATGTTTTTTTTCTCGATAAAAACAAACATTATCGTTCATAGGCAATTTTGTAGGCTAGCCATGGATTTTCACTGAAAAATGATTTTCGATAAAAATGCAATTTTCATAGCCTGTGACATTCTATTTTTAACAAAAAGTGACTTCTTAGATTAATGAACGTCATTCATAGGTTATAGCCATGGTTTCTTCGTTAAAAACAAACTTTATCATAAAAAAGAATTTTTCGAAGTCTATAGTAATGAATCTTCACTCAAAAATGATTTTTAGTAAAGTGAAATTTTTGGAGCCTATAGCCTACTCTTTTTCGTTAAAAATAATTTCTTGGATTAAAGAACATCTTTTATAGGCTATTGCATTTTCTTATTCGTTCAAAACAATGTCTTTCATATGCTATAGCCTTGAATTTTCGTTTAAAACTATTTTTTGGTAAAGTGCGATTCCGGTAGCCTATGACTTTCTATTTTTAACCAAAAACGACTTCTTCGATTAATGAACATTTTTCATAGTCTATAGTCATGTTTTCTTTGTTAAAAACAAACTTTTATTGTAAATAGACATTTTTCATTAGCGATAACCTTGGATTTTCACTCAACATTGAGTTTCAGTAAAACATAATTTTTGTAGCCTATCATCTTTTCTTTTTCATTAAAAACGTCTTATTGGATCAATGACCATCTTTCATAGGCGATTTTCTTTTCTTATTCATTAAAAACAAAGTTTTTTGTTTTATGTATTTTTCATAGGCTATAGCGTTGGGTTTTCATGTAAAATTGAATTTTGAAAAGTGCAATTTCCATAGCGTATGACTTTCTATTTTTAACTAAAAATGACTTCTTAGATTAATTACCATTTTTCATAGGCTATAGTCATGTATTTTTCGATAAAAACAAACTTTATCGTTCATAGACATTTTTCATAAGTTGGCCTTGAATTTTCATTGAAAAATAATTTTCGTAGCCTATGACCTTCCACTTAAAAAAACAACTTCTTAGATTAATGGACATCTCTCATAGGCTATAGCTATGTTGTTTAAAAACAAACTTTATCGTCAATAGAAACTTTGGGCAATCAATATTTATGGATTTTCAGCCAAAAATGATTTTTGGTAATGTGCAATTTTTGAAGCCTACATTCTCTTTTTCATTAAAATTGACTTTTTGGATTAATGACCATCTTTCATAGGCTATATTTCCTTTCTCATTCATAAAAAAAATAAAGTTTTTCGTTAATATCCATTTTTTGTATGATATAGCCGTGGATTATTGATTTTCGGTAAAGTGCAATTTCCGTACCCTATGACATTCTATTTCTAACTAAAAATGACTTCTTACATTAATAACCATGTTTCATAGTCTATAGCCATGTTTCCTTTGTTAATAACAAACTTTTAATGTAAGTAGACATTTTTCGTAGTCTATAGCCTTGGATTTTCACTGAAAAATGATATTCGGTAAAGTGCAATTTCCATAGTCTTTGACCTTCTCTTTTTCATTAAAAATGATTTATTGGATTAGCGATCATCTTTCATAGGCAATTTCCTTTTCTTATTCATAAAAAAAAACAAAGTTTTTCGTTAATATCCATTTTTCGTAGGCTATAACCTTCAATTTTCATGTAAAATTGATTTTTGGTAAAATCCAATTTTTGTAGCATATGACCTTCTATTTTTAATTAAAAATGACTTCTTAGACTAATGACCATTTTTCATAAGCTATAACCATGTATTTTTTTTTTATAAAAACAACTTTATCGTTCATAGACATTTTTTGTAGGCTATATAACTATGAATTTTCACTAAAAAAGAATTTACGGTAAAGTAACATTTTGTAGCCTACGACATTCTATTTTAGGGAAAAAAAAGACTTCTTAGATTAATCCATGTCTTTCGTAGGCTATAACCATATTTTCTTCCTTAAAAATAAACTTTATCCCAAGCAGTAAATTCTCATAATTTATAGACTTGGATTTTCCCTCAAAAATGATTTTTAGTAAAATGCAATTTCCATAGCCTATGACCTTTTCTTTTTCATTAAAAATGATCTATTGAATTAATGACCATCTTTCATAAGCGGTTGGCTTTTCTTATTCATTAAAAAAAAGTTTTTTCTTAATATGCATATTTCATAGGATACCCTTGGATTTTCATGTAAAATTGTTTTTTGGTAAAATGCAATTTTCATAGCCTATAACCTTCTATTTTTAACTAAAAATAAATTTTTAGATTAATGACTATCTCTCATAGGCTATAACCATTTCTTTTTTTTATTAAAAACAATCTTTATCGTTCAAAGGTACTTTTCGTAGGCCACAGTCTTGGATTTTCGTTTAAAATTGTTTATAGGTAAAGTACAACTTTCGTAGCCTACCACATTCTATTCTTAACAAAAAAAAAGACTTCTTAAATTAAAGAACATTTTTCATAAGCTATAGCCAAGTTCTCTTCGTTAAAAACAAACTTTTATTGTAAATAGGCATTTCTCATTGGTTATAGCCTTGAAAATTCACTCAAATATGAGTTTCAGTAAAGTGCAATTTCTGAAGCCTAACATTTTCTTTTTAGTTAAAAATGAATTATTGGATTAGTGACCATCTTTCATAGGCGATTTATTTTTCTTATTTATTAAAAACAAAGTTTCTCATTAATATGCATTTTCTATGGGTAATAGCCTTGGATTTTCACTAAAAATGACTTTCGATAAAGTGCAATTTACGTAGCCTATGACCTTCTCATTTTCATTAAAATTGACTTTTTGGAGTAATGACCATCTTTCAAGGGCAATTTCCTTTTCTTATTCATTAAGAACAAAATTTTTCGTTAACATGCATTTTTCGTAGGCCTTGGATTTTAATGTAAAATTTAGTTTTTGGTAAAGTACAATTTCCACAGTCTATAATTTTCTATTTTTAACTAAAAATGACTTCTTACATTAATGAGCATCTTTTATAGGCTATAACAATGTCCTTATTGATAAAAAAATAATCTTTATCGTTAATAGACATTTTTCATAGGCTATACAACCTTGGATTTTCGCTGAAAATGATTTTCATTAAAGTTTATTTCCATAGTCTAAGACATTCTATTTTATATATATATATATATATATATATATATATATATATATATATATTACAAAAAATAACGTCTTAGATTAATGAACATCTTTTAAAGGCTAAAACCATGTTTTCTTCATTAAAAACAAACTTTATCATTAGTAGGATTTTTTCGTAGTTTATAACCTTGGATTTTAACTTAAAAATGGTTTTTAGTAAAGTGCAATTTTCATACCCTATGACCTTTGATTTTTTATTTAAAAAAAAATGGTTCTTAGATTAATGGACATCTCTCATAGGCTATAACCATGTTTTCTACATTAAAAACAAACTTTAACGTCGATAAGAATATTTTGTGGTCGCCTTGGATTTTCACTCAAAAATAATTTTCGGTACAGTTCAAATTCCGTAGCCTATGACCTGCTCTTTTACCTTAAAGCTGACTCATTGGATTAATGACGACCTTCCATTTTTAATTAAAAATGACTTATTAGATTAATGATCATCTTTTATAGGCGATTTCCTTTTCTTATTCATTAAAAGCAAATATTTTGGTTAATGTGCATTTTTCGTAGGCTATAGCCTTGGATTTTCATGTAAAATTGATTTTTTCTATAGTGCAACTTTCATAGTCTATGACGTTCTATTTTTAATTAAAAATGAATTCTTAGATTAATGGTTACTTCTATAGGCTATAGCCATGTCTTTCTCGATAAAAACAAACTTTAACATTTAGAAGCATTTTTCGTAAGCAATAACCTTGAATTTTCACTAAAAAATGATCTTCAGTAAAGTGCAATTTTTGTAGCCTAAGACCTTCTAATTTTAAAAAAATGAGTTCTTAGATTAATGGACATCTTTCATAGGTTACAACCATATTTTCTTCATTGAAAACAAATTTTATTGTTAGTAGGAATTTTTTGTAGTCTATATCCTTGGATTTTCACTCAAAAATGATTTTCAATAAAGTGTAATTTCCATAGATTATGACCTTCTCTTTTTCATTAAAAATAACTTATTAGATTAGAGACTATCTTTCATAAGTGATTTCCTTTTCTTATTCATTTAAAACAAAATTTTTCATTAATATGCATTTCTCGTATGCTATAAACTTGGATTTTCATGTAACATTGATTTTCGGAAAAGTCAATTTTTGTAGCCCATGACCTTTTATTTTTAACTAAAAATGACTTCATACGTTAATGACCGTCTTACAAAGTCTATAGCCATGTTATTTTCGATAAAATAAACATTATCGTTCATAGGCATTTGCCGTTTAAAATTGATTTTCAATAAAGTGCAATTTTCATAGCCTATGACCTTCTATTTTTAACTAAAAATAACTTTTTACATTGTAGCCCTAATTTCTTTGTTAAAAACAACCTTTTATCATAAAGTGGCATTTTTCGTAGAATATAGCCTCAGATTTTCACACAAAAATGAGTTTTGCTAATGAGCAATTTCCGTAGCCTATGTAACCTTCACTTTTTCATTAATAACGAAGTTGGATTAATGATCATCTTTTATAGGTAATTTCATTAAAAGCAAATTTTTTCTCGTTAATATGCATTTTTCGTAGGCCATAGCCTTAGATTTTATTATAAAATTGATTTTTAGTAAAATGCAATTTTTTGTAGCCTATGACCTTCTATTTTTAACTAAAAATGACTTCTTCGATTAATGGTCATCTTCTACAGGCTATAACCATGTCTTTCGAAATAAAAACAAACTTTATCGTTCATAGGCATTTTTCGTAGGTTATAACCTTGAATTTACACTAAAAAATTATCTTCGATAAAGTGCAATTTTTGTAACCTATGACCTTCTACTTTTTTAAAAAAATTACTTTTTAGATTAATGAACATCTTTCATTGGCTAAAACAATGTTTTCTTCATTTAAAACGAATTTTATCGTTAGTAGGAATTTTTCGTAGTCTATATCCTTAGATTTTCACTCAAAAATGATTTTCGGTAAAGTGCAATTTCCATAGACTATGGCCTTCTCTTTTTCATTGAAAACAACTTATTAGATTAGAGACTATATTTCATAGGCGATTTCCTTATCTTATTCATTGAAAACAAAATTTTTAGTGAATATGCATTTTTCGTACGCTATTACTATGAATTTTCATGTAACATTGATTTTTGAAAAAGTCTAATTTTTGTAGTCTATGACCTTCTATTTTTAACTGAAAATGACTTCATACATTAATGACTATCTTTCAAAATCTATAGCCATGTCATTTTTGATAAAAATGAACTCTATCATTCATAGGCATTTTCCGTTGGTTATAACCTTAGATTTTTCGTTTAATATTGATTTTCAGTAAAGTGCAATTTCCGTAGCCTATGACATGTTATTTTTAACTTAAGAACATTTTAGATTGATAGCCATGTTTCATAGTTATATCCATGTTTTATACGTTAAAAATAAACTTATTTCGCAAATAGGCATTTTTCGTAGGTTGTAACATTGGATTTTCACTTAAAAATTAGTTTCGGTAAAGTACAATTTTCTTAACCTATGACCTTCTCTTTTTCATTAAAAACAACATATTGGATTATTAAGCATATTTCTTTGGCAATTTCCTTTTTGTATTCATCAAAAACAAAGTTTTTCATTAATATGCATTTTTTGTAGGCTATAACCTTAGATTTTCATGTAAAATTGATTTTGGTAGAGTGAAATTTTCATAGCATATGACCTTCTATTTTTAACTAAATGATTTCTTAGATTAATGAACATCTTTCATAGATTATAGCCACGTTTTCTTCATTAAAAACAAACTTTATCGTAAATAGGAATTTTTCGTAGTCTGTAGTTATAGATTTTCACTCAAAAATGATTTTTAGTAAAATGCAATTTCCGTAACTTATGACCTTATATTTTTTATTAAAAATGACTTACTGAATTAGTGATCATCTTTCATAGACTATTGTCTTTTCTTGTTCATTAAAAATAAAGTTTTTGTTAATATGTATTTTTCATAGGCTAGTTCTAATAACTAACGACATCCAAATGTAACAAATGTTTAACAAACAGTAGCATTTTAGAAATATATTACTGCAACTGAGTTGTTTGTCAACTTTAAAGAAAATGTTGGTCAACTTTTTATTTTTGTTGCCAAAAATATTAATTTTGGAGATCTTACAATCAATTGTTCCCATCTCACATCTAACATGCTTTTCATTTTACGTTTATCAAGTGAAACAATAATTTTACCATATTATCATTGTGAAAAATGTTTGGGAGATTTAACTTATCAACTTTTTTATAACAAAATGAAACAATTTTATTCATAGAAAAGCTTAACAACACTTACAAATTAAAAAAGATGCATCACAATTAGCGCTAATAAGATGCAAATACACTGCATTCTGAACTAACAGAAGGTTTGTAACTGTACTCCTTGCCCGAAGACTATCGATCTCTAAGCATCTTTTACGTCGGAGACCAACACAACAAATGCTACAATTTGAAGAATGCATTACACCTCATTTCGTAATAGATTTGAATATCATCATCATATGTAAAACTCTATAATAAAATATCACAAATGGGGAAAAAATACATCACACAGAGGAAAAAACACACCACAAAGGAAAAAACAAAAAAACCACAAAGAGGATAATTATGCTCCAGATCTAAGATCAGAGCCACTTATTGAATAAAAAATTCTAAATAACGAAAACCAAAAAGCATTGGGCCGCCATCAAAAGGAAAAAAGAATAGTAGTCCACCATAAAACACTCACAAAAACAAAGCTCAAAAGAAGAGAAGAGAGACGAGAGAAAAAAAAATAAGGATTCCTTATTTGCCCCTTTAACTCATCAACTTATTTATTAACACACTCACTTTTATGAATGACATTTATTATTTTTTGGGACCGAATAGGACGAAAAATGCTAAATATCATTCATAAAATAAGGTAGATTGCTAAGTTAGATTTTCCACTCTATTCCTATTAAGATTTTACTTTAATCACCAAATTATATTATATCATTTTAGTAACTTTATATCTAATAGTAATTTTATTTTATCATATCCAAAGAAAAATAATTCTTTTTAATCTTAATTTTATAATACTATTTTCAAACACAAATCAATTATTTCAATGACATTTTTGTCCATTACCTTTCCCTGATTCATCAATTTACCTCCCTTAGTTTTTTTAATCAATTTTGTACTTTACATTTCAAATTGCCATAAATTTTGGTTATTTATTTGGTATTTGTTATCATATTTTCGTTAATTGATAAGTACCGAAACTTATCATGACATGACACAATTTTATTGGCTTATTAATCTATGTCAGCGTACAATCAACATCTACTAAATATATTTACATTATTAGTATTATTAATCTTTTTATTTATGATATAATATCAAAAGGTCTTTTGGGATTATATCATAAATAAAAAGATTAATGATACTAATAGCATAAATATATTAAGTATATGTTGATTGCACGTCAACATAGACTAATGAACTAATAAAATCGTGTCATGTTATAATATGTTTTGGTACATATCAGTTAACAAAAGTACCATAGCAAACACCTATTAAATATTTTTTTTGAATCAATTTGGTTCATTACATTTTAAATCGCTATTAGTTTAGTCCACCATGTCAGCACCACGTATTCTATAAAAGGATCAATTTGATAGCGATTTGAAATGTAATGAATTAAATCAATAAAAAGGGTAAATGATCAAATTAATAATACATAATAGAAAAAAAAGCTAAGCATGAAATTCATGGATCAAATAAAGGTAGGGAAAAAAAATCATTTGCCTTCAAAATTCATGCATTTATTGTCATTCTTTTAATTTTAAAAGTAAACCCTAATTAATAAATACAAAATGTGTCTCATGACATAAGTGTACTATATAAACGTAAGTATGTAATTTATAATGCCATAATGGTAGGTATAGATTATTGGCCTTAGTAGCTTTAATTTGTCGACGTGCTAGCTATGTTTAACTAGCTCAGATCTTGTATCAATGACAGCCTTTGGATTTTAGTGCCCAAAAAACAACAAACTTTGGTTATCTCATTAACTTTTTTGTTGCCTAATTTGGATACACGATTGATTGATATTTTTTATTTATCGTGTATATGTTTCAACAACAACCTTTGGTTATCTCATTAATTTTTTTGTTTCCTAATTTCACTTCTCACCAATATTTCCGGGCCATATACTTCGTTACTCTTCTTTAGTTGTACATAAATTTTGTGATATGAACTACGAATAAATTAAAACATGAAAGAAATAAAAAATAATAATAATCCACACACAACCAGTCGACATTCGATTAAGTTTCCGTGTAAAAGCAGCAGCTGCAATTTTATTATACTTATGTGAACTCGTCTCTGGTGTCTAAACCAGAGAACAATGAATTAAATAAATCTAACACTTAATTTTTTTATTTCCATAACCACGTGGTTGCTATTTTTCTAATATGGCTTGCGACTTGCAAATCCTTAAGTTGATTTACAGCGCTTTTTTAAACACAAACAAGGACGACATTTTGTGCAATGAGTTGGAGGGTCAGCACATGGAATCTAATCTTGAAGATATCTTCCCCTATTTTTGCTATTTTGCTTTTCTTTTTTTCTTTTTTTGGTTGGGTGATATACTTCTACAATTTTATTTTTGAGCTAATACTTCTAATTAAATTTGATTGTTTAGTATTTTAAATGTATTTTGTCCTACCTCTGGGGATTAATTATGAGGATTTAGGATATGAAATCTATCTGCTGTCACATTAACCCTAGCTCAGCGAGAAAATCTAGATTTCCTGAATACTCCATCTAATTAATTTAAGGGGCCGATTAATAATTATTTTCTGTCACATCACCTAAACCAACTCAAAAAGTTTTCTGTGTATTAGTTAGTTAGTATGCTTTGCTAACAACATTCTCAAAAGTACTTGGATTTGCTAACAAGTTTAAAATGTTTATTATTATTATTATTTTTATTGAAAATATAACATTTTTGAAATTTCTATGCATCAATGCATTACAAACCACTCATTAAAAATATACTCGACTGGTTAACAAAATCTTTAAATTAATGAAGAATTGAATGTTCACTCTATCTCTTTCCTCTCTCTTTTGCTTTTCTCTTTTTACTTTTTCTTTCACACTTTTTTTTCACCATTACCTTTTGATTGCAAATGGGTTGTCAGACTTTGATTGTACAAATACCATCGCTCGTTTATAAAGATTAGTAATTTAATTATTGGCTGAATAAAGGAAAGGGGCATTGGTTAGTTGATTCATCACATCATCACAGTTCTCAACTAACTCCATGGAATTGTTAAGCTCTTAAATTTTTGGGAAAAAAAAAAAGCTCTTACATTGCTGATTATTCCTTGCATCTAGTACACAATACTTTTTTAATTTCAACATAAACAAAGGAATAAAGGATTGGTAAGTCCTCTAAAAGGGAAAAGAAGAACTACATGCAACTCCATAATTTAGTGTTTAATATCTTAGAAATGAACCCTCCAGATTTAATAACTGTTGTGGTGCGCACGAAGTTTTCGTAACGCTTTTTGAGATGATGCTCTTACTTTCAAGAAGTATAAATTAATTTTTTGTGTTTAGTAAACAAAAAATGAATGTGTTTATGTCGTTGACTTTTAAAAGTTAAGGGGTGTTATTAAGAACTATCATAAGTAATTTTTTAGAGCTAATTTGTGTTTTCTAAATGTTAAAATATAAATATATTATTAGATTTTAATGATCATTATTACTCTCTTTAATGTTTATGTTTAGGAAAAGTATTGGTGTAGACCAATATTGGTGTCACCGTTCAGTCGACACATTTATTGGCCCACATGATATACGTATTTTGCATCCCAAAGCTCACAACTCTCACTCACATCTCACAGCTCAACCTTACCTTTCTCACTTGTGTCACCAGCCAACAACCATTGCTTCTCCATCCTCCATCCCACGAGGCTCTTTTCTTGGTTGTTTCTCCATCTTTAATCACACAGCTCGTCTCCATTCTCCATTCCGTGAGGCTCACCATCCTCCATCACCATGATTTTCTCTTCCCCTCAATGAATGCTCAGTTGATTATGTTGGATCTGCAGAATTGGATATTTGTGAACAAACTCACATACTGAGAATGAAAAAACTCCTGTATTATATATGAATAAACACATATACTGAACAAACCCATGTACATTGTATGAACAAAGCCATATACTGAGAATGAAAAATCCCTTGTATTTTATATGAACAAACCCATTTACTGAGAATGAACAAACTCATCCATGCATACAGAGCAGTTTACGAACAAATTCATATACTGAGAATGGACAAACCTATTTATTATATATGAACAAACTCATATATTGAGAATGAACAAACCTCTGTACACTGTATGAACGAAGCCATATACTGAAAATGAACAAACTCATGTACACTGTATAAACAAAGCCATATATTGATAATGAAAAAGTTCCTATATTATCTATGAACAAGCTCGTATATTGAGAATGAACAAACTCCTGTACGCTGTATGAACAAAGCTATATATCGAGAATGAACAAATTCATATACACTGTATGAAGAAAGCCATATACTGAGTATGAAAAAAACTCTTGTACACTGTACGAACTAAACAAAGACATATATATACTTAGAATGAACAAACTCTTGTATTCTCTATGAATAATCCCATATACAGAGAATGAACAAACTCATGTATTTAAACTAACAACATTGTCATGAATGTATTTAAACTAATAGTATTATATATGAAAAAAGTTACTAATGGAGTAGGAACAAATTAATAAGTTAGTCACAGATTCAAGGATCTCTAAGGGCTGAGATTTGTTCGTCGTGGTCATTTGTGTGGGGGATGAGGTTGTCGTTGTCAAGTGTGTGAGGTGATGGGTTTTTGCGAGGGAGGTGAGGGATTTTTGAGAGGGAAGAGAGGGTTTTTTGCGATCTGAGGGTTTCAGTTGAGAGGCACATCAATGTGAGAGTGTGATGTGGGTCCCGTACATTCGGGTGAGAGTGGGTAGGTAGAATACAGTTTAATGATCAGTAGTGGGCCAATATGTATTTAGTATATAGGTTGGTGGTTGTACGTTGGTGAAAATTGTGGTGTAAATGTAACGTCACTGTTATGTTTATTATAATAATTTTATATATAAAGAGCACATTTAAAATATATTTATCAAACAATACTCCTTTAACTTGTGTTTATTGAAAGCTGCTTCTTCATTTTTTTATCAAACAATATTGTTATGACTTTTTTAGAACAATTTTTGGTGAATCGAAGAACTCAACAGATCTCAAAAAGTTACAACATTACCAAATCAAACATGCACCACACACTTGATAATCTCAACCCATTTATAGAATAGTATATAAGTGGGAGGTGATGGACAATAATGTATTCTAAAATTCTCATCATATAACTAAAGTTACCCCCCCCCACACACACACACACTGTGTTGTCTATCAAGCACGAAAACTAGGTTGAACGCAACATAGCAATTGTGACGGGGGAAGAGCAGCATTGTAAAGAACACCCCAACTTGCTGGGGTCATTGAGGTTGAAGGTGGAATTGGATGGGGGCCGTGGAAGATGATTAAACATTAATTTAGTGTAGTAATGCTTCATCAAATCTTTGGTTAATGAAAAGATGCGTGGTGGTCTAAGCTTTGACTAGATAGTGCGCCATAGAGTGCAATGAAAAACTTCTATTGTACTACGAAATCTGCCTAAGTAGATAGATATATAAATGTAGGGGTTCAGGGTATAGATAGTGGACTACACACAGAGCTACCAAAATATCAATATTCATTCTCTTTATGGAAAATTGATTGTAATTTTTAAATGATTTGATTTGATTGATTTGATTTAATTATAATATTTTAAATTGATTATAATTTATTTTTGGCCGTTGTGTTTTGGCCGTTAAGTCTTCAGCCTATAAATAAGCTCAACCCCGATGTAAAGACATAACAACTTAGATAATACAATTGTTATTTCTCTGTTATCTATCCCTCTCTTATATTTTTTTGTGTCTCATTCATCTGTTTTTCCATGATGTTTAACAATATTTATTGAAAAGCCCCGGCATTTGAGTTGCTAGAGATTATTATTGTCCAGACAAGAAAGCGATATCGTTGCATAAGAAAACATTGGCAAGAAAGCAACTCCATCCTGAAAAGGAAACTCATCTTGATCACTTTCTTTCTCTGCAAGAAGAGAAGTTTCTTCTAATATTCGTAATGACATCTTTTCCTACACGAACAAACATATAATTGGACAAAATGCCAAGCACAGTACTCCTCTGTTTCTTTTTCTTTCTTTGATTAATTTTTTTTATTGTGCATTTGATAAATCATGTGGCAAGAGGGACTCCCCCCATCTTGTGTACATTAATAGTGTGTTGACATGTATTTTGTGGTGACGTTTTTATTTTAAAAAAGAATTATATATATATAGTCATAATTAAGATTAAAGTTGATCATTTTTATTAGAAAAAAGAGACATTTTTTAAATATTTTTTTTATATTTTTTATGACACGTCAATGATGCACGTCAACATGATCAAGGTGAAGTCAAAATTAGAATCCTTAGTAAAAACCTTAGGTAAAGATGTTTTCAAGTAAGATCCTCCTTGGAAAGGCTCCTAATCTCATCTATGCATAAAAAACAGAAAAAGCAAACCTTTTGATCTAAGAAAATGGGATATCCTAGAAAGTGGTCAATGGAACTTCAAAATTTGTTGGTGTTGCACATAAAGAGGACTAACAATATATGTAGTACCTTTTCAAGTGAAAATACCTAAATTTAATTATGAAACTTTAAAAATGAAAAATTTTCATTTCTATTGATTATCAAAATCAATTTAGAGCGTTATGACTAAAAACCAAACATATTCTAAGGATCAAATCAAGGGTTCTACATTCTATAGGTGGCCTAGGGGCCGGGAGAAGGCTAAAGGTGGGGAAGAAGAGATTTTATAAGCGTGTGATGATAGAATCTTTAGCTGTGACACTGTTGATTCATTATAGAAAATATTGGAGAAGTGAATGTGATAGGTCATGCCCCAACCTTAGCAAACAGCCAAAATAAAAATGCAAATTGCACACGGAACATAATTATTTCATTTTACATACTACACAGTCACAATGCCCCAACTCCAGCTTCTACAATGGGAGGGAACATTGGCATTTTGCACATGCTACTTAATTTTGCTATGTGTAATTGGAGAAATTCTTTTATACACCATAATATAAAAGGAACTATGTATTACATAAGATATACATTATTAATTATTCTTTTTGCTCTATCACTTTTTTTTTAAGAATGATCAATAGTGTATATTTTGTGCGATGCATGGTTCCTTTTATACCATGTTGTGTAAAAGAATTTCTCGTATAATTGTTATCTTTGTTAGGTCACTTCACCTTCATTGATCCTTGTACACTTTGACTATACCAAGCTTCGCTTTCCATGAACTAATTGGTAGCTATATATGACTCATATTTTCATCATCATGAATCATAATGGTTTATATATAGACACGTGACTGAAAAATAGTTCATATGTATGTGTGTTTTAGACGACCTATTTTGAAGAGTAAACATATGATCGGAAAGGGAGAAAATTAAGAGTCGGATGTACAAATAATATATTAATCGCACTTCCCTTTTCAAACCTTACATTGCAAGCTTAATTTGAAACTTCATATCTTTTCTCTTTCTAAATTAAGAAAAGAAAATGAGTGTCGTCGTTAATGGATCAAACTCTAACCCGCATAAATCATAGAGACTAGGTCGTGATATATAGTTAATGTATAGTTAATTAGGTTAATTAACCACCATTAGTTAACTAACTCCAGCTGTCATAGGTGCGTGTGAAGGATTAGCAACTAAAAGTGCAGTTGCATAGCATTAGAATAGGAAACTCCATGAATCAGTACGTACCTGCTTGACATCAAGTGACGTATAGATTAGCTCATTGTTGTTGGAGCAAATTAAGATTGGTGCTGAGGATATCACATTGAAGCCATCTTAATTAGATGGCCTACCAAGCAAGAGATTACATACATGTCTGTTGTGACTTCGTTCGATCATCTCGCGCATCGATCCTCAGCTGCTACTCACTCACTCAACAATTAATTTCTTCTCTCTCAAAGACTTAAGTAAATTGCGTTACTTCCTTAGGATTGGATTGAAGCAAAACCATCAAAATTTGGAGTCATTCATTCATCTCTCCCCTCACTAATCTAGCTACTTGCTAAAGCTGCAATGACAGATTGTAAAGATTCTCCTACTCCCATGACAGCCGACCTCAGACTATCCCAACAAGGCTCACATTACTCACCTGATCTCCATGAGTTACATTTGATTCCTTATTTTTCTATTTATGGATAATCTATAAGTATCTACCTATGTAAACACACGCATTCATTGACGTCACTAAACTAGGGTTCCTTCACTAAATCTTCCCCTTCTTTAATTTACTGTCAAGATTTATTTTGCTTTTGCCTTAGATGGTGAATTAAGTAGCTAGCTTCGGGATAGGTTCTCTCTCTATAGTAAGTTTCTTTCTGACATCTAACTTTTTATTGTAAAATTTGCAATTTGTATTTAAAAATATTTCATTCATCAAGCTCATTGAATGCTCTTTAACTTTTATATACGTCTCTACTTTGAAAGTTCTCCTTTTCAACCTTTTACAACGGGAGTCACCACAGAACAATTGGAAATGGTAAACTATTATTATTATTATTATTATTATTATTATTGTTGTTGTTGTTGTTATTGTTATTATTATTATTATTAACAGACTCCAAGCCAAATTCCTCTAATGAGCCTGCCATCAACAATGAAGACCCCAAGCCCAAAACAAAGAAGCAGCATTCCACCACTCTAAGTGTAAGCACCAACAAGCCAAGGAATGGCTCAACACGTGGGCATAATAACCTTTCCTCTCATCCTGTTGCAACATAGAGATGATTTGCGGATCACAACAATTGATTCTAGAAGCCACATGAGCATAATTTGTTCGTGATTTGCAGACCACAACATTTGATTCTAGAAGCAACATAGGCAGGCATAATTTGTTAGGCTCACGATACAAAAACTCTCTTTCTTTATTTCCCTTTGTATATAAATAGGGGAACCGTAATATTTGCAGTAAGCGATTATTCAATACACGCCCCTTCATGCCAGAGTTCTTTAGGCTTGCACCGTGGATGATTTTTGTTTTTGAAATGAGAGTCATGAAGGATTCAACCCTTAACCTTTTTAGTCGTAGTAACTTTAATATCATCTTAAGAACCATCTCTCCCAAAAACTTAAACTGATGGGAGAAAACAATTTTAATGATTTTATATTATGTCTCTTTACCATCATCATCATCATCATCATTATTATTATTATTATTTGGATACATTTAAATGGTAAACTATTCTACTCCGTTTAAAAAGAAATTATAATGGCGGAATGTCTTGAGGTCTTCGTGTCGGCTAGTGTCAAAAGTCTAAAAAATCCAAAACAGCACATACACATGCATTTATCATTTTTTTAACACAAGCCGTTTTTCTAGGGCATTGACATACATTGCACACATCGCTATATATGTTCAGTGAGAATTAGTCACTTCATTAATGTTCATCAACTTTATCATAGTCCCTTTCTTTCACTTGTTAAAGAATGAATTAGAGGAATTAGTCTCTGTCTGGTTGCTATAATTTATCATCTAGCAAACCATTTTGGAGGAGCTAGTTAATTTGTTTTCATTTTTCATGTATAATTAAGATGATTAATTAGTGGATCCCATTCATTGACCAAATTGGATTCATTATCATTCTTTGGAAAAGCAAAGTACTCATGATTTAATCTGCGCGAGGAAGTCATTTGCAATCATTTTCCTTTGGGATGGGGTAGCAAAGACCTTGTCCAAGTTACCTTTACCTTGCCTTGAAAACCAAACATCCCGTACCCACAGCTTTTCTCTTTTTCTCCCATAAGGATAGGACCATGAAATATCTAAGAGAAATCAATAAAATCAACAATAATAATGCTCACATATTTGATTTCTCTCCAACTCATTATCAATATCTTGAATTGACTACTACTTTTATTTGAGTTTGGCCAGTTCACTATTTGGACCAATTTCTTTATCATGAGTGTACAAAGTAATTAGATTAGGGCTTCAGTGTACCTTATGCGTGAGATCAAAGGCGATAGTTAGCTAGGAACGTACAATCGATTGATATCTCTTTTGTAAATGGTGGTAAAGTCTATATTGACGATGATTCTGATACTTAATTTTAGAAGAGTCTAGAGATAAGCGATAAGATCCTCCTTGTCTCAAGACACTATTGTGCATCCAATCTAAACATGATGGTACTCAAATCAAGTTCTAATAGACCAATTAGTGAGTTGAGCTTAACCAACAATATTTAGTTGGGCCTATTTCTCAATCATATAATTAATAATAACTAATTTTCTTCTATTAATATACTTTTATTTAAAAAAATAAGCGTCGAATTTCTTAAATTATTTGACTAGAAAAATATAAATGCATTGTACCTAAAAAAGAAGGTATAAATGCATAATCATATGGATATCTATGCATGATCCAAGACGAAAAAGGGAAGGCACATACTTTCTGGGGAAGCATCATACGGTGCAATGCAACAGACACCGAGCAGCAGCAGCAGCGAGTCCATAGTTATTGGTAGCTTTCCCATCCAGAAATCGGCGGAAGCAAACAAAGGCAGTGTGGCCCAAAATACAGGGACAACCCACAAGGAATAAGAACCACGAGATTTACCTTTTAAGAGTTATGTTAATTAGATTTATTTTATATAAAAATTTGTATCAACCTATATTTCAACGACTATTAAATAAAAATTTAATAAAATATATTATCTAAGTGTGAGTTTGTAAGATATTTCATTTATAATGAGCACTAAATTAGTACGCGTTCTCTATCTTATCCCAAAAATACAATTCCGTGTCCCCACGCAGTCACTTGGGCCACACTCTCCCACGACATCTCATGTGCTCTCTGGCCCATCATACATGTGAACCCCTCCACGCTATATCTAGCTAGCTGCTGCTACTACTACTAGCTAGTGATTTCTTTGACAAAACCCTCTGATTAACTTTAAATGATAATTTAATTTTGTACCAAAAATGTTTCTTTCAGTTATGGTTGAGGGTTTTATTTATGTAAGAATTGAAAGAAATTTTAATGTGAAATACTCAAGTTTTTAGGAGACAAAATTAAAATATTATATTAAACGATTAGGGACAAAAATAAATATTTTTGTGGATTTGTTTTGGTTCAAACTTGCAATTGCATGCTCACACTGAACCTGGCTTTCGACTTTTTGAAGAAAACATGGAGGGGGGGGGGGGTTGTTTTTCAGCATTGGATAATGCATGGATCGTGGATCATGTGTCCCTTGTTGTTCAAATGAGTTCCCTTTTGATCGTGTTTCTGGGACAACATATTCCGTGCCAATGCATGCGACAAACATACGCACACGACCCACGAATGTGCACTCTCTCTTTTCCCCCTCTTTTATAGAGAAGAAAAAAGTGAACTCAAAATGAAACTATAGAAAATTGCTGAACACGATAGGGCTTAAATAGTTTATTGTATTATGTTCCAACGCAAAAGAGTTTATTGTATTATTATGTACGGGCGTACTTTCCTTTTTATACTGTTATTTTTTATTTACATGTAAGGTATTAATAATATTATTTATTATAAATACAAAACTATCTTTTTCTTTAGTACTAATCTCAGGGGTCGTGTGTTCGATTCTTTTAAAAAGAGAACAAATTATTACAAGAATACATAATCAATGGTCTCTATCTCCTGAAGATCCACCAGCACTTGGTAGTGTGTAATTAAGACCATTGAATCTTTTACTTCGTTTTACTTTTTTGGCCAATTCCCTTTTATCTCTATTGTTGAAGACATGTGGTTTGTGTCACTTGCTTAATATAGCCGGAGGAGGTCATGCGTCTTTATTAAACTACCTTTGATTTTAGGTCATTTGTGGCTATTAGGCCCAACGTCAAACTTAAGCAACCTTTGCCTTATATACTTAACCTGTTAGAGACCAAATCATTAACATGCATCATCATTAACTCTTCGTCTCCCACTTAGCTTCCACACTACTTTTCCCCCTGCTATTGTTCATCTTCTTTTTCCTTTTGTTTTGGCGAGCTCCACTATGTCACCCCACAAACTTGGTTGCTCTTCTCAGATTCCAAACGAGATTAATTACTCTGTGTGGTTAAAGATTGTGCGTGAATGAGTTATTGAGAAGACCCACACCTAATCCTAGACGAGAATCTCGTCAAAACCTCTCTACTCAACTTTACTCCGATAAGGAGAGAAAAAACCCTCAAAGATAGTCCACTTGCACGATTTGTGGTATAACCATTTCATCTCATCTTTGTCCTTATGTTAATACCGCTTCGAATTTAGTGCTTCTCCCATTTTGATTTTTGTGTTCCCTGCCCTTGATCAGATACGTAAAATACTACATTATTCACGTTATTTTCACAACATGGAATACTCTAATCAAGTGCATTTATAACTATACTTAACTAAAAATTAATTCTCAATTTCTTTGACAAAAATGCCAAACCTATGTTTCAATCTTCACTTTTTGTATTATTTGCCTCGTAAGAATAGCGTTATTGATATACTCCAAAAGATTCAATTACTTAAGAAAATGATAAAAACAAGTTAATGTTTTCATCAACAATGCTTGTTAGCAGCAAGTACTATGATTTTGTGGTATGTCCATTATTGTTCAGTTTGGCACACAAAAAATAAAAAGGGAATGGTATGTTCGGGAATTTGAAGGCCACTAGTTAACAAGTGTACCAACAGATATATATGGTCACTTTCTAACATTAGTTCCGGACCTTAACTTTTTTGCAACGAGAAAACCACAAATAAATTTCCTGCAAAATTAGCGGTAACAATCAGAGATTAGACCATTGCTCTTCCTCTCAATAATTCTTCTTCCGCGCAATCAAATCAAACAAACAAAAGGAAAAAAAAAAAGTGCGTATTGGTGAGGTGTTATCTTCAATCCTAAAAAAGTTTTTGCATTCCCTTTTCTTATCTTTCTTTCATTCTAGTTCTGACTAAATTTGTGTACGCGTGCTCGCCTAAACCACCACATACAAGTTTGGAATAACAAAATTTTCAAGCTCTCATGCCCAGTGCTAGCTAGTAGCTACTAATAGGGGACCCTTCTGGATTATGATATTAAGCTTACGCCAAACCAAGTTCATCCACGCAAAATTCCCCTGTCCAGTCCCCATCCATAATAGGGATATTTGCCTGTGCCACTGGATACAATGACTTGTGTTCAATACCCCCAAGTTCGTTACACTTGCTGATTTATATCTCGTTTGTTGTCACATTCCCTGTTCCTCTGATATAAACTTGTGGGTAAAATTAGGGATAGTTAATCATAGACTCATAGTCATTGTTAAGAATATTATCATATCTTTGACTTATTTTAAATTGATCTAATGTTTATTAGTTTGATTACTTTCAGTTTATGTTGATTTTATATTTATGTTCTGATTCTGTTTCTTAGTCTATTTATAGACACTTCTCATCGTATCAAATCATAACCCTCAGTAATACAATATATTTTCCCTGAGTTATATTCTTTGCTTATTCTTTATTCCTTGTTTATTTTTTTTATTGATCAATCATGGGATTTCAGAGTCATAAAAGATTTAATTTGAAATGATATCCCGTGCATATAATAAACGTGTGATGTGTCATATAATTTTGCATGTACTTGTTAATTTACGACAGAGGGAACAAGAAATGAAAAGCCTTTATAGAAAAAGAAAATATAATTATCTTAGGAGACAACTAATACATAGACACAAGGACAACAAACACACGTCTCCTGTATATTTCCATAAATTATAAACAAGAGATTGATCTCATTGTAATTCATTAGAGAAGGAAATATTCAGAAAGTGTTTGACAGTCGAATAAGTCCCGTTGAGGTTTGGAACTAGACTCAAAAAGCTAAGGTTATTCATAATGTATGAAAAGATTTCTTCCTGGAGGATAGTAGAATTCTTCTTCAGCTTAAGCTGTCTTATAATTTAACCATAATCTATAGTCTCGAACTCAGCCCATTTATCTGCAAAATATAAACCAAAGCACACCCTAAAGTTCTTTTTCTTGTGTTGGTATTACCGAAAAAAAGTTGTCCCAATGCAAGTAAGTACGAAGGGACCTGATAATGATAGATGGGCCAGCGGGATACCATCACATGGGCTCATAACGCATTAATAAAAAGAAAAGTAGTAACTATGGGCCCAAAGCCCATAACAACAGAAAAAAATGGGGTTATAACCTTTGGGCCCAAAGCCCATAATAAAGCAGAGAAAACGGACCTATACAAGATTCTCTCGTGTGACACACTCCACACAGCGAAGGATCATGGTGGGGATTGCGACAGAGAAGCCACACCTGATCCTCGCATACGGCGCGCTGAAGCAGCAATTCCCAAACTACCCCCTCATAGTGGACCTCATCGCCCGGGACGACGCAGTTTTTGTCAGATGCGACATCTTTATTTATTTATTTTGTGATCTTAAGCTATCACTTGCATTTCAACTACCCGAGCTTATTAGATTACTTGTAGAGTAAGTTAATTATAAACCATGTGATACAGATGGTGATTAAGTTAATTATTTTTTGTTAAGTTGGTTAGATCTTCTAGTCCTTTCTATAGGATGTATATAAGCACTTGATTGCTTGTGTATCAAGCTAAGCAATTTTTCATTCATGCAACTTCTCAATCCCTTCTTTGCTTCCTCTGTTTTCTTTCCTTCTTCCACACTGCATATCTTAACACGGTATCAGTTGTGTATTGCGCTTCCACATTCCTTCTTCATCTTCGTCACTTGGCTTCCATGGCTGCATTTCAGTGAAGCTTTTCTTTCTCTGTTATTTTTGGTTTCTTTTGGCGATTCCTTGGTTATTGTTGCAGAATTTGCGAGTTTTATTTCAATTTTACCTTGCTTCGCATTCTTGCTTGCTATGTATCCATGGTTGCCAATTTCCAAATCGATCCCTATAGCTTATCCTCTTCGGATCATCCTGGTGTTTTATTAGTTTCTCAACCACTTTCTAAAGATAACTATTTATCTTAGTCTCAATCAATGCGACTTGCACTCAATGCTAAGAGAAAATTTGGATTTTTGGATGGTGAAGATCTTCTCCTTGCTGAATCATGGCAATGTGTTAGTGACGTTGTTAGTTATTGGATTCTAAATTCTCTATACAAGGACATTGTTGCAAGTGTGATCTTTCATTCGATAGCTGCTGATTTGTGGAATGACATCAAAGACCGTTTTCAACATGGAAATGACTCGCAAATTTTTCAGTTGAAGAAAGCATTGATGGATCTTCATCAAAGTAACCTTACAATCCTTCAATATTACACCAAGTTCAAGACTCTTTGGGAAGAACTCGATTGTCATAGGTCTGTTCTACAATGTGATTGTGGTGGTAGCCAACCATATCATGATTTTCTGAAAATGGAGCATGTTACTTGCTTTCTTATGGGTCTAGATGATTCTTATTCTCAAATTCGTGGCCAAATCTTGATCATGGAACCAATTCTTCCAATTAGTAAGGTTTACTCTTTGTTGCTACAAGAGGAAAAATAAAGAGAGGTTGGTTCTGCACAGAATCATGTTCCTACTGATCTAGCTTGTGTTAAGACTGCTAAGCATTCTGATCCTAAACAGAAACAAGATAAGAAGGATAAGAATAGTCCTCGATGCTCTAAATGTGGTTGTCGTGGCCATACCATCACACAATGCTACAAGATTATTGGTTGCCCACCAAATTATGGTAAGAACAAGAGTTCCCACAGTGCTCATCAGGTTTTAGAAGTTTCTGCTGATATGCATCAACAAGATACTGCTTCTGTTGATTCACAGCATGATGTTTCCCTCACTGAAGGACAAATCCAACAATTGATGTCCCTATTGAATGCCAAATCATGACAACTAACACTGGAAGCAAGTGCTTCCATGGTCATAAGTATGGTTTTCTCTACTTGTCACTTCAAATCACCTAGTGTTGTTAATGCATTGATTTTAAACAGTAGTGCTACATCTCATATTGGCCCATCCATGAGTTTGTTTATAATCCATTCCATCATATACAATTCATTTGTCAAGCTTCCTAATGGTACTTCTCTTCCTGTTTATGCCATTGGAAATGTGCAAGTTAATTCCACCTTGTTTCTTACAAATGTGTTGTTAGTGCCTGAATTTCATGTTAACTTGATTTATGTATCTCATTTGACTAAATAGCAATCATGTATAACACATTTTGATTATCTCTGAAAGTGATTAGGAAGGGTAGCTTGCTTGGTTGATTATATGTTTTGAAGCAAGAAAACTCATCTGCAAATGTTGTTTCTATTACCAACTCAGAAACAACCAGCGCAAATTCTGGTTCTGTAACTTGGCATGCTAGATTAGGTCATAGTTCTGATAAAGTCCCATTAGACCTTAGTAATTTTCTGTCTTTTCCAAATAAGTTCTCCAATCATGAATGTAATATTTGTCCTCTTGGAAAGCTTAGTAGACTTTCATTTGTTTCTAATAACCACTTGTCCAAAAGTCCTTTTGATTTGATATTTGGGGGCCATATCATGTTCCCACTTATAATGGAAAGATATACTTTCTTACTATTGTTAATGATTGAACATGTTTTACTTGGACTTACTTGCTGCAATTAAAATCTGAAGCTTCTACTACTTTTATGAATTTTTTCTCCTTGATTGAGACACAATTCAATACTAAAATCAAATAGCTAAGGTCTAGCAATGCTAAAGAACTGGGGCCAGAATAAAACTCAATGGTTGAGAGGAAACACCAACACCTGCTGAATGTTGCTAGGAGTTTATTCTTTCAATCCAAGGTTCCAATTTCATTATGGGGAGAATGTGTTGCAGCAACAACATTTATTATCAACATGTTGCCCTCTCCAATTCTTAAGCATTATTATTCTTATGCAATACTATATCAACAGAATCCAAATTACTTCATTATGAGAGTGTTTGCCTGTCTATGCTATGCATCTACGTTGCCTTCTACAAGGAAAAAATTTTCTATTATAGCTACTCCTTGTGTGTTTGTTGGTTATCCTATTGGATGTAAAGGATACAAGCTATATAGCTTGAACAATTGACAATTTTTTGTCAACAGAGTGTTCAGTTTCATGAGGGCATTTTCCCTTTCCAACACAATGCATATTTGCAGGATCAACTTGAATTGTTCTTTGATGTGGTGCTGCCAACCTCAGCTTCCGAATTGTCCACACAGATGCGTCATCCTCTAGAGTCTTATAATTCATTAAACAATCCTACTGATGATGATGCTGCAACTTCAAATGCATCAGGCCCTTCTAATTCCTTAAACAACCCTACTGATGCTGTAGCTTCAAGTGCATCAACACCATTACTAGCCCCACCAACACAGACTAGATCAGGAAGGTTGGTTAGAACCCTTTCAAATATGCAAGATTATGCCTGCACTACTGTAAAATGGCCATTGATGGATATATCTCATATCATAGACTCAGTACACTTTATAAGGCCTTTATCTCTCAAATAACCTCAGTTTTTGAACCTTCATTTTATCACCAAGCTGTCAAATTTCCTTAGTGGCAATAAGTAATGGAGGAAGAATTGAAGGCTATGGAGGACAATAAAACCTGGTTTGTAGTTAAACTTCTTCTTGGATAGCATGTCATTGGTTGCCGATGGGTTTACAAAGTGAAGTATAAGCCTAATGGAGATGTGTATAAATATAAGGCAAGGTTGGTTGTCAAGGGATACACACAACAAGCAGGAATTGATTTTATGGACACATTTTCCCCTGTTTCCAAGCTCACCATTGTGAGAATTCTCCTGAGCATTGTAGCAGTGCAGAATTGGTCCCTTCTTCAATTGGACATTAACAATGCATTCTTGAATGATGATCTTTTTGAAGAAGTGTACATGGACTTGCCTCTAGGATATCGAGTTAAAGGGGGGAAGAGAGCACTTGGCTTGTAAGTTCCATAAACCAATCTATGGATTAAGGCAAGCATCAAGGCAATGATTCCACAAGTTTTCCACTACCTTAATCACAGGAGGTTTTATCCAATCAAAGAATGATTATTCTCTTTTCCATTCAGGTTCTGGTGTGGAATTGGTAGTATTGCTTGTTTATGTGGATGATATTATCATTGTTAGTCCTTTTCCTAACCGAATTGCCAATGTAAAACAACAACTTCAGTCCTGGTTTAGACTTACGGTGATTGGCGACTTGAAATATTTTCTTTGCATAGAGATTGCTCACTCCCCGAAAGGAGTATGTTTTAGTCAACGCAAATATGCCTTATCCCTTCTTGAAAAAACAAGTTTCTTAGATGCTAAGCCAGCTCTTCTATTATGGAGCCAAATCTCAAACTAAATTCCACTAATGGGGATTTCCTTGAGGATGTTTGACTTTATCACCGTCTTATTGGCAGACTCATATACCTCACCATTTTGTGCCAGAAATCACTTAACGTTGTTAATCTGCTAAGTCAGTTTATGGCAGCACCACGAGTCCCTCATCTACATGTGGTTCATCATCTACTGAGATATATCAAAGGAGATCCTGGCCGCGTTGTATTCTTTAGCTCATAGTCATCACTTGCACTCAAGGCATATGCAAATGGTGATTAGGGTAGCTGTCCCGATACTAAACGAGCGACCATGGGATTTTGTGTTTTCCTAGGTGATTCCTTGGTGTCTTCGAAGTCTAAGAAGCAGGTCACCATGTCTAAGTCATCTATAGAAGCCGAGTACAAAGCTCTCTCTGCTGCAGCAAGTGCGATCACTCGACTCACTTCTCTGTTGAAGGTCTTTGAAGTACCTCCAAGACCTGTGATGCTTTTCTGTGATAATCAAACTGCAATACACATTGTCAATAACCCCTCATTCCATGATCAATCTAAACACATTGAGATTGATTGTCATTTCCTTCGAGAGAAAGTTAATTGCGAGTTAATTGTTCTTGCACATGTAAAGGGAAAATTCCAATTGGCAGATTTGTTAACCAAAGCATTACTGGCATCTCAATTCAATAGCCTATTATCCAAGTTGGGTTTGCTTGATTTGTACCTCCCAACTTGAGGGGGAATATTAGATTACTTGTAGAGAAAGTTAATTATAAATCATGTGATACACATGGTGGTTAAGTTAATTATTTTCTGTTAAGTGGATTAGATCTTCTAAACCTTTCTATAGGATATATATAAACACTTGATTGCTTGTGTATCAAGCTAAGCAATTTTTCATTCATACAACTTCTCAATCCCTTCTCTGCTTCCTTTGTTTTCTTTCCTTCTGCCATACTGCATATCTTAACAGAGCTTCAATCAAGTAGAGCAAAATAATTACTTGATTAATTATTGTACAATTTTATTCCACAAACTTGAAGGCTGCATATAGATAGAGGAAAACTCTTGATAGTATCATACACAAAATTCACACAGGCTGCATATAGATAGAGGAAAACTCTTGATACACACATTTCACACACATGTGGCAAGTCATGATTACTAGTGGGTGAGATCAAGAGTAGTCACAAGAGCATTGTGATCCAGAGCATTCAGCAAAGCCCTTGCCTGTGCCAGCAGCAGGGCCTTCAGTGCTGAATATTTCACAGCTCCACCCTTCACCACACTTGCAGAATGTTTCCTGGCTCCCACTCCCACTGCTACTCACAGCATCTGGGGGCAAGGGCAACTTTACCTCCTTGGACGCTGTCTCACCATTGCTGCACCCCAATCAATTGGTCACACATTAGACGCAGCTGCGGAACATATGTTTGTTTCGTACAATAAATGTAAACATAAAATACATCGAAAGAAAAATTAAAAACTTATTTTTTAGAAAGTTTTTCTATACACATACGCAGATAGTGTAAAGAAGACTTTTTCTTTTTCTACTTTGGTTAACAATGAAGCACAAGAGAAGAAAAAGGAAGACATACAGGGTGCAGGTGCAATTTTCACCGCATTTAACAAAAACTTTGCCGGCATCAATGCCCTCGGTTCTGGTTATGACACATGTCCAACCCTTTCCCGTCTTGCAATACACGTTGCCCAACCCCGACTCTTGTTTATCACTGCAGAGAAAAAAATATATATTTATATATGTATATGATAAGCTTAAATATGCTTGAAGTTGTGTTTGAGAGTCGAGTTTAGATCAACTCACGAACACTCGCCCCTAAAGAGAGTTATTAACATTCGGCGACGCATTTTGATGGACTAGAATATTCAGACTTCGTACATATATGCTTGCTACAGCAATTGTATATCCAGATACAAGTGAACTTTGTCGCTCCAGTGCTATGATCAGTGGACTTTGAAAATTAAACAAGAAGAGTAACACTAGTTGCACAAAGTTATCAGTTGTATATGTTATATTTCCTTCCTTCCACAATAATTATCAGATCTTTTGTATTTCGGATTTCAAAATATTTGCCAATTTTTCATATTAAAACTAGCTTAAATTTTATATTTTAATTTAATTATACTTATACTTATCAATAAATACACGAACGAAGAAAACAAAACATTAATTACAATAATTAAATTAACAGAAATAATCTTATTTACTTAAGATATTTTGTATAATTGTTAAGATATTTCTTTTTAATTTTATGTATTGATCTAATTTATAATTATTTTGAAACAAAGTGAGTATTAAATAGATTAAGCGTTAATTAGACTACAAATTACGAGAAACCTGAGAGTCCCCTGCTCCTTGGTGGTGTCCTGAGACTCCATCCTCTCTTCCTTCGCTGCGCGCTGTCTCTCTCTCTCTCTCTCTCTGCTATGAATGATTTGTTTTGTACTGCACATACATCAATTTGTACTACTACTACTATTTATTCTACTAATGCGCGTTGCGGAAAGTCAAAACTACCCTCTATTATTTATTAGAAAATTATATTTTTTTAATCTATTTTAATATGTTACTTTCACTAATATTTAACGAAATTAAATAAAAAAAAGTCAGACTACTTAAGATAATTTGGCCTAAAATAGATAATAGTTGTTCTACCTATTTTTATTAACTTTTAGAGTTTTATAAGAATCACTAACTAATTATAAATAGGTAACGGGGCTTTTAGTCTTAGGGTTATCAAATTAAGAATTTTTCAACAAGTGATATCAGAGCCCTCCATTGTTGAATCATTGAGTAAATATGGGTTTAAACACAAACGTAATAATCCATTTAATTTTTTGTTGATCTTTGATGTTCTGGTTTCGCCTTTCAAATACTGTGATGTATGGATTCAGTTTTTAATTGTTATTATTGTGTTTTATCTCAGCATGCGACTTTAAATTTTGAAAGAAAAAAATCATTCTTCATGGATTCAAGGGAATCAATTTGTCTTTTGTGTTTGATTTCACTATGGACTGAGCACCTAACAATCTAACATCAAGTGAAGATGTTTATGAATCCTTTTAGAATATGAGCTGTGTTTTCCAACACTAAACACACATTCCTTTATTGATTATTTGTTCTAACCTTTTAAAACTGGCTAGAACAAATCGAGATTGAATAGGTATATTGACCAAGCAATCACGTGATTCAAGGTTAATGAATTGCTATTCATATGCTATGATTTCGTATATGAATATGGTTTAGGTTATTTTTATGTTTAACAATTTTTTTTTTGGATCGTTAATGTTCTGAATTTTGACTTTGGTTTATTTTAGGAATTCAGTATATGAGTGTTGGTCTATTCATTTGCTTTTTCTCATTAATTTCTCTTGATTCTATATGGCTATAGATTCACGACAAAAGTCTATTCTTATATACAGAATTGGCTTGCTTTTGTATATTTGATTATTTTATAATCCCCTTTTATGTTGGCTTTGGATTTAATTTATTTTAAAGATTCAAGTTTTTATCAGATTTTGATTGTTCCTATTCATAAGATATAAATCCTTAAATTTAGATGTTGTCTATTAAGGATATAATAGAATTTTAAAGATTTTGAAATTATTTTGATACTATTTTGAATTGTGTTATTTGGAGTCAATTATTTATAAAGAAATCAGTTTTGAGATGAATTGACTGAGACAATATGTTACCAAAGTAGCCTCTATTATTAAAGTCGGTTTATTTTAGAATGTTAAGAATAATAATATATATTTATATTTGATTTGATTTGATATACATTATGTTTGATTTGATTTGATTATGATTTATTTTTTGCCGTTGAGTTTTGGCCGTTAGTTTTCAGCCTATAAATAGGTTAACCTTCTATTGTAAATTTATCTCTGATATATAGAATCATGTTATCTTCTAACATGGTATCAGAGCCATGGCATCCTCCGTGAACCTTCTCCTTTCTCCCTCTGCCACTGCCATGGCATCTCCCTCCGCCATCTCCCTCCGCACCACCAGAGCACCACGTCACCTCCTTAGTTGTGGATGCTTGTAAGATGTTTGATAAAATGCCTGAAAGTGTTAGCTGTGTAAAGATTCACAGCCACACAACCAAGATCCGTCGCCGTTGCCAGATCCGTGCTCTTCTCTAAGTTGCCTATTGCTGCCTCCGTGCAGTCTCCGATGTTGCCTATCGCTGCCTCTGTGCAGTCTCCGATGTATTCCGTATAAGTACTTGGCTCCGCTCTTGTTTTCTCTTAACAACCTTCACTTGTGACAAGCTAAAAGCTCGTGGAGCTTTAGCTTGAGAGAGGGTGTTAAGAATAATAATATATATTTATATTTGATTTGATTTGATATACATTATGTTTGATTTGATTTGATTATAATTTATTTTTGGCCGTTGAGTTTTGGCCGTTAGTTTTCAGCCTATAAATAGGCTAACCTTCTATTGTAAATTTATCTCTGATATATAGAATCATGTTATCTTCTAACATAGAACATAAGGAAACAGTGACCGTGTGATTCATGTAAATATTGGTTAGCCTAAAGGAAGATCAATGTTTGACCGAATTATATGAACACTTATGATAATAAATATTTTAGATCCTACTATGTTAATTTTGCATTCAATTCTTTTTTTTAAGAATAAGAGTTTTTAAGTAAATTAATTGAGACAACATGCTGCCAAAGTAGCCCTTCTTGTCAAAGTTAATTTATTTTGGAACATAAAGAATGTTGTGGGTATGTGATTCATGCAGATATTGATGGGCCCACAGGAAGGTCAGTATTTGGCCGAATTATATGCACACCTGTGGTAATAAATATGTGACAATTATTAGGTTTCATGTAAATAATAAGTCGATCCAAAGACAGACTTATTGTTTGATAGGATTTATTGTCAATATTTGATTACTACATCAAGATTACCACTTCAAGTTAATATTTTTGCCCAAAGACTAAATATTAATGTTGTGCTCAATATTTTGTAATGGACCCCATAATAAATTTCATTTAATGTATATGAATATATTGTTTTGTTCTACTTTTCTGCTTTTGTTAATGTTAACCTCAACTTTATTTCGTTGTGGAGTGAGACTAACTTGTGCTAAGGATCGAACAACTCGCTGCTCGTACAGATGAAAGTTCCAATAAGACTTTGAGAAGCGAGATAGTTCAAATTGCATATGTCTCATTGTTATGATTTGTAGCATTTTAGAAAAATTCAGGGGCACTATGTCCAAAAGGGTTACTACTGCCAATGAATTTTCTTTAAAAAAAATTGCTTTGTTAAAAGCAATACGGCTGAAACAAGTTCGATTACATTGAACGTGATTTCAATAAAGCATAAAGGAAAAGGAAATTTATGACAGTACATCATGGACATATCTCATCTTGCTTCAAAACTAAACGCACTACAGTTAGAGCTATTTGATAATGACTCGTGCAAATGATTTTGGGTTTCTCTTCTAAAAAAATTCAGTTTAAGATCAGTTATAACTGATAAAGGAATAAATGGTCTCTTAATGAGCTCATTTCTCATTTTTGTAAGAAGAATAGCTTTTAAAGTAAGAAAAGATTGAAAGTACTACTTGGCAGTACCTTTAAGGACAAGAATGTTGAATAAGAATAAAGTTGCAAAATATGTCTACCTCGAAAGAAATAACATTAAGAATTTAGTCATTACTTTCGTTAGAGTTATGGGCATATAAAGAATGATTGTGTCAAATATCACACTTGGCGTATAAGGAAAGACACACTTTTCATTTTGGATTGTTTTGAGGTTAATTTAGCGTTAGTATCAATGCACATTTGGTGTGTTTCTATTATTCACATAAGTGTGTCTAAGCAATGATTTTTTTTTTGAGTTGTCAAAAGCCAAATGATGCTGAAAGATTCATCTACGTGGGGCAATAAAAAAAATATTGTGAAAGTTGAGGTGATAGGGACTTTTGAATTATTGTTAAAGATTTGTTATTATTTGGATTTGAAATAGGCAAATATTTTATTATCTTTAGACACAATTTGGGTTTGGGTTTGGTTTCTAATTTGAAAAATTTTGGTTATTGATATTCATTTAGAAACAACTAGATTAGTCCCTTTTTCATAATTCAAATAGTTTCTTTTTTTTTTTATAAAATATTGATTCTTTTAATGAAACATTGCATTTTTTTTTGTATAAAATACAATTAACCATTAAGAATTTTTTATTCCCTTAATTTTACAAACTTTTATGTTTGTATATTGAGTGCTTTAAGGGGAAACAACTAATCGTGAAGAAATTAGATGCCAACAGATCTTCAAATGTCTCTAAACTTATACATACAAATACTTGTGCCTATTCCCTACGGTTTCATGGAATAGTCAAACGGTACATTATTAAGTTCATAGACATTTTTTTTTCTTTTCTTTTTTGGTCATCTTTATCTATCTTATGAAAAGTTTCATTCGCTGGACATATTTAAGTCCCTAAGGCTGAGTTATAATTAACTTGGCAAAGCCATTAAGGCTATCAAATCTAACTGTGGTGGTAAATGCCATGGTAGGTTTGATGGATCAGGTGAAACGTTCATGATTAAAAGTTGCATCTTACATCTTTAATAGAGTTCCAACTAAAGTAGTGATCCAAACCCCTTATGAATTATGAATAGACATAAGTCAATATAAGGCATGTAGACATTTGGGATTGTCTAGCTAAGGCAAGGCCTTTTAAGGCCAAATATAAAGAGACTGGACTTAAGAACAGTCAACATTTATTTTGTTTGATACTCAGAGGATTTTAGGGTATAAGTTTTACATGTGATCCCACAACTAGATCAATTTTGAGATAAGAAATGCCCAGTTCTTTGAGGATTATTGAATTTCGAGGGAAGAATAAAGTTAAAGACTTTGTCTTTAAAAGAGGAATTTATCTCCAATCAAGATCAACAGTTTATTCTTGAAGAACAAACTCAACAATCTCATGAACAAATGTCATTAAGAAAATACACTAAATAAAGAAGAATTTATTGGGTCTAATGATTTTATCATATTTGATTGAAGGACCCTTTTAGGATAATAATGACATTAGTGGTGCGTTATGATCTTAAGGTACATTAGACAAATATAATTATTGCGTTTCTCAATGGTGACATAATGACATTGATGAGATGCTTTACATGTTGTAACCATAAAATTGTGTGTCGAGAGATACAAAGAATATGGTTTGCAAATTAAAGAAATTCATCTATGTTTTTAAGCAAACCTTTATCAATGGTATTACAAATTTCATCAAGTTATTATCTCATTTGGTTTAGAGATAAATGGGGTTAATGGTTGTACATACCTTAAGGTTAGTGGGAGCATATATATACTTTAAAGTATTTACAGAAATTTGGCATGCATAACTGCAGACCAAAAGAAATCCCTTTTGTTAAAGGAGACAAGTTTAGTCTCATTCAACACCCTAAGAATGATTTTAAAACTAAAGAAATACAAAAGTTTTTCTATGCTTTGACAGTAGGAATTCTAATGTGTGCTTAATTTTATATTCCTATGAATGGTGTACATTTTTTTTTGGGATGTTAAGCAAATATTTGAGCAATTTGAATGGATCATCAGATAGCAGCCATAAGGTTCTTACAGTATTTTTAAAGAACAAAACTTTTCATGTTCACATACAGGAAGTCGAATCAGATAGAGATCATTAAGGATTTGGACTTTGACTTTGGTGGATGCCAAAATAGTCATAGATCCCATTCAAGCTATATTTATATGCTTAGTGGATAAACTATTTGAAAGAGTGTTGACCAGATACTCATTGCTTCTTCTGTCATTGTAGTTGGTTTAATAGCTTGTTATGAGGTATCCAATTATGTAAAATGATTGCGAACTTTTGTCATAAGGATTGCAAATTATGGATGAAATTGAAAGATCATTAAGTTGTATTGTGACAATATTTCAGTAGTGATATAAAGAAAGAGTTTAGAGTGTGGTCAATTGTCTATAGAGCATATTAGTACAAATTCCAAGATTGCGAATCCACTCACTAAGGAACTAGCACCCAAGGTCTTTCATGACCATGATACTTAAATGGGTGTAATATCATTTTAATGATATACTGGATTAGTGGGAGTGTGCATTGGGATGCTCATTTTTGTTAAACAAACCTTATGTTTAAGGATACTTTTTCGTAGAAATAAAGTATTCAATTATTTTGTTTTCACTCTGAATTATTTTTATCTCATAAAGAATAAAGTTGGACCAGTTGAAAATAGACATGAATGAGATCATTTTACATGTAATTTCCATGTTACTCATCCAAACTTGATCTATGTCATTAAGTATATCAGTATGGTGATCATCGTGGTTCAGTCACGATTTTAATGTGATGAAAGCTGCAGTAGTTCCATCTCTGATATATGAGATGGACTAGACTGTTTAAGTAGTTAAATAAAAATAACATTTAGATGTGCACTTAAAATTTATTTTATGATATAATTATTTTGAGACAATATCTATAGCCCAAGTAGGAGATTGTTAGGAAATTATATTTCCTTAATCTATTTTTGTGGGTTATATATATAATAATGAATATAATCATATTAGCTATTTTTTATTACTTATAATATATTAGTATCACTAATGCTTAACGAAATTAAATAAACGAATAAGTCAGACTAGTTTATTGGTTTGGGTTTGAAATAGGTAATAGTCGTTCTGTCTATTTTTATTGGCCTTTAGGGTTTTATGGAAACAACTAACCAATTATAAATAGGTAATGAGGATTTTGGTCCCCAACATACCAAAATCACTTAGCAGTCTTCTTTTCCTATCAAAAGAATTGTTAAAACCCCAATAAGGATTCAAAGATTTTGGTTGAGGAAAATCAATAATCGCATATCTAAATATTAATATCAATTTCTAAGGATTTAAATACACTTCCACATCTAATCTATTTATCTTGTTAATGATTTAATATTGATGATATTAGGGTTACCGAATTCCTAATTTTCCAACATTATTATCAATGGCCGGAGCACGGACAAGGGTATTTTTGCCAGTCCACAAACTCTGATTAGAAAAAAGCAAAAGCAACTATAAAATAAAAAATCTCTGCTTTTGCCGCTACAATGCAATGACAATCATAGCCTGGCCGACCAATTCAGGGAACCAATCAAAACCTTGGAAACGAACAACAGATGGCAAGGAAAATGCTACCTGCATCAATAATTTGACAACAGATATAATTGAATACAAGAGTGAGGAGAAGAAAAATAAAAAATGTTATTTTTATATAGCGTAGTTATTAAGTCTTCATCTCTTATCACATTATGTGGCTCACACTTAAATTATGTGATACAAGTGTAAGTTTTATGATGGATTGTGAGAGAAAAATTGTGTTTACACTAATTTTGACTTTAAAATAACACTTTTCAATAAAAATGAATTTTACTAAATGTACCAGAGTGGTATCTTTTGGATCCTGGAACTCCGCGGATGATGGCTGGATAGAGTGGGGCGGGTACCTACAAGGACTCCGATGCTTAAGTCATTAGAAGTTCGAGATGTTGGTCAAAAGTAGTGGTTTAGAGTTCGAGAGATTACCTGATAGGCTGACCCTGTTTATATACCTGGATGGCATCCGTGATTTCCTCAACCCCGCGGATATTCTTCCTGTTTTGCCTCCGAGAATCGTGGGGTGATGCCCGCTGGGGAGAGTCGATTACGGGGATATCTTTCCTGTTTGGCCTCCGGGGATCGCGGAGTGATGCCCGTTGGGGAGAGTCCATTAGGGGGACGTGATGGCAGCTGATTTGGAGTCGGTTTGGGTTGCGCTGGCTCCGTTGGATCATTATGCGAGTTTGGGCCTTCATCATCTAACTGGGCTGTGCTCGTAGGCCGACCGTGGGCCTTCCGCGGAATGGGCCTAAGAGGCCCACTCCGTAACACTAAAGAACTCAAGATGAAATGTTTTTGAAAATATTAATATGATCTTTTATTATATTTAAGACTTGTTAATTTTATTTTTTTAATGAAATTATAGTATTTTAAATTATTTAAATAGTGTTCTTATAGTACTCATTAATTAAACCCTTAAACCCTAAAAATATAGATATACGAGAGTGGGGGAGAAGAAGATAAACATGATTGGGTGAAGATCCACTTACTCCAATGGTGTGTTTGAACGAGTTAAAAAAATGGGGAAAAAATTAAAATAATTGAGGTGTTGCGAAATATCTCCATCAAGTTTTTGACGTTGCTAGAAATTGGTTCATATATTATTGGTATCCAATTAGGACAAGTAGTTTAGGCATTTTATAATTTTATTGTTCTGAGTTTTACTTTTTCTTTTTATTGTTTTCTTTGATCATGTGTGTGCGAAGGATTTTTCTTTGGAGAACTTTAAATTTGATCGAAAGAACCGTTTTAAAGAGGCTAAAGCTTGCTCATTTACAAACAAGCAATATGGGTGACAATCAACAAACTACCTAGGAAGATCATGAGGAATTACATGCATCCTTCATGAGGGAGTGCACTTGAAACATATAGCCTACTCATTGTTGGGTTGGGTCACCCCAAATTAGGCCTATTACTCATGTTTTTTTTAAAAAAAAAAAATCTATATATAGCTATTTAGTGAAGGCTTTTTTTCGTTGCTTTAAGTTTGCAACTAAAGAACTATTCCTAATTGCATTTTCTCCTAGTACAGCTGAGTGATGCTATTCATACAATAAGGTTGGTGTTAGATATTAAGTCTATCTCTCACACACATCATATAATGTGAATGTGGATTTCATGATACATATGAGATAGAGACTTAGTGTCTAACCCTAAATTTGATGTTAAAATAACATTTTTCAACAGCTTTTACAAATCCTGGTTTCAATAACTTTTTATAAATAATGAATTTAATCAATTTGACTGTTAGAGTTGAAAGTTCACATTAAGTAAATCAAGCTCATAAAATTTCATTTCATTTAAAAAGTATTTGATACTTCATCTTTCTATTATACTTTAACGTATAATAAGATTTTGAAAATATGAATAAAGTATTGGCTATATTAGATTTTATATCTACCGTTATCCAATTTTTTTGAAAATTGGTGTTACGGGCTAAAAGTCGGGTCCGAGAGCTTTAACCCTCTAAAAGAGAGAGGAGCTCACATTCTCTAAAGACCCGAAGGGCCCAACCCACTAAGGAGCAGAAGAGACTCTCCACTTGGTCGGATCGGCCCAAAGAGAGAAGCTTTATGGCGCTTAGAGGAGGAGAAGGTCGTAAGCCCAAAGACTCTGAACTCGGTTCGGCCCAGCAAGGCCAAGAGGAGGTAGCGGCAACCTCTCCTCCTCAGTTCGCAACCAACTCTTGCATAAGCGAGAAAAAATAAACCGAGGAGCGGATAAGCAAACCCCCTCGCTTTATCTCTATCTTACCTCTATCTTTGCATTTTAAGCTCATCTATAAAAGCACACAACCCCTCGAGTCACCAGGTACCTCTCACTCTCCTCTTAGAGAATTCTCCTAATCCTTGTGCTTACTTGAGCGTCGGAGTGCCTTTGCAGGTACACTCCGCCGCCGCACTCTCTCCGAAAGGAATCTGCTTGAAGCTTTCGTCCGAGCCTCCGAACCCGCTCAGAGCCCTCGTCCAGACCTCCGAACCCGCTCGGAGCCTTCGTCCTCAGTCTTAGAGCTTCCGTCAAGGCGCCTCCCTTACCGTTCAAGTAACCTCGTACCCCCTACGAATTACCTACGAACAATTGGTATGGTGAATCTTCAATACAATATCACATAGTTCAATGGTTGGATTTATTAAATTCAGCGTGTCTCAAGGTAAATACTCACTCCTACAAAATTTTTCTATTTTCAACAATTTTTAAAACTAAATTCATCAGATTTTGTTATAATTTCATGATCTAATATGACATTAATGTGTCATATGATCTAATGTGATAAATTAATACTTTTTAATACAATATTTTTGAAGAAGAGTATTATAAGTTCAAATGATCCACAAATCTTTAAGTATCTTAAAAGTTAATTTTTTCAATGATTTAATTAATGAAAAGTATGTCAAGACTATATAAAATATGAAATGATAACAAAATTCAACGAAATTACTTATACAAATTGTCAAAATAAAGAAAGTTATTAAGATAAGATATTTACCTCATAAAAAATGTGACAACCACCCATTTTCATATTAAGAAATGTGGTACTCCATGAGGCAATTTTTTCCTTTTCAGCGCAGCAACACTAAAACAGCCATCTCATATGCACCATTTAAACAAATTATATTTCCTTATAATACTTATGCTCGTGACATCATTATAGATATTTCATACCAAAATCTTGCACCTACATTAGTTCAGAATCCTGAACTTGCACCAAATCGAAATCAGCCAACTAAATCATGCATCAATTGCTAATCCTACTGATATATCTGCTGCTAACACTAGAAAATCAAATAGGACTAGAAATCTAGTAAGTTACTTAAGGCATTTACGTTGCAACATGCTATCAAATACATCCAGTTTAAATAACATATCAAGTCATTCTAGTCTACATCTTATTCTGCTAACACAACCACATATCCTATATCTGATTATTTATGCCATGAAAAACTCACACACAAACACAAACATTTTACACTAACTATTTCAACCGTAAAAGAACCTAAAAGTTTCAAAGAAGCACCAAAGTCAGAGCACCGGAGAAAAGCCATGGATGCATTGTACAAGCATTAATTCAACCAAGCTTCGACAGGAAAATTAAAAGAAGCCGATTCATTAAATTATTAAAGATGGTTAAACTAAGCTAAGAACTACTAAATGATAAACATGGTAATTAAAAACATTCTTTCTTTCTTCATTGATTCCTTGCATCATATGAAATGGTACGTTTATAATAAATATTAAACTATTCTAGAACCTTCTTAGTGACATGCACGTGTCACTTCCTAATTAGTTATGAGGAATATTATTTTAAATATTCCTCCTTATCAAGACATCACATTACACTTATCTAATACTTAAATTTCATCAGTTCTCATCTGCTAATACTTATGTACGTCTATCTTAAACGCAATATAATGGGGGCAGTGATATGCTGCTGTCAAAGTCAACAAATTCTGCCCGCAAATGGGGGAGGGGGTGGTGAAGGAAAAAAGAACAATCCACTAGGCCAACAGAAGTATATGGATGGGTCCACCAAAGCAATCTTCCATATATAATTGCATGTGATCATCCACTAAGTGAGTAAGTGATGATTTCAATTTCATGCACGGGAAGAAGCTGCTTCTCCATTGTTAATGCGTTATATAGTGATGGATGGGGTATGGTGGTGAGTAAGTGCATGAAACCATCGATCCAAAGCTCATGAAACCTCATACCTTCCATTTTATTAGTCACACACACTCACATATTTTCAAGAAATATTAATAGATGATCTGATAGCAAAATGTTTCTCTTTATTTCGATCCATTCATTAATTGTCGTGAGTCATTTATGTTTCTTGTGTCACCTATAACCGTCTTTATAAATTTAATCCATTAATCACTTAATGAATTACAACAGGATAAATGTTTTACTCTCAGACACATACAAGGATTAATTTCTCCATATTTTCACAGTTTTATCTCTCAATATCATATTGGTAAAGAGATATAATATAAAAATCATTAAAATTATCTTCTTTCATCAACTTAAATTTTTAGAATAAATGGTTCTTAAGATAGTATTAGAGTCATTGTGACCAATAGGTCAATGGTTCAATCTTTCACGATCCCCATTTAAAAAAAAATTATACCATGAGCTCTTACTTAAAGGGCGTGTAAAGAGATATAATATAAAAATCATTAAAATTACATTTTCCTATAAGCTTTGTTTGTGACCACTTATTCAAGGGCGTGTAAAGAAATATAATGTAAAAATCATTAAAATCGCATTTTCCAATAAGTTTTATGACCACTTGTTCAAGGCAATGCTGTCACCCACTATTAGATGAGACGTCATGTCATTTCAATTAGATAAATATCATTAAAATCTCTTCTAATGATAAACTGAATGTCATGCAAAATGATCATAGCATCTCTAAATAAATTAATTTGGTTTTTGTGGCGATTAAGTTGCTTCCAGCCAAGCATTATTAATTGACGAAAATTTTTAAACAGTAAGGAGCATCAACAAGATCTTATCTTCTCTGTTTGAAATGGTTCACTATGGGAATACACTCAAATGACAATTATGAGCAATGACATAAAAAGAGGAATAGATAAAGTGCACATACATACTTAAAATCAATTTCTATGTGAGAATTGTTTGAGTAGAGGATTGAGGAAAGTGCATTAATAGAAGCTTTAAAGTCGGCTCATCGTGCATGAGAGATCAACGGTGGGGTGTACCTGCAAAATCACTTTGACGCTCAAGTAAGCACATGTGTTTTTATAACTATTCTAGAGAGTGAATGAGTGATACTTAGTAACTTGAGGTCATGTGTTTTTATAGGTGAGCTAGGTCGGTTAGATAGAGATAGAACGTGGGGAGTTCGAATAATAACTACCCCTTATCTCGAAGGCTTATCCTTCCCTGCTTATCTAGGAGTTAGTTACGCGATTGGGGGGAGGAGAAGGCGTTGCTTCCTCCTTTAGCCTTGTTGGGCTGAATTGGGTCCAGAATCTTGGGCCCGCGGCCTAGAGAATGCTTATGGGACTAGTCTCTTTTCTGGACTTGAGTTACGACCTTCTCTTCTTGTGGGTGTCATGGAGCTCTCATCTTGAGCTGACGAATATTAGCATGTGAGGCGAGCTCCCACTACTTCTTAACGGGCTAAAGCCCTTTAAACCTTTAGACAAGGTGAGCTCCCCTACTCTTTAGTAGGTTAAAGCTCTCTGAACATTAATCTCTATTCCATAACAAGAATAAATATATATAACTAGAGGATATTTGTTAACTGAGTTCAAGATCGTTTCTCCAACTAGCCTTGCATATATACCTTGTTATTGTACATATGTAGATTACGATATGGTAGCTTATCACAATGAATTTGAATCCTCTCATTTTTAAATAAATGGAACCATTTTAAAATTAATAGGATGCAATTTAAAGGCTTATCTTATTGTGATCCATGGTCTTTGAGGACTAAAGATTCCATGGTCCCTTTAACTTTGGGATCATTAGATGATGGTGGCACTAAAATTATAAGAATGACACCGCGCTCATTTAAGTAGTTTACTTAAAATTGTAGTGAGAGGTTATATTATTTTCACACCCATCCTTGTCCTTTCTCTCTTTAAATTACTCTCAACCTAAATTCACAGTTTGCACTCTCTGCCTCAACTCTCACCCTCTGTCTCCGATCCTCTGTTATTCTCTTTGCCCCATTTTCAACCTCCATTTATTTCGCTCACTTAAATTTATGAAACATCTTCACCCCCTTAAACCCAAAAAAATTTGTTGAAGATTTTTTGTTGGCAAGCAAGCATACATGAGTTGTCACTGGTACTGCTCGTTGGGTTTCATTTCTTCTTGTGACCATATCATGAACACACGCATATGTTGACAGTTTATCAAATGCATGACCACGTCTTTTTCTCTCGTAACAATAACATTGTCATGTGCGGGGATCCATATATGTTTGGCACAATGATCACATATTTAACCAACAAAATATAATACAGTTTTTCTAATTAGTTCAATTTAACAGGATTTCTAATAGGATATAGTTGCAATATATAATTCGGGATCATTAATATATAGAATATCATAACCATGTTAACACAACCTGACTCCGGTTTTAGGCTAGCTAATTGTAAGAACAACATACATATGCAATCATATATATCAGTCAGTATTTAGTAACAAGTCTTCCCATGACCTAAAAAGAAAAAGGAAGTTAAAATATACACAAATGCGCTACCCAAGTGGTAGAGAATGATGTATAATAATACATAATATCAAATATAGCTCTATGAAACTTGACAAATTTTTGGCCACACTCGCCAGTGAGTGCTATGCACTGTAACCAACATTAATTCAGTGTAGAGGTGAATGAGTTGGACATCCATAAAAGAAAGAAATTTAAGATATAATGGTTTTATGAAATAGAGGAGATTAGGTCTATCCGTAAACAACATCACTTCTAAGCTCTAAAGCACAATGAGAACAAGATCAAGCAAATGGGTGACAGCAAAAGCACACTATACTATAGTAATATATAGCAGGAATAATAATAGTGTCACGTTATTCATTTAGAATGTATCATCTCATGTTATTTTTTCACATAATAAAGTTATGTTTAATTTTTCACCATCAATTGAGAATTCTAAAATTCATGCATGACATAATTAATTAAAAAGTTGATGATAAGAAGTCAAACATAATCTTATTATGTGAAAAAATGATATCAGATAATCTATTTACCACGTGTACTAATTGGTATATTGAAGCATGTGGAAGGGCCACTCTCCGCACAATCAAAACGCGCTTTAGGACCCAATTGGGCTAGTAGTGGGCCCCATACCAGCCCTATAAATACATCCCACCTTCAATCCAATCCCATAACCTCGTTGTGGGATTTCAAACACTTTCCACAATATGACAACTTCTAACGAGATTCTTAGAATTGTTTTCTTTGTGTTACTAGGTTTTGGTGTGTGTTGTGCTGCCAGAACACTCCTCACTCTAGAGGGGGGTGTCAACGTTGGTGTAGGCATTGGTGGTGCCATCCATGGTGGTGGCGAAGGTGGAGGTGCCGGATATGGAGGTGGTGGAAGAGAGCATGGTGTAGGTACTGGCATTGGAGGAGGAGCTGGCGGAGGTGAAGGTGCTGGTGCAGGATATGGAGTTTCTGGTGGCGGTAGTGGTGGTGGTGGAGGAAGTGGTGGCGGCGGTGGAGGTGGTGCTGAAGGTGGTGGATATGGAGGAGGTGCTGGTAAAGGAGGTGGTGAAGGATATGGAGAAGGCGGGGCCCATGGAGGTGGTTATGCTAGTGGTGGTGGAGGTGGAAGTGGAGGAGGAGGTGGTGGTGGTGCCGGAGGCGGTGGATATGGAGGAGGTGCTGGCAAGGGAGGTGGTGAGGGCTCTGGTGAAGGCGGAGCACATGGTGGTGGCAGTGGAGGTGGGAGTGGAGGAGGCGGTGGTGGCGGTGTCGGTGGAGCTGGCGGTGGCTATGGGGGTGGGGAAGGGAGTGGAGCTGGTGGTGGATACGGTGGAGCCAGTGGTGGAGGGTCAGGAGGAGGAGGTGGGAGCGGTGGCGGTGGTGGAGGTGGTGCTGGTGGAGCACATGGAGGTGGGTATGGTGGAGGAGCTGGTGAAGGAGCTGGGGGAGGATATGGTGGTGGAGCAGCTGGCGGAGGAGGAGGTGGCTCTGGCGGCGGTGGTGGTGGTGGCGCTAGTGCTGGAGGCGCTCATGGAGGTGGATATGGAGCTGGTGGTGGGAGTGGGGAAGGTGGTGGTCATGGTGGATACTACCCTTGAGATTAATAGTACATTGAAACTCTCGTGTCAAGAAAGATTAAACTAGCTCCTTGTAACCACATATAATGGTACCAACAATAAGAATATACATGTACGAGGATGCTAAAAACCTATTTAAGTATTGTTTTATGAGCTTAATTTGAATGCCTAATGCATTCTATAAATGGAAGACTTGAATCGATCAATTGATATCCATAGCAATTAATATATGTTTCCCATGTTCAACATTTCATTTCCATTCAATTTTGGTACCTTCGTTTATGCAAAATCTAGGCTAAAGAAGTTACGGTGCAAAATCTCAATGGCAGACCCAACCTTGATTTGTTAATTAGGGGAGATAAAAGAATAATAGAATTGGAATCCATTTGAAGTAGGTATTTCACTTTATATACTTTTGAATTAATAGAGTAGTTGTTTCATTTTATTGATTTAAAGATATATGTATTTTTTTTTCGTTTAAAAGTAACATTCTTACTTTACATGATCTAAATTATGTATGAATAATATATGAATTCAATTTTCACTTACTATCAAGAAAACTTTATAAAAAAACCTTACATCAAATTCTTTTTATATTCATTTGATCTAATTTTTAAATTAAAAATTACGTTTATGAACTTATTTAAGCTAAATGTACACTTTCGACTTTAGAATTTTTATTTGAAGAAAATTATTTAGTTGTTTTTACTTGATTTAAGAATTAGATAATACGGATATATATAGAACTTTACTTAGTGCATGGAATGTAGCAAATACATTACTAAAGAATTTAAAGAGTACGTTCATCGAGTTAAACAACTCGACATGCACGGGCGAAGCCTCGTTAAAACTCCCATGAAATAACCTAATGAAAAAAAAGTTTAGGAACTTTTGCTTCTATTGTAGGGGCAACTTTACCTATGATCATTTCATACTGCAACGAAATTGGCTTTTACACCACACTTGTTATTAACTATACTTAAAATATGTGTCTTATGCTATAAAATGAAATATTTTTTTTTTGGTTAATTACAACGCTTAACAATACTTTAAGTTACGGCTACTTTAGTAATCCGGTTTCACTTTTGGCGGGGTTACTAAAGTGAGGATGACATAAAGTATTATAAAAATCATGTCTTTGACGATAAAAGTGTTAAATTTATTTAGTAAATGTGACATTAAGTCAAGATTTTTTTGTTTGTTGTATATAGATTCAAGATGTATCTAATACTCCTTTTACTTGCGTTGCCGATATTGAGTTTAAGCCAATTTCATCAATGAATTATATTACAAAAAGATTTTTTTTTATAGTTATTAAAAAAAGGATTTTAAAAAATGAAGAAAGAGTAAGGGCTTACATAGTCTCATTATCTAGTGAAACTCGTGTGTAGCAACTAAAAATAGTGTATGATATGTATAGGGTCATATCAAAAGATACACAATTTCTTTTGTGCTCACACAAGTTTTTGATATAGCGAATTCTAGTTTTGGTTCTCTCCCATGGTGAAGAAGGAGGTATGAGTCATTATAATGTCTCATAAAATAAATACACATGACACAATTTTACAAATTATAGTATATATCTTATAATATATAATGTCTAACAAAGACATATATATGTATACATAAAATTGCTGTCAATTATTATAGCGTGCAAAAGCGTTTGCACAATGAAAATAAAGAGGAATAATATTTTAAAAATTAATTTAATAATTTTTTAATAACTATATTCACAAAAGCGCACTAGGTCCACCCTCACCTCTACACCTTTGCGAATGTGATTGTCCAATAGTTGTTAAATTAAATTGAGTTATCGTGATAGTATGTCTGGAAAATAAAATAAAAATATATGATCAATATTGCAGCAGCTTTTATGACGATTTGGTGAAGATATCATGTGATCTTTGCTGAAAGACACGAACTTTATACGAGAAAAAGGGAAAGAGAGTATGAAAGAATGGAAGACAAGAAGAAGCAACAACCAACAATAGGAATGTGCAGCGCAAAGTCGTAAGTGGCGGTGGGGACTAGAGGTTTAGGTAGAAAGAAAGATCAGGGGATAAGAATATTGAGCTAGCTAGCTAGAGTCTAGGTCTCAAGCTTACAAAAATTAAAACACATTTTTCTTTAATAACTACATTTATTTATTTATTTAGAGAAAGCGACACCTTTTTCTTGCTTCTCCGCCATTAAATTTCTAACACATTAATAATTTGGACTTATACTTTAAGTTACAATAGACATGTATTTAAAATTTAATAGTAGAAAACAAGAAAAAGGTTTTGCTCTAAGAACATAGAAGATATTTTCTATATTCTCTATATTCTATATGTATATATGTGGGTTTGAACGTGGAAGACAGCTGAAGCACACAATGGGTTCTCAAGTGAGAGTGAACTTAGCAATATGAGTGCATCCAGTGCATTAATTCTGTTAAGAGAGTAATCTTTGTATGTATATATGTTTTCATATTGGGCCACTCTGTGGGGACACCCCAACTTCTCAACCCATGTGCCTTCAACCACTCTGTGCTCTCTACGCGCCTTCCCTAAACCCTATATATACCCTTTCACTCTCTTCTCCACTTCCCAAACCAACAACATTATGGCTATACAAAGATTTCCCATTGTTGTTTTCTTATTAGTGCTATTGGCATTAGGCTTGTGTTCTGCTAGAAGGGTCTTACTCACCTTTGATGGCTATGGTGCAGGCCGTGGCATTGGTGGTGATTATGGTGGTGCTGGGGGCTATGGAGGCGGATCAGGAGGTGGTGGTGGATATGGAGGAGCTGCTGGGGATCATGGGGTTGTTGGCTTTGGAGGTGGGAGTGGTGGTGGAGAAGGTGGGGGTGTAGGGTATGGCGGCGGTGGCGGTGGACATGGTGGTGGTGGTGGAGGGGGAGCTGGGTATGGAGTTGGGGGTGATCATGGCATTGGATATGGTGGCGGTGGTGGGAATGGTGGCGGTGGTGGTTATGGTGGTCACGGTGGTGCTGGTGGTGGGGAGCATGGCATTGGGTATGGAGGAGGTGGTGGAAGTGGTGGTGGCGGTGGAGCTGGGTATGGGGGTGAAGGGGGTGCTCATGGAGGTGGTTATGGCAGTGGTGGAGGAGCTGGAGGAGGGTATGGTGGTGCTGGTGCAGGAGGCGGGTCTGGGGGAGGCTATGGTGGTGGTGCTGGTGGAGAGCATGGTGGTGGTTATGGAGGTGGTGCAGGAGGTGGCTCAGGGGGAGGCTATGGTGGCAGTACTGGTGGAGAGCATGGTGGTGGTTATGGAGGTGGTGCAGGAGGAGGGTCAGGGGGAGGCTATGGCGGTGCCGGTGGAGAGCATGGTGCAGCTGGTTATGGAGGTGGTGAAGGTGGTGGGTCCGGTGGAGGCTATGGTGGTGCCAGTGGGGAGCATGGCACTGGATATGGAGGAGGGGGTGGAAGTGGAGGTGGGGGTGGTGTAGGCTATGGTGATGGAGGAGCACATGGAGGTGGATATGGAAGTGGTGGTGGAGCTGGTGGGGGTAGTGGCTCCGGTGGAGGAGGTGGTTATGGGGCAGGTGGTGGTTATGGAGGAGGTGGCGGAAGTGGAGGAGGCCATGGTGGTTATATTCCTTAAGAACCACTCTAGCACACAAGACATAAAAGTGTTTCCTTAATTTGATGTATCAACAATAAGCATGGTATTAATAATAGTATGATCATAATCGCCATTATATTAATTATTATAACCATTATAAGCACAAGATTATCAGTTCTTGATTTATATGTAACCAAACTATTTCTACATTTATTGATAAATGCAATATTATGACATTATTCTCAGCTTAATTTTGATTTGCTTTTTGTTACATTTAAGGTTGTCAAAATTGAGTATAAGTAAATTTGTGAAGTCCCAACAAACACGAATTGTTAACTTGTAATAGTTTATATACGTAAAAAAAATTCGATAAGTACGATCCCCTTTTTATTGTCGTAACCCAAATCAAAAACGATCTGTCAGAAATCACTATTACAGTGACCTCCAAGTCACTGATAGTCAACCACCGACATGGTGGAGACCGACCTCGTTAAAAGCCCCAGAAAAATCAAGTGGGACAAACCCCTTACTTGTTAGGGGAGAAAAGTACTTATCCTTCTCAAAATAGAGTTTAAATGAGTGTTAACTTTATTTGTGAACTCGTAAGAATTTATGAGTTAGTTCAAGAGTTTAATAATGAGAGTTACATTCCCATAAAACACCTGCTTACTTTTGACCATGTCAACCTTATATCCTAATGTTGCATGGATTTTACAAGCGCAGAATTCTTTGTTTCTTCTATTGGAGCTGTTCTATATAGCGTTAAAATATGCATTAGAATCATAATGATAATCGTAGAAGTAAATTTGTTTTTGATAACCAATTAATTAAAAAAAATATTGGTTATCAAAACAAGTTTACTAGTGTTAAAGGGTATAGTTTTAGATGCAACTAACCATTAAAAGATCATTAAGAATTATCTTTTTTTAAAAAAGTTTAAGTTGAGTAGTAGAGATAATTGAATAGTTTTACATGTCTCTTTATTAATTTCCTCACACAATAGCTATTTGAGCTATAGTAGTGTGGATATTTTATTTTGAAACTGGGTCAGTAAAAATTGAACTCTTGACTTTTTGGTTGTAATAGCTCTGATATCATATTAAGAATCATTTCTCTCAAAAGTTTAAGTTGATGAGTAGAAGCAATTGAATAATTTTATATATCTCTTTGTAAGACAAACTGGGAAAGTTCATTGTTGCAACCATATTGATTCTATTGTATACTACTTCCGTTTTTAAATAATTATCCAGTTTCAATTATGCACTGATTTAAAAAAAAAAATTGATTGAAGAGCCTTAAAGGTATGAAAGTTTAATAGTATTCGACAAAATTATCCCTATTAATTCTTTATGTTTATTTATTATGTCCTATCTATTAGTACTCTGCTACTAGTTTTATTTAATGCGACGCATGCTCAGTTCAGGAACAACTTAACCACAATTGGTGGCACAAATTATGCAACAATATTAACAAGAAGAATATTAACAAGGAGTAGCATCATACCTATAGCCAATAATAACAAGAAACAGCAAATACAACAATATTAAAGACATAGGAGATTCGATATGAAAGAAGAATAAATGCTTGTAAGCACAAATTATGCACTCTAGAGAATGAAAAGGATAAGTTAGTTCTGCTGTTAATATTCATGTTCAGAATTCAGATCATAAATTTAACTGGCAATATTTGCAAATAGATGCCATGTATCAAGTTTAGTTCTACTGTTAGTATTCATGTCGAGATTATTATTAAGTGTATAACTGAAATGTAACCAAGTTATAGCAAATGCATATTTTAGTATGACATACACAAAGACAAATATAAATACAAATATTTTAAAATAAAGACACAAATTTTATAAAATAGAGGCACAAATATTTTCAAATATGGAAACTAAATAAAATGGGATCAACACTAAATTAAATAGCGACTTTCACTAGGATTAGAAATAGGCTGAGCTTCTTAGGAAAAAAAGATGTAGAAGATGACCAAGAACTTGAATACTTTGGTTTCAAAGCACAAATGAATCGCTATCTTTAGAGGGATATTCGCTCCTACACGTCGTTGCTAAAGGTTGATGACGATACTCTCCCAAGATACAATAAAACCTCTCAAATATCTTTGTTTAGCAATAACTATAGATTTTCTTACTCTCTTTGAACTTAAGAAAATTTTGAATAATAAAAAAAATTTCAACTCTCGAACACTCTCATAATGCACAAAGTAAAGAAAGTCAAATGTTTAATAATGGGAGTTATTTATAGTTAATGAAAAGACACAAGTGAACAATCACATGTCCAAATAGAACATGAATAGCCACTGTACATGAATGATCAAGAGTCATGACTTTTTGTTAAAGTCATGTCATTTGCCACTGTAGGTGTGATGATTGGCTCCATGCCTTTTCATGCCATCATGCTTCTTCATGCTAGAGTTACATTGCACCAATCTACGATCATTAGATAAGATTAATGTCAATTAGTTTGAACTAAATAATCATTATTTAATTATTTTATATTTGTAAATATCCTTTAATCCCCCACTATTTACAAATAATACAATTTTTTTGCATTAGAGAATGTATCAATAGGATTAAACATTTTTTAGTGTAAATTTTAAAGATTCAAACAAAGTAATAGGTGTCTAGTTGATTAAACCTATACTTCCTATGTTAGTACCAAAAATCACAAACATAAATTGTACACCCTTACGAGTTCAAGAGAATTTATAATTTAAAGCACTTTCATGGTCATGTACTCATCCTGGTTTCATGAATATTTACGAGAATAAAACCTCTAATATTCTCGATTAAAACAAAACCACTCCTATATTCACATAGGTGGAATCCTTTTTGATAAATGATATTGTCAATCCATTAAGAGTTTTCACTCACCCTCCTAATTATATATATAGCACTAAATCCTATTTCTTAGTACTCTAGTTATAAATGACTTGTTATTACCCATTAAACCTTGAAACTAGTGTTCTACTAGAATAAGGTTGGATTCCCATCATTTAATAACTATAGGTTTTCATCCCTATCTTAGCAATATAGTCTCCTTGACTATTTTCCTTGACAAACATTTAGTCAATGGGTTTGCTAAGTTTTCTTTAGATTTTACATATGTGATGGTAATTATACCATCTCTTATTAATTGCCTCACAAACTCATGTCTCATATAAACCTTGTTATATGCTCATGACATGGTTGATTCACTATCACAGAAGATCGAAATGGCAGCCATTGGCTATGGCCATAGCTCTATGTCATCCAACAAAGCTATAAAGTCATTTCGCTTCTTTACCTGCGGCTGATGAAGCTATAAACTCAGCCTCCACAGTAGAATGTGAAATACAAGTTTGTTTCTTCGAGACCCAACTTATGGCTCCACCACCTATGGTGAAAATCCATCCTGAAGTGGATTTATCATCACTAAGGTTTGTAATCCAACTAGCTTCAGAATAACTTTCTAGTACAGTGGGATGGTTACTATAATGCAATCCCAAACTCATGGTTTTCTTAAGATAACCAAGAACTCTTGTTATAACTTTCCAATGTTGTCTACTAGGCTTTCCTGTAAATCTTGTTAGTTTGTACACAACAAATGTTATATTAGGCCTAGTGCAATGCATTGCATACATTAAACTACCTATAACACTAGCATATTCTAGTTGCGCTATAGGTCTCCCTATATTTTCTTCCAATTTGAAATTAGGATCATAAGGTGTATTGGACTCCTAAATCTTGAGATGCTCAATTTTTTCCAATACATTTTTAATGTAATAAGATCAACTTAAAGAAAAGCCAATTTCATGCTTCAATACCTTTATGCCTAATATCTTATCTACTTCATTTAAATCTTTCATCTTGAATTTAGAAGTTAGATACTCCTTTGTTTAATGAATTCCTTTTAAATGCGTTCCAACAATTAACATGTCGTCTACGTATAGACAGATAATTACTCCATATTCCTTAGTAAATTTGGAGTATATACATTTGTCTGCACTACTATGTGAGAAGCCATTTGACAAAACCACAGTGTCAAACTTCTCATGCCATTGTTTAGGCGCCTGTTTTAAACCATTTAGAGACTTAACTAATTTGCAGACTTTCTTTTCATTACCGAGTAGCACATAGCCTTCCTGTTGTTCCATATAGACTTTTTCATTAAAATCTCCATTTAAAAAAGTTGTCTTAACATCCATTTGATGCACATGAAGCTTATAAATGGATGCTATACCATTAGAGTCCTGGTAGAAGTCATCCTAGCCATGAGTGCGTAGTTATCAAAGTAGTCTAGACCTTCCTTTTGTCTAAACTCTTTCGCTACTAACCTTGCCTTAAAGGTTTGCAGTGAACCATTTGTATTATACTTTCTTCTAAATACCCACTTTCATCCTATAGGCTTTGATCCTGGAGCTAAATCAACCAAGATCCAAGTATTATTAGATAATATTAAGTCCATTTCATCATCTGCTGCTTCTTTCCAAAAAGCAAAATCCCTAGAAGCCATTGCTTCTTTGAATATCTAAGGATCACCTTCGATACTTAATACAATTGGGATCTTATTTATTAAAGAATCCCTAGTACTTTCAACCAAAAAAGTTAAAGCCTGAGAAGAGATAAATTCTGGTCCCAACTCCTTTTCTCTTCTCATTTTATTACTTCTTCTTGGTTCTACTATCTCATTTTCAGATAGACGTTTACCATTTTGATCAGTAGAGATCAAGTCTTTAAGAACTTTTATATCTACTTGAGGATATTTCAAATTGGGGGATAAATCATTTTTGAAGTTAGTTTCAATAAACTCCGCTTCCCTTAATTCAACTACGGTATTAGACACTAAGTCTAAGATTTGATATGCCTTAGAATTTTGAGCATATCCCACAAAGATGCATTTTATTTCTCGTGACCCTAATTTGGTTCTCTTTTTATCAGGAACTCGATAAAAGGCTATACACCCCACACTTTTAAATAATTCAAGTTTGGTTTTCTTCCTTTCCATATTTCATATGGAGAAACCTTTCTATTTCTTGATGGTATCATATTATGAATATGACATGCCGTCAATAATGAATTAACCATATCCAATAAGGTATGATTCTTCCTCTTCGCTAAACCATTCTGTTGCGGAGTATATGGAGCAGAAGATTTAGGCACAATACCTTGTAATTCACAAAAATTATCAAATTTAGTAGAAAAATATTCTCCACCTCTGTCACTACGGAGAACTTTTATTTTCTTATCATGCATATTTTCTATTTCCATTTTATACTTTTTGAACATATCAAATGTTTCATCTTTATTTCTTAACAAGTACACATGAGTGAATCTAGAACAATCATCTATAAAGGTTATAACATACCTTTTGCCTCCTCTAGTAATATTACCATTTAATTCACAGATATTGTAACACTCCTGCTAGTTGCTTACGTTACAGTCGTAAATAATGCTCATAGGGTTGTTAACTATTTTGGTTGGGATACTTCTAGCCCTATGTTTATCTTTGAAAATATTCTTTTACTGAAAATATGGACCAATTTTAAAACTTTTTTCTTTCTTTATTAAAACATGAAATATAAGTCATGCGTGTTTGAGAAGGCATTCATATATAAGCAAGCGATAGAGTCTAAAAACTTAAGCATTTAATAGCATAACAGATAAGTAACCACAACAAACTCACAAAAAAACATAATATAAATCCAGTCAGGCAGGTCCAAAAACAGTTACACACATGTTTATACTTACATATTACAATTATTGCACTTAAGAGCTAATGGCATAACTAATTCATTTAGTTGTTACAAAATGCAAAATTCCAAAAGGTCACGATGCGTAGACTTGTATACTATTGTCTTTCTGCTTCCCTGGTGTACCTTGACGCCAAACCCGCTTCAAGCCTCCTGTGATGCTACCTCATCTTCGTCTCGTGTCCACGTGGCCAGCCAATGCCCCGTCTTAGGGGTAACTCTCCTCCTAGAAGTTTGGCAGATGCAGGGGTTCCGATATGCTAACAGGGGCATCGCAGTAATAGGAAGGCCAAGATTCATCCATACAGGGGTGCCCTGGATCACCTCTGTCGTGGGGGGTACATGGTGGAGCCACGAGTCTGGAGAGAGGATAGGTGCGGGTGGCAGAGTACCATGATCGTCATTGGTCATGGACGAAACAGTCATCATGACGATCTCGATAGCAAGGTTAGTCCATGTAATCGTATATAGGATCCATGTCCTGTGACTTCCCGGCGTGCTCATCATGCCTCCCTAGAATCATAAGTGAGTGGGAGATGAGAACGTCACGTCCTCAGTGGGAATCCTAGGGCATAACTGTTTGTTTTCACTTCAATTATAATCCAGGTCACTTAGGAGATCTCTAGGTGTCAAGATATACTAAAGTCCCTACGTATTTTAATCCATACAAGTCTTGAGTAGCTTTATCTAATTTACTAAGGGACTGGAAAATCTAATCTTGATATTACCTAATGAGTGTGCTTTTTATTACTTATTCGTTTATGTAACGTGTATATCATAGATGCAGTCTTATGAAGACCTAATGTCATACTATACATACATCATATATATACATCACATACTTATGCATGAGGGGAATAGAGGTTTCTCTTACGAGCCCTATGATAGCGTCCTTCTCGTTACATCATGTCCATCATTCTCCTTTGTAGACCGTGGGACCGTCATCCCCGTTCGGTTTACAACTTACTCTGGTTTCCGTATCATTGGCGATCCTGATACCTGAGTAGTAGCGAACCACGGATGCATTTAGCATACTTTCATCGACAACGACAGGGAATGACTTCCCTGCTTGTAGGATGGTAAGGGGCCTGCCATTTCGATGCGGTCAGGAGTGGACTCATACTTTCTTAACATTTCTTTAACTTTCTTAACTTTCACGCACTCTGGGCGACCTTTACTTGTTCTTGACGTCACAACTCCGGGACGTATACTCATCTTTTCACTCTGACTTTAATATTATACCAGGTCTAAGCCTGCGTTCGGGTCATAAACCAATCCATCTTGTTGGACTGGCGAAGGGCTTTTCTTTTGACTTGCAAAGAGAGGGGATTTCCCTATTATATAATTATGTACTTATCTTCAAGGAATACCGGAACCATGGCGGCTGGAACCTTCTTAAGACATTACTTTTTTTCATAAGGTTCACTTATGATCTTTACAAAGTTAGGTGATTAATTTCTAGTGATCTACGGTTGTCCTAAAGCCCTAGTGATAACCATGCCCTCATGATGCATAATAACATAATTATAGTACATAATATTCAATCATCTAATCCTCATACGCAAAATTAAAGTGGGTTAGGGCTTGTTGGAATATGTGGACCCTCAAGGACTTCTCAGGTCGCTCAGCTACCTTGTCAGTGATCGCTCAGCGACCTAGGGTTCTTCAGGTCGCTCAGCACCCTGTCCAGGGTCGCGTGCTGAGCGAACTCTGGAACCACTCAGGTTGCTCAGCGCCCCTCCAAGGTCGCTCAGCGGCCTGACGCAAAACTGTGGGACAAATTTGCTTCCTTACATGTTTTCCTTATTTTCTCAAACTTTTTCTCATGCTCTCCTCTTAGGGTTTCCAACTCACATTCCAACATTGCACAAGAAAATATTATAGGCTTCCAAAAACACAAAACACAACATACATCATCAACATACATATAGCACATAACACATTATATTTTCCAACACATAACACACATAAATCACCAAGGTGGTGATTTAGCCAAGGTTTACCCACTTTCTAAGAGAGTTGGTGTTGGTGAGGAGAGTTTGAGGTAGAGTTCCAAAGAGGCCTTGAGATTCCAAGCTTGTTGTCACCTTCCTTTAATATGGAACTTGAGAATGAAGACTAGTGGTTGTGTGGTTCTTGTAAGGAGAATAACGTGAGTTTTTCTTGATCACTAATGGGAAAACTAAAGAGACAAAGATGGTGGTGTATTGGCCTTAGGATGATTCGGTTTTCTCTTGGTGAAGAGGAAACAAGAATGAAGATGGAGATATGAGTGAAAGCACAATGGCTATGCCTTTTGGGTCTTGAAACTAGGCAAGGAAAGAAAACAATTTGGAGAAGAAGATGGGAAAAGTGAGGGTTGTTGATAGCTTCGATTTTGGGGGAGTAATTTTGGCAAAAATGAATGAAATAAATAAAAGAAAAGATAATAGTGTAATAGTGATGTATAGTAGAAGGTATGGTGGGAGGTATGGTGAAGTATGGTGGCGTAAGAGAGTGGTTGGTGGGGTGGCAGCCGTGTGGCTTTGTGCTACCATGTGAGAGCTATTTTTTTCCTCCAAAAATTGTTACACGTTAACTGTCCGTGTACGTGTATAGTCATACGTGCGCGAAAATTTAACGGATATCATAAAAGTTATCTAAACATAAAAACACATTGTACAAACACTCCAAATAAGGAATTTAAATTAATCCAAGGTACTCGTAATTTTTCTTTTATAAAAGTGTGTTTTACGAGTACCTCCGATACGTAATTAAATTCTGGTGACGACCGAAAATTGATCCGGATCTCGTGAAATTCCACAAGATCACAAAACCATTATTTTGACTGGTATTTTTAGAAAATAAATTTTTAATTTAATTTTTCAGTCTAAATAATTGCCTCGTACATATATTTATTACGCGAAATTCTCCTTAAGGAAAAAACGGGATGTTATAAATATCACTATGTATTAGTTCTAGTAAATGTGTATTCCTTTCAACTTTAGGAAATGGTTTCTTAATAATTTTGGATTGTATGCAAACTTCACATTTCTTATTGAAATCCTTATTACTAAGACCAATGTAATTGACTTGTAATTTAAATATGCATATCTACTATGCCATAAATCACAAGAATCAACAATATACACGAAAACATTCACATTATTATTAATACTAATTTTGAACATGCCTTCAGTACAATATCCTTTTCCTACATACATATCATTATTAAGCAAGATCAATTTGTCAGATTCCATTACAATTTTGAATCCTCTCTTACATAGAAGACTACCAGAGACTAAATTCTCCCTTAGATCTGGAACATGAAGTACATTCTCTCATGAATTTGATCCATGATAGGCACATCATCAACCATACTAAATTCAAAATACTTTAACATGATAAATTTATCAGTATCTTGTCGCTCATTGTTATATTTCTCCTCCAAAGATTTCCAAATCTCCAACGATGATTGAGTTGACATGTAGAGATCATAAAGTCTATCTAATAAGGTATTGAAATTGTGACCCCAACATCCACAAGTGTCTTCATCAAGCATTTTCTTCAATTTTCCAATCCTTTCCTTTTCTTCATCTCGGTAGCATTCTCCTTGGCATCACCATTTGGTGTGGTATTTCGATCAAGCACATAAGAAAGATTGAGTACCGAAAGAAGAAACGCCATCTTGTCTTTCCAACGGTTGAAATTTGTCCCATCAAACCAATCTAACTTGAAATTTTCTTGATTCATAACCTTAAAAGTAGCATTTTGATCTTGAGCCATCTTGGAATATCTCTCTAAAAGTGTTAGGAAAAAAAATATGTAGAAGATGATCAAGAACTTGAATAGTTTGGTTTCAAGGAACGAATGAATCGCTATCTTTAGAGAGATATTCGCCTTCACACGTAGTTGCTAAGGGTTGATAACGATACTCTCACAAGATACAATGAAACCTCTCAAATCTTTGTTTAGCAATAATAAGATATTTTCTTACTCTCTTTGAAAATTTCTAAATAATAAAAAAAAAATTCAACTCTCAAACACTCTCACAATGCGCAAAGTAAAGTAAGTCAAGTGTTTGATAATGGGAGTTATTTATAGTTAATGAAAAGACACAAGTGAACAATCATATGTCCAAATATAACATGAATGATCAAGAGTCATGAATTTTTGTTAAACTCATGTCCTTTGCTCAAGAGTCATGACCTTTTGTTAAAGTCATGTCCTTTGCCACTGTAGGTGTGATGATTGGCTCCATGCCTTTTCATGCTAACATGCCTCTTTATGCTAGAGTTACATTGCACCAAGCAACGGTCACTATATAATATTATTGTCAATTAGTTTGAATTAAATAATTATTATTTAATTATTTTATAATATTTATAGATATCCTTTAGAAATTAGCTAGACTTTGGTCAATATAGATCTGGCTTGCTTCGAATTCTTCAGCTTGAGTCTGTTATTTGTTATAAACTTTTTTTTAAGACTCGGCCTAGCTAGTTTTTTTAAAAGTTTTGTTTGGCCTAAAATAAAAGCCTATTTAAAGGCCGACTTGAAACAAGAATTTTTTTTAAAAATATTATATGTCAATGAAGTTTTACATATTGTGTATTTAATTAAGTCATTAACAAAAAATATAAAAAAATGACATTTTTTTATTTATTTAAAGTTGACGACCAAAATAAGCATGAAAAAAGATAAATCGTATAATTAACTAAAAAAAATACTACTCTACAAAGAGTGAAGTAATATGATAAGAGAAGACATATTAATAATTAATACAACTAAATATTGCGATAACAACTTGAACTCGGTGAGATTGAGAAAGATGAGAAACATGAGATAATGTTTTGATTAGGTTAAATTAAATTATGTGAATAAGATAAGATTTGATTTTCTTTTTGAGCTAACGTTTTTTATGTTCCATTTTTTTTGTGAGTGTGTGTGTGTATATATATGGGGATCAAATGACACCATTGTAACTCTTTTTGTTTAGAGTTACACTTCATCTTATTTGTTCATTCATAAAAATAAAAAATAATAATAAAAAAATCAAGGGCTTGCAAGAGTTCATTTATTTGGTCACGTGACATTCCAACTCTCCCTTTTTTTTTCTTTACACTCATGTTATAGGCAACTTCATTTGTCTATCTTTTCTCATTCTCACCCTCTCATCGACGTCGTTCTTACCCATTCACATCTATTCTATTCTACGTCTCATTAATAATAATCAAGGCCAAAAGATACTCTTAATTGTCATTGTCGCTTAATATTTAAGAGAGAGAGAGATTTATAGTTCTTCCAAAACATGAACCCTTACATCAGCGCCCTGGTCTTCGCATTGTCGCGGAGAAGGAAGAGTTCACGTATTCGCTGCCGCAAGAGATCATTCGTTCCTGCTATATATAGATCTCGTTTCATGGCTGTTAGTATGGCCGTCATCAATCAAGCTCCTGGCCTGGCGCCGTCCCACAAACATTTGGGGTTTTTCAAAATAGAAAATACGTACGCTAGGGTGAGAGAAAGAGCAAATAGGAAAGGAATGGGTGCACAAGCAGTCTCACATATTTTCACCCCTACCTGTCACATTTTCTCTCCTACTCCCTACTAGACACAAACATTTCAAAGCAAAGATACAAACTTTACAAAACAATAACACAGACATATCAAATACATAAACAAAATAAAGCGAGACTCACATTAAACTAAATAGTTAAATGTAACTGTCACACTCTCTCTTACGTTTGTGTTTTGTATGAATGCTAAAAGTTTGTTTCAGCTTGTGTGAGCATTGTTGCACTGAGACCGAAAAGTCCCAATTTATAGGTTTTTGCACGGTAACATGTGAGAACTTTCTCCATGTGATAAGGTATGGCTCATCAACTCCGTGAGCTTCATCAAAATTAGTAAAAATGTGGCATCGCATTTGAATGAAACCGCGAAGGCAAAGAAATTAGAGGATTTTAGAAGGATTAGAAAATTACATACAATAGAGCAAAAAAAAAAAAAAGAAAAGAAAAAACACTGAAAGTTACATGAGAAATTGCTCCTATCCAAATAGATGTTATATGAACAATATGAGCAAAATAGATCATGCTTTTATAAAATTAAAGTACGATGTATATGCAATTTCAAATTCAAATCAATTTATGATTCGAATTTTAAATTGAGTATAATGCAAACTGCATTTGAATATTATTACATTATCAAGATTTGATTTATTATTTTCATTTAAATATTATCATTTTACAAAATTAAAAAAAAAGTGTTTAATTAATATGAATTTAACGCTTAGGATATTTTGCTGCATCATGTGTGAAGTTTATGAATAGTATATTAGTAATAATAATTAGTAATTAGTAATGATCATGGTGAAATCGATCAATCTGATTTTATTATCTTTGGCATCTACCGGCTTTCTAATCTAACTAATATCACTAATTTCGGAACGTGCCTTCAAAAAATTACACGCGTTAAAATTTACAGTACCTTCAAATTACAAATGTTAACAACACTGCTTATGCCTTTAACAACACTGCTTATGCCCTCTTCCCATGCGATTGGATCCATCATTATTGAATTAAATTTGATTACTGAATAGCAAAACAAAGACAACAAAAGTACAATCATCAATCTATTGGCTCCGAATGTTTTGGCTATACATTTCCGGATGTATCAAGTAGTTTCAACAAAATAAGCATCCTCAACGTTTCTAGCAAAAGAAAAAAAAGAGAGAAAAACTAAGTACATCCTCAAATGCTAAAAGCCGAAGAAAATTCACCGTGAAAATCCTGCAGTCAAAGGGCCCATGACCGAAGTATGGTTTGATTTTGGGGGAGCACTATGCGGGCTACCTTTCATGCACGGTGACGAATCCATCTTTCTCTTCTTGCTCAAGGGAGGTTCACTCCTGCAAGCAATGTACCCCAACAATGCATCTCTCCTAGAACCACGCATCCTGCTAGCATATCTCAATGCTTCTTTTCTCTCCAAATCTGAGCCCGTCATTTGTGCATTCAATGATCTTTTACAGCTGCGACGATTCTCAGACTTCAAATGATCACGTGGGATGCAGTAACCCTTATCTGCCATATCCAAAACTCGAGATCGTTAAACAAAAATGATGTGTTCACATTAATACATTTAAAAAAAAAAAAAGCAAAAATGAGTAGAAACATAATTACCTGGAGCATCAGGACAAGGGGAGCTGGGTGGAGTTAAAGGATGGAAACTGCCAACCATGGCAACATCAACAACTTCCTCACTACGTTTGTTTTTACCAGGATCACCACTTTCAGTACATGAATTTCTGTTGAACGTGGCACTATCATTCAGGATAGTGTAATTCGATGGTGGCACTTGAGCATTGGTAGTACCTTTAGAGCCACTCAAACCAACACTTTCCTGATTTTGCCCAGAAGGAATTTGTTGGCAGTCATGAGAAGCATCACCAGCATCATTGACCTGATGCAACTCGAGTCTTTCTTGACAAGAAAGATTAAGCTGCTGCTCAGAAAATTCTTTGGGTTCACTAACCTCACTAACCTCACTCCTTTCAATATTTGCACTTATCATGGGATTTGATTTGTAAGTGCCATCAACAGTGTCCAAAACAGACTTAGGAGATGTAATCAAGGCACTTGGACCCAAACATGAAACTTGAGATTCCATTATACTTGAAAACCACGGTGTACCCTGTCGTGCATAGAACAATATGTATGCTTCCTGAGACAAAACATATTCTTCTGAGACCACAGTAACCTGAAGAATTTCCAGACATTAATTCATGTTTAACTTAACAAGAATGAACATTAATGAGCATATTCATTACATTAGCTCAATCCATTTTCAAAAAAACTTCTGAAGAAACATTAAAAAAATAAAACAGATATTATGACATTTGTGTTGAACAAGTATATCAAATAATTTCAAGCTATGTAATACTGAACCATAGAGGGGGAAAAAAAAAGGAAGCAAAAACAAACAATGCCATCTAGACACCATGAATAGGTACAAATCCAAATAAGGAATCAACTTCAAATATCAACATTTTACTTGCTATTAACATATCTATAAAACAATTATCAATATTATGATTTTACTTGCTGCAAACATATCTACAAAGAACAAACACACCATATCGGTGTCTTGTTGCACACACTCATTGAACCTTATAAGACACATCTGAACGCACACATGTTCAATTTAAAAATTGGTTTACCAACTCCAACACAGCAACAACACAAGAACGTTTAAAATTTCTTTAAGCAAAATAACGCACAAGGAACAAAACCTAAAATACCACAAAAGTAATAACTTTTTCAAGCTCAATACTCAACATTCAAAACCTAATCTATGAAGCATTACCACAAACCTAATATAGATGATATACAGAAACAAAACTTAATTGCCAGACCATTCCATATCATGAATAAACCAAAGGAAGACACTGTCACTAATTAAGATTAAACATATCTGGTGCAAAGTTCATCTAAAGGGAAATTAAATGGCTGAGATGCTACCTTTGAATCATCTAACTTGTGCCATGTGTCTGTTGCAGAGCGAACAAAGCAAAAGTAATGCCCTGAAGTAGATGAAAATCCAATATGCACAACAACTGCATATAGATCATATTTCAAAGGTGCCTGACACCATGAAAATGAGTCAGAACAAGGAATTTACAATGGAATAAAAAATATGCTAAAAATACCACTTGCAAATGTTTAGTAAAATGTAGGAGGGAAACAACTGAACTCACATTATTGCTTTGATTAGAAATAGTGTAAGGCTGCAAGTCCAACTCCAACGGGAAACTCACATGTTTATCAATCTTTTCAACATAGGTACCATCTGTCTTAAATCTCTTTAAATGAAATGCTGCAATTGAAGGTGTCTGATCCAGCATAAGCTGCTTTTCCATGGCCACTTCGTCATTGCAGTTACCACATTTAAACTTATCATCAATGTTTTCCACCTTAGTGAAAGATTCCAGTGCACTTGGAAGTGAATCAACATGGTCTATCTCTAAACTCACATCAATCGATGGCTCATAAGTATCAGAGAAGTGGCCACAGTTACAACATTTAAGCTGAAACACAAATGCAAAGAAATGATAACAATCACCAATCATAACATTGTAGAGTCTAGAACCATTAAGGAACCAAAACCAACTATTGCACAATTAACATGTACATCATACCTTGCTAATGAGACGACCTCCAAATACTTTCTCTACTAGATTATCATCTTCAAAACTTTTATTATTATTCTTCAAATCTATAAAACATCTCTCAAGTTTATCTAAGGCACACTGCATAAATTCATGGGCATCCTCCTGCTGGTATCTTCTAAAAAAAGATGAAAAGTCTTTTGCAAGGTTATGGATCACAACATACCAAAGGGAAAAAGACAACTAACATTGCAATAATCAAAGATTGAATCTCACAAGCCAATTATATAACAATAACTGCTAATAACAATCTTCAAATTTCCCCCATTCAAGTAGATATACAAGCAAATTTCAGAAAAATCACGACAGTGAAAAGCAAAAAAGGATACGACTCAAATTGTCAACAAGCCTAAAAGGTGAGAGAATTCTTCCTGAAGCTGAAGCTGCTAAGGAACATTCAACCTGCTCACGCAAAGCACAAATAACACAAAACCGATCACCACCACCTGAAATTTTCAATTCCAAATATCAACAATCACTAAATATAAGAATTAAAGATTAAAAATATATAATAATATACTTCAACTACAATCATAATCACAAGGACTACAGTAAAACGAAGCCTAGTAATATCATAGTTGAGTGAGACTTCTGACATCTAACCATTTATCCAAAAGCCTATTGCAACCCGCAACCCTATTTCGTTCAATGACGTAACGTACCAAACAAACCCTCGCAAGGCGAAGAATGGCTGCACGATCGAAGACCCTGAACCAGCGGCACCGTGTGTGTAAAGCACTGCACGATCGCATTCAGAAAGCACGTGTTGCCAAGATTCCAAAGCCCAGATCCCTGTTCAACAAACAAACAAGTTAACAAAACAAAAAAACAGAGACAAAAACAGAACCAAAGAAGACCACCACCACCAACAACAACAACAAACGAAAGGGCACGTACCACCCTCGACTGCGCAACCGCACTGCCAGATGCATCGCTCCCCGAAGCTTCTCCGCCGGCGGCGTCTCCGGAGAACCGCCAAGAACCAGAGTCTTTGTTGGAAGAAGACAACGGCACCGCCGCCAAAGGCGAAGACGAATCGTCATCAACGATCAGAAACGACGGAGACGGGTCGGGGTTCTCCAGCGGCTCCTCCTTGTCCAAAACTCCGTAATAGATATCGTCGGCGATGGCGGAGAGAGGCGCCGGCGCCGGAGGGGGAGAGCGATCCGAAGTTAGGGTTTCTCCGGAGAGAGAAACGTTGGGATTCGGGAGCGAAGGCACCAATTGCGGAGAATCTAGGGTTTCAGAAAGGGGATTATTCGGCGGTTCCGAAAGATCTTCCGTCTGGCCCTCCAAGAAATCAGCGGGCGGAGGGAGCGAGAAACACATCATGACTTTTCCGAACAGAAGAATTAGGGTTTAGGGCTTCAAAACACAGTGAGAGTGGATATAACCCCGGGAAACAGGGGCATCGAAATCGACGATTTCGGAGTGAACGAAAAGGGTGAAATTTCGAGGGAAAATTTCGGGATCGGAGGGATTTAAGTTAAGGAAAGAGAGAATTGGGGGTGAGATTGAGCGGGTTAGGCTTTATGAAGAAGGAGGGAAGAGGAGAAAGAACAATGGATTTTCAAAAGAGGGCATTTGAAAAGAGAGGGAAAAGCATAATGGCGAGGGGATTATTTTGGCACCAAAAATTTTCAGGGAAAATGACATCGCGCGCTCTCTCTCTCTCTCTCTCTTCGTTTTTCTCCTGAGTTTCTTTTAAATCGATTTTCCACCGACTCTGTTGCTTATTTCTCCCAGTGGGAGGTGAAAAATTACATATAACAATATCATATAAAAAATTTACGGGAGATGATTCATTTCCTGTAATTCTATTCTATAAAATGTTTCAACTTGCCAAACAACTCCTAAGTCTCCTAATAAACTTTGACTCAATCTGGATTAACAAATTAACTACACTTACCAACTATATAGCAATTTGAAAAATAAGTTAACATCGAATAAAATAAAATTAGCTATGTAAATATGTTTAAAATGAAATAGCCTTAAATTAAGGCAGTAGATAAGAAGAAAAATAATGGAATTGGATAATATTAGTTAACTTTTAGATAAGCAAAAAGATAACAAGATAGTAGATAACGAGAAAATAATGGAATTAAATAAAATCTAATTAAATTTTTATTATCGTTTGAACTAATTTCAAGCAAAAATAACTTTAGACAGAGAAAAAACAACATTTTCAAATATATTAGTAGTGACCAAATAACTTTTATCTAAAGTTAACTTCATTGCACCTACCTAATTGATTTTACAAAATTGTCAAACACCCCGTAATTTAAATTAGTCTCATAATTTCTTACTAAACAAGCATAATTCTCAAGTCAGTAAGGTAAGATATGTAATTTATATAATCTGCAGTGAGCATCTACCTTCTTAAATGAACATATAATATACAAAACAATTAATCACTGTATTCAGCCATAGATAACTTGGGAGACCAAATAAAATAAGGTAAGACTATATGGCAACTTTAGTTATGAATTTATGAAATTTATGTTCAACTCAATCTCACCACATAATCACATGTATTCAAGATTGCATATCAAACTCTCAAGAACTAGGAAAAAGATCTTTTCATTTCAAAATTGCTCGTGATAAAAAATAAAAAAATAAAAACATAAAAGTTTAAATAACATCCTACCAATTTTAAGGAAACTCCATTTATTCAAAGCCTTTATGTTTTTTATCTTTTTTTCATATAATAAAACATGATCAATTTTAACATAAAAAAATCAATTCCTGTATAAGTGACGGGTCCAATCATAATTCATGATTGATAACATTAAAGGGAATCTGGTTTTACCCACATCCTGGCTAAGCGAATTTACAAAATGTAACGACGAATTGTTGTTTTCAAATTGGTACAAGATGACACTGCTGAGTTCGTTACAAACTGGCATAATATATTTTACTAACCAAAAAAACCATCTAACACATTAGCACCCCCATAATAATAACACGTTATACAAAATATAAACACCAGCCTATGACAATCCCGAAAATTAATAATATATCTTATTTTTTGTTTTGCAAAAGAATTGTATATTGCACTCTTGTATTACATCCGAAGCATAACTTGCTGGCTACTGTGGCAAACTTCAAGGGCTTTTCGCTTTGATACAAAAACATAACAGTTTCAGAGTATTCGGTCCTGAATATCTGTCATCAAAGTGGAGGCCAAGGAGCTGAGCTTCTTCCCAGTCTCTCCAGCAATGTTTTTGAGGGAAGAGATGTCTTGTTGTGCCTGCAAAACAACAGCTAGAAAGTTCTTCAATCGAGGACATTAGCACCGTGATGGATTAGAATCCTCTAAAGTGGATTTTCCTCTATAGTAAGAAAGTGCTTTAGAGAAGTGAAGGATTCTATACCATTAAATCAACCCGATTGAGGACATGAAATTCGAGTATCTAAATCAAAGCATACCTGGAAAGATAGGCGATTGATGAGGTCACTCGCAGCTAGATCAATGGAGCTATCTGATGAGTCGCCAAAAAGATCAGCACTGGAGATGGCAGTTGAACCCTGGAAATAACAAGAGGAGGAACTCCGTCAGACATCAACTTTTAAAGCCCCCCTTTTGTTGAAGGGTTACAATAATATCTAGTTATGAATTTGGTCATGCTTGGGACAAATCATTCCTTACCTTCAATACACCAAAAAAAAAAAAATGCTCTACATCAAGCGTAAACGCAATTCACACTTCTTCGTTGTTCATTAAAATGGGCATTTGAAATCAATAAAATGGGACCAATTTGAAAAACACGAAATTATTCCAATTTAATCTTCCTAAATGTGTATATTCGGACAATGCTTCAGCAATTTAGTAATAGAAAGGACACTTACTGAAAACTTTGACAAAGTAGCTTGAGCAGCCACATCTGCAGCTTTGTTCTGATCTCCAAAAAATTGGGACGAAGAAATAGATTTAGCATTTGAGAACTTCTTTCTTGCTTCGTCAGATTCCTGAATCTGATAAAAGACAGGCACAACAACAAAATAAGGTTCAACTTACCATAAATTTATCCTTTTTTAACATAAAAGACAGAATGCATTGTTATTTACTAATACATGGTTCTACATGTGAATGGTAATAATGATCCTTTTTTAAGGAGAGAGAACTCACACATAAGTGTGGTGTAAACAAAGAAAGTGAAGAAAGCCATTGATAAAGACAGAGAAAGGATAAAGAAATAAGAGAATAAAAAAGGAAAGTGTAGAAAATGCATTAAATGGTGAAGAAATCAGTGAACAGTAAGGAAAGCAAACAGATACCATAAGTAATATTTAGTAAAGTGCTGAAATTATACATTTGTGTTTAATTCCAAAACTAGTTACATAATAATAAAATGAATGGATTTGAAATTTTTGTGCCTCAATTTGAAGATCAAAAAACTGTGTGTGAGTTATTTTCATTAATAAATAATTCATGTGTATGATAACAGCATTGTCTCCCACGGTTGTAAACAATATGATTGTTATGTGAATCATTTTGTTAAAATGTTTAGCAGAAGACTGGACGTGAAACAATGAATGCAATCAGATACAGTTTAATTCTGTCAGCTAACATGCAGTAAAAGTTACATTATAGAGCAGAAAAATTGTAAGTGCGTGGCTTCTTTTTCAGATAAAAATTTGTAGGTGCGTGGCTTACTTGCACTTGAGACAAATTTGACGCAGATTTCCTTGGAAAACCACTATCCATTCCGAAGTCTGAAAAGAAGCTTGATGACTTTGGTGGAGCCACATGACCAAGCGCATTTGTACCCTCACCTCCAGGATTCAACTCAGATGATTGGACATTTTCTGTATACTCAAATCGAGATGTCAGTGATGGTGCAGCAGACAAATTGCTTTTAGCTGAGATGGGTACTGGAGCAGGTTGTTCTTCTGGCTTCTGGTCATAGAGAGAGTCACTTGGCTGCACGTCATAATGACAATTTGTCTATAAATGGTATCTTCAAATAAGTAGGAATGAGACAAAAATCAAAAACAGACACTTATAAGATACACACAATTATACATTACGCTAAAAAAGATGACTATTTGCATACCTTTGAAGTGAGCTTCCTGGCACCAAGTCCACCAGTCTTACCAGTTTTTTTAGTACCAATAGGCTTCTTGACAGTACTGGACATTGTAGCTCTAGGTGAAGTAGTTTTTTGAGGAATTTCATGCTTTCCTACAATATTTTCCTTGGGTAATTCATTGGTCCTTATTTCAGGAAGCCCATTAGCAACCTGTGCAGGGGCAGAAGCAACAGGTGATGGTGGCGAACCTGCCTCCCCAACCATACTTTTAGCAACTTCCTTAGAAAGAATTTGTCTATATAAATCTGCAGCTCTCGACGTATACTTGGCCTCTATTTTACCACCATCAGTCCATCCATGTTGCTTAAAGAAAACCTGTGCACGATTGTTTCCTCCAAAGCTCATCATTTTTAGTTGCTCAGTACTCCATGAGTCTAAATTTGTAGATCTACATATAAAAAGTAAGAACATATAAATAACAAGGAATTCATCTCTGCCCTTCTATTCTGCTCCTCCCTCCCTTATTAAAGAATGTATTTAACAGAATAACCAAGATCATGGAAGGAGGGGGGGGGCCTCAGAAAGTTGCAGATGCACAAGGAAGAAATTTAATTAGGTTATCCAATTGCTAAGCATTTCAAACAACTCAAGGAATGCACAATAATAATAACATTAAAAGTTTAAATTAAGCTGAACTTGTTGAGGTTTTTCAAACCTACATAAAGCAGCCACTCTAGTTTTAGAAATTACAATACCCACCCTGTTGTAATTGTTTATCAGACAAATGGTTCCTGGTTAATCTTTTTTCCCCGGGACAAATAAGCCCCAGAAAAATAATCTAAAAAGCAGTTTCAGCCACAACAATGGAAATAGGTATAACTTTCTCTTAAAAATCTCTTTAGTCTTTACTCATTATATAAGTTTTTGGTGGTTCCACTTTGACTTCACTTATTTTCAATTAAGAGACTATTTAGTTTCTACGCTCTAGATTTTCATCCCACATGACAACTCAAGGCACATAAGATAATAACTTCATATCATCCATCATCCTTCCAATCATAGCCAGCCGCAGATCCCATCCATTCAATAATTGAGGAAAGGCATAAAAAATTTGCCCGAAAAGCTAACATCAAAGGAATTTAACGTGCAATGATTAACAAATGAAAACAATACTATTCCATATTTCCAAATCAAATATGAAAGCATGGCAAACACCGTGTTGTCCTTATCATATTGAATCCCCTCAATGAGGCATGCCAACCAGCTGTAAAAACACAAGGTTGCATGCAGCCATACAGCTGTCATCCAATATATGCCCCAGGAGCCTCCAAAAAGTTTCATGGGAGCATGGCACAGAAAGATCTGCCCAGATTTATCTACTCTCTATACGGGTAAGGTGGATCTCTCATCTCTCAAAACCTTGTTTTTTGGAATCGAAAAGTTTCAGGTGACGATTTACAATGGGATTGCAGATTGACACCTTGATTTACAACAGAGAAACACTAGATTTACACCTGAGCCAAGCAATTGTCACAAGTAGAAGGTTGACCAGGTGAATCAACCCCAGTGGCTGATGTACATTGAGATTGACACCTTGATTAATTAATCAACAATTAAACCAAGAGAGTTTATTGAAGAAATAATTTCACAGACAAAAGTTCAACCTCTTGGTATAACTACCCCTTCTACTAATCCCCTCATATATAACACGCATTAGTTATCCCATTTTCAAGACTCCAGCTTCAATGCCATGGTTTCGAGCCCAATTTCCTCAGCTAGTCAAATTCTTAACAAACTGATCAGGGAACTCCTAGAAGACGAAACACCGATATACATATCACATAACTCCAAGCATTCATCAACACATTTAGCTCATCCAAACCCCCCCCCCCAAAGAAAACACACACATTCAAACCTAACCATTGCACCGCGCACACACTCCACACCACAGGACCAGATTGAAAACCTTCATAGCAAATCAAATCAATTAGAAAACCCCAATCAAAAACCATAACTTGCCTCACAAAGCTGATGTGGACGCCGAGACTCCGGTGAACCGCCGAGCAATCGATGCAGAGGAAGATCCCGTAGGTGACGGAGGCCCAAGTCGGGTTCTTCGCATTGCAATCGAAACACATCTGGAAAAACAAAAAACAAAAAAAACAAAAAAACTCACATAAAAAATTCAGATCTGACTCCGAATATCCGATCTCGAAGATTGAGATTATAAAAAATAAAACAAAAAATGAAAGAAGAAAGAGAGGGGGGAGAAATGAGGGACCTTGTTATCGGACTTGGCCTTGAGTTTCCGGAAGACGGCGGTCTTGTCGGTGAAGGGATCGGAGGCCATTGGGAGAATGAGAGATGGGGGAAATAATGAGAAAGTAAGGTTATTTATTTATTTATTTATTTATGGGTTCTGTTCTGAGGAGGTTCCCAACCAAACCAGGGTAGGGTGGGAACACCCTCCACCTCCTCAGCTGAGACAATTAAAAATAAAAATGAATGATGGAATTGAAAGTGGAGGTGCATCCCTATCAATCTATTCTTGCCCTTTTTCTCTTTCCTCTTCTTCTTTTTTTACTTTTATTAAAGATACCTTTTCTTAACGAAAATATAATAAAATCCATTTCTACATAAGTACCTAGCTTTTTATTTTCAACTTCCGCGTTCTTTTATCAATATTTAAACATCTTTTATAATAGAAGCTAACACAATAAAATGTTGCTACTATTTAAAAGATATATTACATCTTATTTTGATATAAATTTGAGCATCTTTCTCATTTCTCATATTTTGCAAAAAAGAAACACGTATAAGAAAAATTAACACACTCACAAAAAGAACCAGCACAAAGATAGAGAATAACAAAAGCACAAAATAAATTATTGAAAACAATGATAAATCTAATAATTATAAACAAAATAAAATAAAAAGTCATTAATGTTTATTTAGTTTAAAGGATTTGGCACTAACTTCTTTTTAAACAATACCTTTTTTTTGTTACATTGAAAATTATATTACATTTAAAAAAAGGAAAAAAATAATATTGTAAGACATTTATTATATAATAATAAACTCAAACTATCACTCTTTTAAAGTAAAAAATATATATTTTGATCAACTGTGTTACTCTTTATTGACCATGTAAGTTTTAGTTAAAAAGCGAGAGAAAAATGGGAAAAAAGAAAGAAAAGAAAGCAAACAGTGAAGTGACATTATTAGATAAATTTGTAACTTAAGAGTGTGGTTAAGCGGAATGGATTTACCCAGATATGAAAGATTATATACTTGATTTTGGGTATAGAATAATTTTAAATTTTTAGATCAGATGTCTCACTCTTAAAGATGTCTATAAATAAAAAAATTAGTCACGTGGTGGCACTAGGGGACATCGTAATCGTGTAACAAAAGAAATTATTTGAGGAACTTATTCATGGCTGCTGGTGTTGGATGTTGGGTTTGGGTTTTCGAAAGTGGGGGAATGGTTGCTGTCCCTGACCAAACACAGCCATCGTCTCTAGAGTCTACACACAAAATGTTCTTAATGAAATATTGATGTTAACTTGTTCCTTTTATCTCTCATGTTGCTGTAACTTGTAGGCTTATCATTACAAACCTAACTAGGACACTTTCCTTTTGGACCTTGGACCTTAAATTTTTCGGGTATACAAATATTTATAACTCCAAACCATCCATTACGAAACGGAAGACACGAAAGGCACATCCCTCTTAGCTTCATACTCCCTAAACTATGTGATAAATAGAAGAGTACGCATGCATTTTGTGTCATGAATGATGCACGTAAGTCTCTAAATGGTTTCCGAAATTAAATAATCCCCAAAAGGTTAAATTATAACATCTCATTAGTCCTTAAAATTTGGCATTAAATATATCTCTAGAAGTTAAAATGTAACGTGGGTTTATTCATTAAAAAAAAATTAATTGATCCCTTCTTTTTGCTAAAAATGTAAAATTTTTAAGAATATGTTTAATGTCAAATAACTTTTAAACATTGATATCACACTTTAACTTTTAAGAATTAATTTAATATCAAACAACTTCCAATAACCAGCATATGCTACATTTTAACTTTATGAACATATTTGACATTATTGATGCCATACATATTTCAGAGACTAAAAATACATCTTTACTCCAAATAAAATTTAGCCATTTATGAAAAAATTAGCAAAACAATTAACCCATGACGCAGTTATGAACCACAAGTGCTTACACGTGCATATTTTTTTTTCAATAAACTTTTATTGATAAATAAAAAAAAATGTCATAATCATAACATAAAAATTGATATAAGTAATTAAAATATAGATGTGTTTGTCAACTTCACGAACCAAGTTAACTAAGCACAAAACATAATTAATTTTGTGAACTTGAATAAAAAAGAACTATTTAATTAATTTTGTGAACTTGAATAAAAAAAGAACTATTTTTTTATTAAACTGTGTTTTATTAGAAACTAACTTAAAACTAATTTTAAAATATTGTACAAATTAGTAACATTTATCATGCTAAAATAATCAAATAAATTAATGGATATCAACAAAATAAATTCATATAAAATAATAATAAATTATTTGGTTAGTTATAAAAAAAAACTTGAAAAAAATCTAAACAGAGTTGATAAAAAAACTAAGAGAGAATTCCAAACCAAAATGACAAAAGAAGGAGTGTGGTGAAAATTAAATAATTAAGCATCAACAAATTTACTAAGAATAAATGGGTAAATTATTTGACTAACCCAAATCATTTTGTCTTCGTTCATTGTTTAGCAATGAAGATAATAACGCAAAGTAGAAATCAGAAAAATATAAAATCTAATGAGATGAAAATGTGAAATAAGTTGAGAGATTTTAAATTAAAAGAGAAAGAATTTTGGACCTAAAAAATTAGAGGGAAATGAAAAGTGAACCGGTGGGAACTGAAAAGTGAATTGGTAGTAAAAGAAAAGAAATTGGATAAAAAAGTTAGTTAATGTTAGTTTTTCTTAAAACTAGTTTTTAACTTATAAAATCAAGTCCAATAACACTTAATTAACCTGGTTCTTAGAGTTGGCAACCACTCCATAGACTAAGCTTAAGAATATAACTAATGAAAACTATACAATTGTATATGACACCTCAAAACATGGGCACCATTAGCATTACAGTACCACAAATACCCATGAACACAAATGTGAGCAATGCCAAATCTGAAATCTATATGAATTATTTTATAACACGTCTTAGTTAAGTTGTATAGATAGATAAACATCACAATGATGTTTTGAAAAGACAAGTGTTGAATACAACGACATCTAGTTCACCAAACATTATCCAAACCAAGCTAGAACAACAATAGTCATAAAATGAAACACATCAAAACACAAAATCTCCAAAACAATAGTACAATGTAGAAAAAGGCATATTACCTAAGAAAAAACCCAACCAACAATCACAAGTAAAAGTTATCAATCTATCATCTATTATAAGTGAAGTCTTCTGATCCAGGTAAAAATTACAATTGTGAGAGAACCCCAAAACAAGATTCATACTCGTACTTTACTCTGGTCTAGATGTCGAATATACAACTATTTAGTTGTCTTTGCCCATCATCTTAAATTTTAGGGAGTAATAATTCTCTAAATGATATTAGAATCTCTCTGACCAAGTGGTCTTTGTCCAAGTTCTCCCATTCTCATTTCTTAACAAATACATCAAATTTCAACATAATATATAAAGGTCAAAAATGTATACTTGTGTCATGCTCACCCTTCATGCAGAGGAAGATAAACTAACAGTCACAGGTGCATGGTTGAACAAGCAAGCCTATAGACCCAAAAAGGAAAGAAAAAAAAAATAAGGCTTAACGGTCATGGTCATATTTTTAGCAAGCTTAAAAAAACCCAAATGACATCCATGGGCCCACATCCATGAGTGTAAGAAAACAAAGCCCACCAAATTTGAAGTTGGGACTTTTTCTTCATGACCCAATCTGAATCTACAGTTTCGACCAAAAATAGAAAACAAACTGAATCTACAGTCGATAAGATTGGGTTAGAGTAACGATTCCCTTCTTACATGTTCTCCAGCCCTTTTCTTGTTTTCTGTCATTACATGTTCATGTTCTCCTTCTAACTTGTAACAAACACCAGCTTACAATTTTTATTTTTTATTATATGGAAGTCACTAATATACTGAACTCCTTCTAATATTACTTGAGCCAAATCAACCTACTATAAAAATAAAGTGCTCTCACCACTAACTTTTTTTTTTTTCCACTGGTAAAATTCTAATCTGAAATTGGTCTTATAGAAAAAAAAGTGTCAAATCATTTTATCTAATTAAGTGTTGGTAACACTAGCTTACCATTGTATCAATTGGTATAATGCATTTGCCAGCATATAATTAAAGAAAAATTGTTGTATGCTGTTAGAATATATTAATGTGTGTTATTTGAACATTATCAACTATTGATTCTTTATTTATTATATTTTTTTTTATATATACTATGAGTTAAACTTATAAATCAGTGGTATTTATAAATCAGTGGTAAAAGAGAATACGGTTATATTTATACCATAACCGAATATATAAAGTGGATGCCGTAGATAAAGACCCAAAATATTTTATGGTGGCCAGTGGAGTCAAGATTTTGTATCTCTAGATCCTGTGGTACCAACTATGTTAATGCATATATAACATTAGTCTTGATAAAATAATTCCGCCTCAATAAATTGAGGTGAAACATTGACATATTGTCTACTCCATCGCCCATGCATGCATGGTCCATGGAAATAACATCATATGAAGCAAAAGGCTTAGAATTAATTAAACCAGCACTAAAATGTACCTAATACGTATACTATTTATATAAGTACTACCCGTTTCCAAAAGCACTTTAAGAAATATACATCATAATAACTATTTTTTTTCTCCGGTTTAATAAATGCCACAACTTTTTGAGCTCTTTCCTGGTAGAAAAATCTAAACATTTTAATAAGATAAAAATAAATATTTTAAAAAATGAAGGAAGAAACGGACACGGTGTCAGAGGAAATTAAAGGCATAAAATGTGGCCTTATTCCATTCCAAAGATGGAAACAGGTAAAGTATATGGAATTAATGAAGATAAAGCCTTTTCAATGACTCAATGGTTTTTCTACTTTTAACCAGGGATGTCTCAACAACAATAAGTGCACCAAATGATCCAAATAAAAAAATCGAGGGTGACTCATATACAATATTGAATATGAGGTTTTCATTATCTTTAAATCTGAAGCTCAGCCACACAATATTCCTCTAAACTGCACATGGTTATAACACGCCTTGTCCTCTTGTATGGCCTACAAAAAGACATGTACTATGTATGCTCCTTTTAATCCACACTGCCACCATATAAACTCATAATATTGCTTTTGAATCAAATATTTAAAATGAAAAGGGCCCTTCTCGCTTCTGTCACCTGTACAGATATGCATGTTTCCTCCATAAATAATATCACGAAATATTAAATCAGTAACCTCTTTATTATAGTTGTGTTGATTTTAACTTGAAAATCATTTCTCTTAAAAATTTTAATTAATGAAAAAATTATTTTAATAATTTTATATTATATCTCTTTTATATTATCAATTATTGTAGTAAATCATCTTACATCACAAAGAAATGGTTAAATCCAATTTTTGCGTCCTATCTATCAGTGTTCCAAATTTTAGTTTTAATCTTTAATGCATATTTAGTTCCGATAAAAGTTCATGAATTGGATTCATAAGAAAAATTACTTATCAATTCAATTCATGTAACTTTTATTCTGGATTAAGATATGATTGGTTTAAGTCTTTTTAATTAGTTGTACTCGGTTGAGGATTTAGTCTTTTGAGAGGCTAAAATCATTGGGACCAAAGTTATAGATAGCACTTTAATTTTCATTTGAACTATTTGTTTAAAAAGTTATTTTTATTTGATGGCTGATATTCCGATATTCTATTTAATCTTAATATAGTTTTAGAAAACCGCATTACAATATTATTAGTCTTTTTGTTTTTAAAAGAACAATATTATATTATTCTTTTTAGACCATTAGCGACTGGGTTTAGCCACTGAATCTGATAGCATGTGATTTGATCATATAACGTAACTTCAACTTTATGCTAAACTGCCCAACCATATAACCAGTTTAATCAAAGCATTACTACAGAAGATAATAATATTTATTATGTTAAATACATGGGTAAAACTTGACAAGGAGTAAATAAAAAATCATATGAATCAATATAAACTATTCACTTTGAGTACATGCAAATTTAAAAATAATTAACTAGGTAAACACAAATTTTGTTATGTCTTACTAAGAAGTGGTTAGTAGAGTAATAAATTAATACAAGTTGCAGTCTTGCAGAGATGCTGTGACCACTAAGCAGAGTAGATCCGTCCGAAGGCGTGAGAACAACGTGCTACCTATGCCTTTGGGGTCCCTGGTCCATATATCTAGATGAAGGCCACGCCAGCACCAAACAAAAGAAAAAAAGATTAAGGGCACACCCATGTCCATTATTGACTCTGCTCCTCACACTTCCCTTTCATAACCTCTGGATTGACCCCTTACCTGAACCGTGATCACCTACTTCTCAAATCCTAATCTTATTTGTTCACAGTTCACACCTGCACTCCGACCTATTTGGCCTAAGTTTTTTTATCAAAAAGAAAAAATGTATTAGTAGAAATGCAGAAATTACAATTGGATGTTGGGCGAAAAACAATTTAATATCAAAATGTGGAGATTTTATAAAAGTTCTTGAAATGTGGTATTCTTTTGTAAATCGCCACAATTTATGCTGTCATTTTTTTTTTAAAATTGCCACATTTTATCGAGATTTTTGCAGCCATTTTTATTTTTTAAAATAAATTACCATGTTTTGTGACCATTCATACCATCATTTTTTATTTTTTAATAAATTACCATGTTTTGTGGCGATTTATACCACCATTTTTTTATTTTTTAAATAAATCGTCACTTTTTGTAGCAATTTATTATAAAATCTCACATTTTGGCACATTATAAAAATAGGATCACAATCTTGTTTGTTTTCATTGTTTTCATCATCCTTAACTTTTTTAGCCTAGAAATGTCTAATGATACTTATAAATTAAAAATAATATATTAGATCTATCATTAATAATATACAAGTGACACCCTTTCATTTTGAATTAACCAAAAATCTGTAACTCTGTTCCTTACCCAAAGACTATTGATATCTAAACATCTTTCACATTGAAGACTAACGCTACCAGTGTTGCAGTTTGAAAAATGTATCACACTTTCTTTTATGATAAATCTAAATATCTTCTTCATCTCTAATACTCCTATAAACAAAATCTCATAAAGATAAATGAAAACAACTATAAAAGATGATGAAGAAAACACTACAAAGGGAAATGAAAACATCACAAAGGAAAATAGAAACAACTAAAAAGAAAAACAAAATCACAAGAAAAATTCTAAATAATGAAAAAGAAATTGTGGTAGGACTACCACCAAAAAAGAACAATGATAACTCCCATTTCTAACACTCACAAAAGAGATTAACTGAAGAAGAAGTTGTCTAGTTGTATATATACTACTATATATATAATATAAAAAAATACTTTATTGAAAAATATAATATTTTATAATATTTTAAGTCACCCTCAACATGACAACCTTATAAAAAGCGACTTATTAGTCTTAAAAGTATAGTTGTTTAGCTTGTAAATTAGTATCAAGAAAACAAATAAATTCAACAAGCTTTGTTTCACATACCTCACCTCGGAAAAAGGAAACGCCTTTTCTTTGTAAATTCTCAAGTTCTAGAAAAATAGTATCACAAAGGATAGTTTTCAATGTGTTAAACATAAATTAAGATATTATCATATCTTAGATTTATTTGATTGTGACTTGACTTAATTTATTTTGATTCTTATCACTGTATTTTAAGCTTATTCTCAACCTATAAATAGGCATATCATCTTTTGTACTCATTGATCACAACAATCATAGAATCACTACTAAAAAAATGCTCTCTACTAGGAGATTTTACTAGCGGATATATCCGTAAAAAATATCGGCCAATTTTATGCATCAAATCTGCCAATAAATGTTTTTCACAATTCTTTTGGCTAAGATCTACATATTTATTGGCGGATAATTATCTGCTAAAATATCCACCAGTAAATATCAGATAGTAAATAATATAATATAATAAGTTTATCGGCGAATATATCCGCAGGTAACAGTTTAGGATTTAGGGTTATTAAGTTTATCATTTATATTCCTTCTCGTTAGTAAACGAACGCGACATAACCTTGTCTCCATAAATTTGGCATACAACGTACCTAACTAATTATGAGATCCACGTATGGACTATGCAGCTTTAATAATTTCACGAACAAATATTACCACATAATAATTGTCATACGATTAATGATTACCGAAATGACGTACACGTGTGGCGAATTAGTTCTTTGGCAAAATACTAAGCATATATATCAAATAGATGTGCAATTGTGTTAATTTTGTTCTTATGAGGAATAACCGAAAGTACGAGAGCTTACTTTAATTAATGTTGGTTACGTGTGTTATTGATTATCTTTGTGTGTGTGTACCAATGTTTCTTTAAACATAAGAACATAGGACGATAAAATTAACTTTAAATAATTTATGAGACCTCGTAATTGCATAGGATTAACTTATTTAGATTTTAGGGTTATTTCATGCGGATTTATCTGTCGAAAACAAAACATAGCATTTTGGTCCTACAAATTATTGACGAATATACTTTTACCGGTGGATAAATCTGCCAATAACGAATTTTTTGATGCAAGTGAGGTTCTCACCCAAGTGAAACACACCATTTCCCTTAAACTATTTATTGGCGGGAAAATCCGCTGGTAATGAAACCAAAACCCTATTTCATGACCTCTTCCTCATTTTCTTCCTCTCCTAATTTTCTTTAACAAGTCTCCTCATTCTCTCTACCTCTCGTAGCCTCCGCTTCGTCTCCTCCCACTCTATGCTTCGCCGTTGTCGTAGGTTTGTCGCTTAGTCTTCTTCTCCATCAAGCCTGCTTCCACCGCCGATAAGTCTCCACCATTGTCTCCACTGCTGCCACCACCTCCACCTCACCATTTATTTATTTAATTTAAAAAAAAATTATTTTAGAATAGTTAACGGTAACAGGATGACTACCAGATCTGAGACATTGATTGCGTAATTATTACAATTATTTATGTATGTATTAATTATAGTAATTGTCAATGTATGTTTGTGTATTTGCGTGTAAGTGTGTTTATGTAATGTGAAATTGTACTAATCTGTAATGTGTTAATTATATATTTGTAAATGTGTTTGTAATGTGAAATTGTTAGTGCATGTTTATGTATGTGTGTAATATGCTTTAAAATATGTAATTAGTGTGAGTATGTGATAAGTATATCTATGTTAAAGTATGATGTTAAAAGTGTGTTATAAGTGTATGTATGTGATAAGTGTGTATGTGAATAGTATATTAGTATAATGTGTGTATGTTACAAGTTTGTGTGTGTGTGTGTATTTTTTTTTTCAGATATGACTTAAGGACACAATAGAAGTAAAGACAAAACCAATAGAGGTAGAAGCAGGGGTGACGGGCATTCACCAGCGTCGACCTCTGCATCGACGTCAAGATCTATATCCACCTTTACGCCGTCCACAAAACTATTTGTGCACCCCTCAGCGGTACAATATGGCACCATAGTTAGGCTCAACGGGCTGGGGTTCATTCCAACTTTGGAATATATGCCCTTTCCTAGGTATATGTCTCCTCTGGGGTACAATATGCCCCACCCGAATTATGATATGCCCCCAAGGCTATGGGTGGGGTAGGTATGGGGGTCAATACGCGGACGAGCTTGAACATGCTGACCCAAAATCATGGGTGACCGATGTGACCCAACATTGATGAGATGGGTCGTCCATGTCTTCCTCCTCCTCCACCTACTGATCATGCTCATATGCCACGATGCAAATGATTGCGGCGATTCGATGAGCCTCAGAATCCTCGGATACAACCCTAGCCCCAACTCACCTTACCACAATAGTCACTCTTGATTTTCTTTTATTATTTGTTTTATTTTAATATTGTTTTAATGGATAATTAATTTCATTTTTATGAATATTAAATGTATTGGATATATATCTGTCGGTAACCATCACGGAGACATCGTTCTTGTAACATCTTACTAATGGATATATCCGCCAATAATTACCGTTGGATTATGTATCCGACGATAGCTAGTTACCAACAGCCTCTATACCGTTGGATACTTTTCAATGCAAAACCCACTGGAAACAAAAAAAAATTCATCGATATTTGGTTATAATCTGCCGATAAATTCGCTGGTAAAAAAAGTTTTTCTAGTAATGATTACAATTCTTTTTTTCTCTCTCTCTCTCTCTTATCCTTTCTATTCCCTATCCTCATTCTCCCACTATGCTTAACCAATGAAGCACGAAATTGAAGTAATGTTTAACGAAGAACTTTGAAATAAGGAAGACAATTTGTACCATACTCGCAGGTACCCGCCCTAACCCAACTAGTTGGGTAGAGTAAAAGCCCATTCTTCAATGGGTAATTACCTGCACGTGTTAGGGTAGGGTTAGGGTTTTAATGCACCTGCCCTACCCCTACCTGCACCTTATATATTATGTTTTATTTTGTGCCTTAACTTTCTTTGTTCTACTACTATATTCAATTTTTTTTGTTCTTCTCCATAATTTCTTTGGACCATACTTATATTTTCACACATCATCCCCTTCAATCAGATATAAACTCTACTTTTTTAATTAAAAAAAAATTGAGGTCATTTTTCTGCAACTATATCCGAATTTTCCTTGTACATAAGTTGTGATGTAAGAGTTTCCTTTATGTAAAACTATTTCTTGAAAACTAATGTCTATATGTAGTTGTTCTATTTTATTTTATTTTTTATAAAATAAATTTGAATAGAAGGTAAAAAATACTTTCACTGGTCTAATTCATCTGAAAAAGTTTGCATATTTTACACTTTAATATGTCTTGATTTTATTGTGTTAACGTAATTATATATGATTTAAATGTTAATGAATTGTGTGTTATTTTAAATTATGTTGTTCTTATGCACTAAAATAATTATTTTCGGTAGTTAACGCTTATATTATGTAAACATAAAAATATTTTATAGAAAGTAGTGGGTAGGATTAGGGTTTAGATATTTTTCTGTGGGTAGAATTAGGGTTTTATTAGTAAAATCAGCGAATAGGTAGGGTAGAATTTTTTTTATTCGGAGCAAAACATTTTGAATAAACTCACTTATTTTGATATGGACTGTATCTATACAATATAATAAAAGAGATTCCCCTGTATAACTACTCATACGATGCACACCATTTTTCCTTTTTTAACTCTCCTCACTAATTTAAATTACAGTCTTTTTTACCAACATTTTTTTTAACTACCTTATCTCACTCACTTAAAAAAAAAACCTCATCACACACCATGTTTTAAATAACAAAAAGTAATAATATACAAATGCTACAAAAAAAACTACCATTTTCTTCTCACATTGCTCAGATATACTTTGTAGTTATATTCAATCAATTTGTTTAATATTTGACATGTTTGTCATGGAGGGGTGTTCAAATCCAATCAAAATCGCTAAACCGATCCAAAAAATCGAAAAACGATCAAAACTGCAAGAGTTTGGATTTGATTGGATCTTATTTTTTTTATAAACTGCTCGGATTAGATTTTGGATTTTCGATTTAGTTTTCAAAATCAATCCAATTCAAACTGAAAATATCATATAATATAATTTTATGTGTTAAACTTATACTTTTACTTATAATAGCTTTAATTAATCTATTGCATAATTTTTATTGTCATTCTTACTTAAAATATCATTTTATTCATATAAAAATGAGTTATTTAGTTGATATTGTTATATTTTTATTTTATTAGTTTAAGTTACTTATACTTTATGACATTCTACGCTTAAAATTTTCTTTTATTAAAAATTGATTAAACCAATCAAATCCAAATTGCTAAATTTTGGATTGGATCGGATCCGATTTGTTTATCTAATTTAAACCACAATAAGTTATATTTTTAGGTCGAATGAATTTTTTTATTCAAACCACACCACAAACACCCCTACTATCGAGGGTCCCTATAGAACAATATGCAAAATCTCTTAAGTAACTCTTGTATTAGTATGAGTGAGTGTTATGAGAGTATGAGTAGGTGTTATGAGAGTGTAAATTTCAGTGAATGATTTCCAACCTTCACAAATGGACATTTGCTTCCTATTTATAAGCCAAGACAAGCATGCATTTTTTTAAGAACGGTTTTCAGAGCGAAGTTACCTAATCCCTCAAATTATAATCACTAGTAACTTTTTTACGATGAGTACAAAACGCACACAGCAAGTGCACCCCCGTGGAAAAAAAAAAAGAACAAAACAATTAAGGAACCTAAGAGAGGAAAAACTACTTGCCACCCATCCCTAAGCCCACGGAACAAACTGATAAGCTAGGAAAGAGTCTAATTAAAAATCTCACTAGCAGAAACCTAATGAGACAAATTCCAATTGAAAATATTTAAATTGACAAATTAAGTGAGGCACAAAGTATGTTAAATGTCACATCTTTGTCCAAAATTTTAACATTCACACTTAAAACACAACATCAATAACAGCAAGTAATACATTTGAATTTTAGGATAATCCTTGGACGAGCTCATGCTCGTTGCTTCAACTGATAAAAATGATCAAGTCCACAACTCCGGTCGATAAATAGCATTCGAATATAGATTCTCATTTTGAAGCTAATCTCTTCTTCGAATTTATTGATTTTGACATCAAAGTGTAATATTCTTGAGTCTTCGAATTTGAAGTCTATCCATCAATTTTTTGGATCGGTTTAGCGATTTTGATTGGATTTGAACACCCCTCCTTGACAAACATGTCAAAAATTAAACAAATTGATTGAATATAACTACGAAGTATATGTGAGCAATGTGAGAAGAAAATGGTAGTTTTTTTTGTAGCATTTGTATATTATTACTTTTTGTGATTTAAAACATGGTGTGTGATGAGGTTTTTGTTTTTTCTTTTTTATTAAAATTGTAGCAATCCTTATAATATAACTCAAAACCAAGGTTATACTTCTTGCAAACTTGCCAGATTGAGGTAATGAAATTTTTAGAGACATTGTAATCATGTGTTTCACATTACTAATCATGATGGTGGAAGTTTGTTACTTACAAACTTAATTCCACTCACTCTTACGCGGAGTCGTTGACTATGAGCACTGTACTTACTGACATTTGACTATGAGCACTGTACTTACTGACATACAATAAGTACCTGTGTGTGTACTTGTTAGTGCGTGGTCGGAGTTTCCTACTTCGCTGTGTTGCTGGGACATTGTAATAAATTTTTCATTCTAAAAGATAAAATAAAAAATTTTATAATTAAATTATTAAAATAAAAATGAATCACATTTTTATTTTATTAATTTAATGATGCGTTAATTACTTTATCTTTTGAAAATTTTAAAGTAACAAGTCTCACTTTATAAAATTCTTGACTATGCTATTAAGCCTTTTGTGTTTTTGAGCTTTTAATCGGCACATTTTAAGCATATATTTGTAGGTGCAGCGAATCACTAACACACTTCTTCACGTGAGTGCCCCTTCCTTCCCATTATTTATTTTACTTTTTTTTAACTATAAATAAACTTTCATGTTTATAGAAAAAAAATCACATTTACAAATTGAAAAAAATACATAGATCCAATATAAATAAGAAATAAAAACATTTTGTATTTTGAACTAAGTCAGTCTGTAACTTTGTTTTTTACTTAAAAATTATCGATGTGTAAACATTTTTCACATCGAAGATTAACACAGCAAACGTTGCAATTTGAAAATTGCATTACATATAGATCATCCAATTATTTTTATCATTTGTAGCACCCTAAAAAAAACACCAACCTCATGAAACAACAACCACGAGGGAGACCAAAACAACCACAAATGGAAAAAAAAATACGAGATAAGTTATTCTAAAAGATGATAAATTTGGATAACTATATTTAAGATATAATAGATATGAATCTTTTATTTAATAAAAAGTTTAAACAATGAAAAAGGAAAAATGGTAGGATTGCCACCAAAAAAGATGATGGTAATCCTCTCTCTAATACTCACAAACAAATAACAGAAGAAGAGAAGAAAAAAGAGACAAAAAGAAAATTAGGGCTGGCTCGTAAGACATACCTTCTTGAAAAAATTATTGCTTGAATATAAGTTTAATATCTCAAATTTAAATATGCACACAATAAAAGTTATTCCTATTTGTGGGACCCAAAAATTATTACTTATTAAAACATACTCCATCTAGTTCATTTCAATTGTGACTTTGACCAACCGTTTATTATTTAAATTATTTGACATTCTCATCTTTTAAAGTAAAATTTATTGTTAAATTTATAATTATATCCTTAATTTATTAATTTTGAAAATAATAACTAAATAAGAATACTTTAAACACTTTAATTAAATTAAATTAAATTAAAATATTTTAATAGTCTAATTTTTTTTAATCGCTCTTAATTTAAAATTTTTTAATACTCTTGTATTTACTTAAAGTAACGTTTAAAATAAATTTAAAGGAAAACTATAAAGAATGTGCATCCAAATTTAAAGCGTTCAAATTGGTTCCAAAGGCAATAATTTCCCCTCCTTTGTTTGTATGTCATCAATGTTGTGATGAGTCCCTCTCTTCTAAGCTTCTTCCCTCTCATCAATATATATGTATATGCCTTTTTTGGACTCATATTCTCCCTACTCTTACTAGTTTGGCCATATGTTGCAATTAACTCAAACGTGGGCGACATCCGCATCGATCTCTCCTCATTCACATCAATCATCATTCTACTTTTTAACCCACCGTCCATAGACCCTGGTCAAAGCTAGCTAGCTAGCTCCTCTTTTACTATATCTAAATGGTAATAATATCGCAATATCTAGACAAAATTTGAGTAAGGCCTCATGATATTATTTCTTGACCTAAATTACTACTTGGTTTTTAAAAGATTTTAAAATAGTTATTTAAATTGTACACCAATTTCATCTAATTGACTTAACGATGAGCAGAAAAAACATCTCTCCTTTACTTAAGTAAATCATATCTTACTTAGTCTAATTATATTTAGCACCAAATTAACCGGAACACTAGCATTAACCTGCATGTTTTTTTAATAAATCAATGTTTCCATTAAAAAAAATGTTTGACCCCAAGAAGGAAGGCAAAAGGAACAACACAATGATTTACACTGCTATCAAAAACAAAACCATCTTGATTTAGAAAAAACCTAATAAAAAATTCACCTGCAAAATAAAAAAGATGGAAAAAAAATAAGTGTCCCCTCCAAATTAGATTAAGGCACACCAAAAAAAAAAAAATATATACAACACTAAAAGCAAAATAAAAATAAAATAACAAAATTTATCATCGCTCAATAAGTTTCTCCATCCAAAGATAACTACAAACTAAATGAGATACTTTATTGAAACAAAAAAATTTCACCAGGCACTCATTCGAAAATCACAAAACAACTAAATGTTTCTAAACCAATCCTTTGATTATAAAAAAATTTATTTTGAACGAACCGCATATCCTAAGCCAAGTTTTCTCATTCTAAACCCAAGAATTCAACAGCTGACACAAAATTCAAATAACACCTGACAAAGCTAGATGATGAGTTCTTAGTTAAAGATGGAAGAATTGAACATCAAATTTAAAATGGAGATTGAGGGAGTGGCACGTACAAAACATGCAAGTCACAATGGCAAGATATATAGCAGCCTACCAAACTAAAACCTCTTCCTTATTACGTGTATCGCAAAGAAAGCAAAGCAATTGAATTTGAATGCTTACGATTGAATGGAGACTGTACGGACAAGTCCACGTTCACTGGCCACCGCCAAATTGGAACCCTTTGACTTTTCACTGTGGATCAGACGCGGCGGGCGGCGGCTATGAACAAATACTTCTTCCATTCATTTTTTTTCTTTATCATTTTTAATAAAAACACACATTTTTTCAAATGATAAATAAATTTAAATAAATTTTTATTTTAAAATTAACAATTAAAAATGAACTGAGAGAATATAAACAAAAAAAATAAAAAATAATAATAATAAGGGACAACGTGTGCAGACTAGAGAGAGAAAAGCATCAAAGTATGAATCACGTGAGTGTTGTGAGTGTGGGTAAAAGCATGACTATGACTGGTCTATGTTACACTCCCATGCCAACTATTTAGTATAAGCCGAATAGGTGTCTTGTTTGATAGGATGATTATTATTTTAGATGAGAATAATGTTAAATTTTTTTTACAAATTCTTCTATTATCTTTTATGAATCACACGTATTAATTTTATTTTATTTTTCATTTTGTCCCAACAATACCAAGTGTCATTTATTAAAGATGATAGGAGAATTTATAGAAAGATTTTGTAGAAGAATTTATCTATTCTATTTAGACAATTTTATGATAGTTATATTTACAAAGGTGCAAAATTTATTACAATAAATTTATTGTAGATCTAGTGTCTATTTGAACATTATTATTTTAAAATCATTTTAATATCATTAGCGTTGCTAAAGATTGGCTTAGCCAACGTTTAGCCTATTGGAAGGCTTCATCTCTTTCTCTTGTTGGTCGTTCGAACTTGTGTAAATATGTCCTCAAAGCTACTACTAGTATATGATGCAGACTTGCTTCCTTCCATGCAAGTTTGTGATCAAATGGACAAAACTATTCATGATTTTCTTTAGGGCTTAGTGAATAACAGGAACATCTTGTTAGTTGAGACAAGGTTTGTCAACCTAAACAACATGGTGAGTTTGGTCTAAGACAGACTAGAGAGCTCAATTTAACTTTCATGACTAAGATGAGCTGGGGTCTGATTGTGAACCAGGATGGGTTCGAGTGCTTAAGAGCAAATATAGGTGTGGTAATGGTATTATCCCTGATAAACAATCGTTCCCTAGTCAATCCAATGTTTGGAAAGGTATCAATAAATCTTGGGGTCACATCAAAGATAATATGATTTGGCGTGTTGGCAATGGGCACACTATTAAGTTTTGGTGGGATCGTTCGGTCTTGAGGACAAGTATCTTACAAGATTTGGCATTGGTTTCATTATTTGATGCAGCTTGAAATATCACTGTGGATCAGCTTACTGGAATTGATCGTGATTGGAATTGGAGTCTCCTCTAATCTATTTTACTTGCAAATATTGGCATGCTAAGGGTTACTATTCATCCCACAGCCTCCAACCTCAGTGACTATTCTATTGCTTGGGCTCCTAGCCATGCGTGACGACTCTTTTTCAATTAAATCCTCTTATTCTTCTTTGATGATCGATGATAATGCTTCTGCTATCAACTCTCTTTGCAGGTTGATTTGGAGGTGGAAAGGCATTGTAAGGGTAAAATCATTCATTTGGTCGGTATCAGTGATACTCTTCTCACTAATTCAGCTATGGCTTGTCATCTTGGTCTCGATGATTCTTTCCCTTGTTGTTCTCATGGTTAATCTATTTTGGAGGTATCTTGTGCACCCCAATTTCTAGAGCTCGCTCTTTTTTGCTCCCATGCTCTTCTTGCTTTGAGAAAATTTGAGAAGAGGCAAGCACTTTGGTTGGGATGGTGATCAAGAATAGTGCGTGATTTTTGGGGCGACACTTTATTTTCTGTGTTATATCTGCGATGAATTTGTTTTTAACGATTTTAATCCTAATATTGGTGACTTGTGGTTTACTTTTGGGTGGCGTCTTTGACATTATTCCATTGCAACCCAAATTAATTATGCTCTTGAGACCAGTGCGAACAACAATGATATGTTTGAATTCATTGGAGCTTTCCTTTTGTTGGTTGGGTGGTGGCCGACAATGATGGCTGTATTCTTAGTTCTGGAATTGGGAGTTGTGGTGGACTTATTAGGGATGAAGCTGGCTCATTTATTCTTAGCTTTTGTTCTATTCTCGGTGTTACTCCTATTACCATTATTGAGTTGTGGAAAGTGTGTCATTCTCAGTCAATAGCTTGGAGGTTTGGTTTCTAGAAAGTTCAAATGGATTGTGACTCTCAAAGTGCTATTCACTTAATTTAACATGTCCATTGCCAAAGTCAACCCTCTTTCTTCATTGTCTCTAAGATCCACCACCTTCTTCTACTTGAGTGGGATGTGCAGCTGCAACATGTTTGTAGAGAAGATAATAGAGTAACTGATGATGGCTTGGCCCGTTTGTGACATATATTCAAATTCTTTTGAAGTGTATTGGTTTGATGAGGCTCCTCCTCCATGCATTCTCTCGTTTGGGATAACTTGAGACAAACCACTTGGATTAAGAGTAGTTGAGTTCCCTTATTGTATTTTCGGGCTGTTAGCCCCACCCTCTATTCAAAAAAAAAAAAATAACGTATTATAATTGTAAAAATCAATCAAGATTTACTTCATACCTGTCAAGTTTTGAACATAGATAGCAATGTAAAAAAAATGAAAGAGAATAAGTAGTGAAATAGTTAATAATTTTAAAATAATTAAAAATTAAAAAAGATGTTTTTAAATTTAAAAAAAAAAAAAAGACCTGCCACATGATGACTACTCTTAAAAGGATAAATTATGAAAATTAAAAGTTGAATACTAAATATAGTTATTTTGAGATACGTTTTTATATATGTAACAAATGTAAGACTATTTGTAAGAAGATTAATTAATATGAGGAATAATTGGAAAATATATCGTTTTCCAATAGAAAATACTCTTATAATATTTGAAAATAATTACATCACCGCAAATAAAGCTTAAAACAGACACTAACACCATTAAAAAAAAAGTAACACTTGTCACTATTACGTATACGTATCTACTTTTTCTTTTATTATGTGTAGAAAATGACTTCTAATCAAAGTTAAAAGAGTCCCTTAAACAGTCGCTTAGCGGTAGCCTAATCGTCACTAATAAAAGGAGTTAGGGTTCTATCTTCTTCAAGCAATGTATTAACTTAAAACAAAATAAAAAGGTGGTTAAATTTGGCTAGAGTGGGACAATATTAAAGAACAAAAATGAGCTACTGCACAATGTTCATAACCAGTTGGAAATTCGGACATAATACAAAAATACCATTGTTCTAAACAGTTTTTTTCTTCTTTTAATAAAACAACTTAAAAGGGCATGGCAAATAGTTGAACCCTAATGGTTATACATTGCACGGTGAAATTATAAAATGGGACAAAATTTGCAATGAAATAATTTCTTCGAGTATAAATTGATAAAACATTATATACCATGTAAGGGTCAAAGGAGAAATGCAAAAACCAACTCTATTTTAGTCAAAAACAAAAATTATAATATCATAGTTTTTTTTCTTTCTAAATTAACATATAATAAATATAATAAGTTATAAATTAATAAATGAGTTACATTATTTTATTTTATTCGAATAACATTAATATTTTTTTTTCAAAAAATTTGTTGATAAATTCAGGCAATCTAGCAAAATAAACGCCTCACACACTAACCGGCAAACCCTAGAAAATCCAATACTCCCATGAAGTGCTGACACGTTAGAACCACAAAAATCCATGATGATCTATTATAGTCATCGACATAATCAAGAGAAAGATTATAAGAAACATAACCTGGGGCACCAAGCAAAATGCCACATTAAAATACACACACACATATATATATTAGAGTTGGGGTGGATTCTTCACATGGGGCAAGTGGTATATAAACGTGATCAAGAGGGGAACGAAAGATAAAATAAAAGTTTATACAAACTACACGCATCAACCAAAACGTGACACATTTAATACTTAAATGGTTAATATTTTAAGACAAAGTATGCTAATTTTTCAGGCAAGTGGGGGGGGGGGGTTGTTATCAAATTAAATTAAATTAATAGAATCATAATGACCTTATCAAGCACCGTGATCATGATCATATCTCGCGATGACAACTCACTCTTGCCTTTTTTGCTTTATCCAATTCCTTCCTTCTCGAATTTCATCGATTGGTTCTTTATTTGTGTATTCACTCTCAAAGTGACATCATAGAAGAAATAATTAGGCTTAAGTGTGTTTTTGATCTTTCGCAATTTTTTGAGGTTTAATTTAAAATCATTTATTTTTTTTAATTCTAAACATATCAAGCTAGTCTTTATTATTAGTAAAATTCTACGATTTTAATTTATGTAATTAGTAAAATTTTGTTAATTGGTGATGTGATTAATAGAATATCGCATCAGCATTAATAAATTCACTTGACGGATAATTTGCTTTAAACCTGAGGGTTAAATAGCAAGTTATGGGTGAAGTTAAATTACTTTGCTCATATAACACTGTTGATATGATACTCCATTAGTCATATCAACAGTTAACAGAATTTTACTAATGACAGAAATTAAAATCAAATAATATTTTATATGTTTAGAAAAAAAATATTTAGAAGCCTAAACTAAATTTCAAAAATTTGTAGGGGACTTGAAACATATTTAAACCAAAAAACCATTACGCCATGTAACGTTTGGAAAAGCTGTATAACTAAGTGCTATTGAGAAAATAAATAACCATAAATAATTTCCTATGAGCTAATAAAAAAAAATGTAATTACTTTCTGATTTTAATTCTTTAAAAACTTATCTATATAAATAGCTAAAATAAAAAATAGAAATTATCAAAACAAATATTCCTTTTTTAAGAGTTTAATTTATATACACAAATGTAAAAAAGTTTTTGTCACGACCCAACCAGAATCGTGACCGGGGCATAGGAGACCACGACACCTAACAAGCCTCGAATACCTCAAAATTTTCAGAAAAATGGACATAGTTTCTTTTGTATACAGGTAGTTTCTTTTGTATATAGGCTTATCCCCACAAAGAAAATAAACATCTGATAACAAATCACAATTCAATAAAAATTCATTCACAAATCCAGGAGTTTCTCAGACAAAGGAAACATAACAGTTTGCAAATTCAAAACAATTCTTAAGTTACATACTTAAATCCAAATCAACAAAATGCTACAAGATCACAGAAGCGGGAATCGGTTGGATCCTGTCTGTGGGTTTACTAAAGCGTTCTAAGACAAGATAATACAAATATACTAGAAATGAGCATAGGTCATTACAAGTTTAGCTCACCACAAAGAGAAAATACTATGCAAGCTAAGAGGCATGAGGAACGGAACTCGGACCCGTACTATATCTAAAAGGGGAAAAACAACAAAGAGTGAGTTTGAAAACTCAGTGCAAACTCACTGGTAAGTAGATGTAATTATAACACACAAGGGACAAGTGAGAAAAGAAAAAAAAAGGGTTATGATAATTACAATTTATGTATCAAATAGAAAAATATTCTTTTTAGTTTCAACATAAGCTTTTTATAAACCATGTATTCAAGGAATTCCATCATGTCAGAATCTAATACAATATCAATAATGTGTTAGAGTCGTTACTTTAACATACACTTAACAAACCGAAGACATTGATTTCAATGTTTCGGGCTAGTATGATCTGCCCCTTACTAGCAAAGGCATATAACTGGAATGTGACCTCCATACCGGGCTAATATGATTTGTCCCTTACTAGTGAGGGCATATGTCATGGTGCATCAAGTCCAAGGCTTACTATCGTTGGCTACAGATCCTGATAGGACTTCATCTTAAACCATTTTCTAACACTAAATATTTCTTTCAAATAGAATCTATTCATGAATCAAAATTAATCCAATCTTTCTTTTCTCGTCATTTTAATCACAAAACATTGGTTTCCAAAATGATCATAACATTATCAATGTAAAAAATATGCGGTAAATGATTTCTCATGCAAAGTATACTAATAGGTTTTGTCCCATGTGTTAGTTCATAAAAGAATTTCTTTTCAAAACATATAGTTCACGTTTCTTCCCAAAATGCCCAAAGGCATCAACAAAACCATTTTTTCAATCTCTCAAAGTAACCAAATTGATTTTCACAACACTTTTAAAAATACATTTTCAATACACATTTTATACACATTTATATTAATATAGATCATAAACTACAATTACAACTAACTACTCACAACACAAGCCTCAAGGAGGAGGGGGAATTGATCTATAAATCGCCCGGAACTTAGGGATGATCATCAGGGCCTCCCAACGCTATAGATAAGACAACAAGACCATGGGTTAGGACCAATTTAATCCAAATCACTAATATTCACAAAATTTCAACCTAGGGTTTCAAGAAATCAATTCATAGACTTGAATAATCAAGTACCCAACTCAATCACAACACCAACAAGAGATTTAAGTTAAGAAATTACCCTTGATAACCCAACAGAAGAGGATTTTTGGGTATCCCTAGGGTCACCACCAAAAACTCCAAGAGAACTCTAATAGAGATTATAGAGAGAGAGAGAATAAGGAGGGATGATGATGATAATGAAGGTGGAGTGAAGGATTTGAAGTGATTTGGAGTGATATGGAAGGTTTGGAGAGGATTTAGTGTTAGGGTTTTTTCTAGGGAGAAGGAGGAGAAAATGGGGTTAGAGAGAGAGAACTCAACAGAAATTAGCTTTTCGCGTGTTTTAAACGTCCTTGGACACGAGATATTTGAATGACTCAGGGGGTCATTCGAATGACCTGACCTGGGAAACCAAAAATCATCAATTTTGTCAAGTCATTAGAATGACTTATGGAGTCATTCGAATTCGAATGACTCGACTAAAATGGCTTTGAGGATGAATTTTTTAGCATCCGTTTGAATGACACTTGTTGTTATTCGAATGAATGAGCCTTGGAACTGAAAAATTAATTGAAAATTGTCTCAAACTCAATAAAAATCCATGTTTTGAATAACAAAGAAAATAGATAGATAAAAAACTAACTAAAATGAAGTACTTGAAGTGTATATGTATATAAAATTATTATTTAAATTATTGGGACATTACAGTTTTACACATCTAATCATGCACAACCATATCAACAAAGTTTTACTTATGTTATGACTTGAGTTAAAATGAATTATTTTTATTAATATGATAATCTAAGAAGCATGGAAACTTTGCGAAACAATTGTACGTGTTCCTGTTGTCTGACACACCAAAGACTCCAACACATGAAGACACTCATCAAACATATGTGTCAGACGTGTCCGAAAGTGTTCAAATAAAAAATTTATGATTAACCATGTTCAAGCGTGTCATACATACATACACACACACACACATATATGTGTGTGTGTATATATATATATATATATATATATATATATATATATGAGTTTTCAAACCGTGTGCAGGTTGTGTCAAAGTAAAAAAAAAATAAATACTAAATAACTTATGATAATATGACCCAATAAGTACTAAAACATGAAATTATCTAAAATGCTCCATATGTTTTGCAAGGAGTTTAGAAAATATAATATTAAAAAATGATAGTTTGATATAAAAGAAAATATTAGGATATTATTATAAATATTAAATTTTGTACACATATATGTTGTCTTCGTGTCCTATAAAATTTTAAAATTAATGTATCGTTGTATCCCATGTCGTGTCATATCTTGTATTTGTGTCAGTGCTTCTTAGATGACAACAAATAATTGAATAATTAATAATTTAATTTTTTTTTTACACTGACACATTATAGAAATGCAACTCTATTTCTTATGAAAAAGGCATAAGCAAATGCACTCAAACAAGTTAGTTTTTACATTTAACTACTTCAAAATAATACTTATAAGAATTTAATTGTTATGTGTATTGTAAATTTAAAATCATTTTACACTGTCATCTAATCAAATATTGTAATAACAATATATTGTGTTTTAAGTGTGAATGTAATAGTCTCACATTGATGAACATTCAACTAAGTGAAGAATACATATTTGACAAGACCGATAAACCCATTGCCTTAAGGTATTGGGTCAAGATGTGTCGTAAAAACCACTTTGTGTCTTATTTAGCCCGTTTGTTTAAATCTCATCTGATTTTGGGTTCCCTCTTGTCGCTTTAAGTTTACCAAATGGTATCAGAGCCGATGGTTTAAATCTAGCCTAAAATTTCCAGCGGCCCAGTTAATGTGTGCTTGCCCAGGGCTAGTACCGACCCATGAGTGCGTTTGCGAAGCTTTCGTTAAGGGGGAAGCATGCCGATGTCAGACCTCGCACTTGAGGGGGAGATTGTTTTGTGTTCCAAGTGTGAATGCAATAGTCTTACATTGATGACCTTTGAACTAAGAAAGACTCATAAACCCATTGCCTTAAGGTTTTGGGTTAAAATGTGGTGTCTAACCTGCTTTATGACTCTTTTAGCCTGTTTATTTAAATCTTCTCCAATTTTTAGTTCTCCTAAAATAACTCATATTGTCAGCGCATAATATTTAAAATATAATCAAGTTACTAAAAGGATTTTAATTATAGTAAAATTAAAAGCATTAATTTTATAATAAGTACAAAGGCACATTTCTAAAAAAAAGTTAGTAAAATTAAAGAAATGTGTATTATAATTATTGTTGTTTTAAATCAATACAAGAAACAAGAAAGTTAGTTTAATACTACATTTTTTATTAACTACTCTTAAAAAATGTCTTATACTATAAAAATAAATACTTTTATTGTTAAAAAAACACTTTATAATACTTTAAACCACTCCGACAACATTATTAAAAGTGTAACATCAGATCAACTTTGTTTAATAAAATGTAATCTTAGAGAAATTTTTTTAGAGTGAATTCAAAAAGATTAATTCTTAAAAAAAATTAAATGAGTTTTAGAAAATTAATCAAAAATATTTAAATAATTAAAATTAAATGTACAAAAATCCAAAAATTTTAAGATGAAACTTCAACATTTTTAATATGTTTTAGTATACCTTAGAAATGATAATATTCAATGTGATTGAACTTATAACTTAATAGATGCTCTTGCATCTCCTAAACAAAAAAAGTCAAAGGTTCTACTCTCCTCCTCCCATTGCCTAGCAAACAAGTCATTTAGTTGATAAATGAGTAAAACTAAAGTGAATAAATATTAAAATTAAGTTTAATTGATATGTACTAATAATATAAAGAATTTTATATTGTCAATCGAGCATATCTTTGTACATATATGACTTTTGAAGTACTTTGAGAGATAATCAACCATGTTAATATGTCAAATTTGATTGGTTGAAAGTGTAATATCTTACCATGTATATCAATTAAACACTCTCAAAATTATCATTTTTTAAAAAGGGTCCAACTTAGTACCTAAAAAATATTTTAGTATTTTAGGTGATCTCTAAAAAAATAAAGTGTTAATTTAGTCCTTAAAATTTTAAAATATCCCTTCTTTTTCTTAGTTGACAATTTTTTTTTTAAATTTTAGGAATAAATGCCGACAATTTTTAAAAATTTTAAGAACTTTATCGGTATTTAAGAATTAAGTTGACATATAACTTAAATAAAAATAAAAAATGAAAATGGCTTAGGTTGGGCTAAAAGGGCGAGGTGGCGTGGCGATTATTTGAAACGCGTGGGCCGATTTTTTGACGCGGGGATCGTTCCAACGCGGATTTCATCACTCAGTTACGAAAGCTATTTTGTCTCGTTCCAGTTTTATTGGACTGTCTTATTTTTGTTCTTGCCGTCCATTTTATTTTTCTATCGGTCATATCATTAGTTTTATTTATTTTTTTTTGAGAGTATCATTAGTTTTATTATTGCATATATAGTAAACTACTGTCTACTAATTTAGATTGAATAAAAAGAAAACTACTAATTTATATGCACAGAAAACTTTATTCTCTGTTTCCGTCAATTAAGCTGCTGGATGCAGATACAGTAGGAAATATATAATTTTTTTAATTATTGATGTAACGGATTCGGAAGCAGATAAGGGCTTGAACTCGTCATGAAAATAGGGAAATTTTAAATGGGAAAATGTGTAGGGAATGGATACAGTTTGATGAAGTTTTTATTATAAAATTAACCAGATCGAAACATATGGATTTATGAAGATCAGGATCTTTATTATTCAGTTAAATTAGTCGGGGCAATTTTTTTTTCTAATGAGTGTCCTTAACTCTTTAAGAAACTAAGAACATAATTTTTTTTTAATTAAAATGTAAAATGTTTAAGTTTTAAATACATTTAAAGCATTAAAAATAAGAATTGTCCAATATCCTAAGCGCATTAGTTGGTTAAGAAAGTCAAAATAAAAATTTTAAGTTAATTAAATATTTAATGTTATTGAAAATATATCAATTTAAACTTTTTTAATACAAAATTCTTAAAAGTTTATAAAACATTCTATTATTAGTTCCTTCGCCAATACCCTGCCCTACGGCATTGGTACATGAATTTTAAAGTGACTGTATCGTAGCATCTAATGTATTTTCAATGTAACTTTTAACCGATAACAAATAAAATAATTGAGATTGTCAACATTTGAATTATGACAGATGCCCAAATCATGTGGAACAAAACAAGATTTTGAGAACTATAACATGAAAAAAAAAGACTAGAGATGATCCAAACTCAAGTATATTCATTCACCAATTAATTAATATATGAACTCTCTTCCACATGAAAAAAAGAAAAAACATTTGAAGTTAATTTTTTAAGCACATCAAAGACAAATAAAATTTAAACAGCACTAGGGCATTCCTAGCGGCTTCAATGTTTGAAGTTCCTAGAGACTCCTTTACTTCCTAAGAAACACAAATTAAGGTAGTAGTTATGACGACGCCGTCTAGCGCGAATAAATCGGCTTTGCCTCGTTTCCTGGAAGCCAGCTAGGTCGCTCGCTCGCTCACTCACTCACTCAGCTCAAACCTAAAATTCAACTCAAATGCACTTCAAATAAATCCCAAACCCAAATGCAGCCTCCTCCTCCCACCACTCTCCCCCGTTAAAAACAACAACAATAAATAAAAAAGGACTCTCTATCTCCGTCCATCATCACGTCACGCTACAACGCAACTAATTCTCCAGAACAAAAGAAAGCAACTGAAAATTTAATTTTTGATATTTGCTGAATTTGAATGGGCAGAATATGAACCTGTGGACCGACGACAACTCCTCCGTCATGGAGGCCTTCATGACCTCCTCCGACCTCTCCTCCCTCTGGCCACCCCCTCCCCCCCCTCAATCCTCCGCCGCCGTCTTCAACCAGGACACCCTCCAGCAGCGCCTCCACGCCCTCATCGAGGGCGCCAGGGAGAGCTGGACCTACGCCATCTTCTGGCAGTCCTCCTACGACTACACCTCCTCCACCGGCCCCACCTCCTCCGTCCTCGGCTGGGGCGACGGCTACTACAAGGGCGAGGAGGACAAATCAAAATCCAAGTCCGCCAAAACCACCTCCCCGGCCGAGCAGGACCACCGCAAGAAGATCCTCCGCGAGCTCAACTCGTTAATCTCCGGCTCGTCGTCCTCCGCCTCCGCCGACGACGTCGACGAGGAAGTCACCGACACCGAGTGGTTCTTCCTGGTCTCCATGACGCAGTCCTTCGTCAACGGAACCGGGCTCCCCGGGCAGGCCTTCTACCACTCGACACCGGTCTGGGTCACCGGTCCGGAGCGCCTCGGCGGTTCGTCCTGCGAGCGGGCGAGGCAGGCGCAGGTGTTCGGCCTCCAAACCCTTGTCTGCATCCCGATCTCAAACGGCGTCGTTGAGCTCGGCTCCACGGAACTGATCTTCCAGAACTCCGATCTGATGAACAAGGTTAGGGTTCTGTTCAATTTCAACAACAGCAGCGTCGACGTGGCCTCATCGTGGCCGTTGACCGGGAGCACAACTACCACAGCAGCCGATCAAGGCGAGAACGATCCCTCCTCGCTCTGGCTCAACGACCACGAAATTAGGGATTCCGTTACAACCGCCCCTGCTTCCCTTGTTTCCGTTAATCCCGGCTCCAGCACCTTGACGGCGGAAGCCCCGAGCGCCGTTCACATACCTCCTCCTCCTCCTCTTCACGGTGCTACCCAGCAATCGCAGAACCAGAGCTTCTTCTCCAGAGAATTGAACTTCTCGGAATTTGGATTTGACGGAAACGGAGCCAGGACTGGGAGCAGCCAGCATTCTCTGAAGCCGGAATCAGGGGAGATTCTGAGCTTCGGAGAGAGCAAGAGGAGCTCCTACGCCGCCGCCGGGAATGGAAACTTATTCTCCGGCCAGTCGCAGTTCCTCGCCGCAGCCGAAGACAACAACGGCAACAAGAGAAGGTCGCCGAATTCGAGATGCAGCAACGACGACGGCATGCTCTCCTTCACCTCCGGCGTGATTCTCCCGCCGTCGAACATGAAATCCTCCGGCGGAGGCGGCGGCGGAGATTCCGACCACTCTGATCTCGAGGCCTCGGTGGTGAAGGAGGCCGACAGCAGCAGGGTGGTGGAGCCGGAGAAGCGGCCACGGAAGAGGGGGCGGAAGCCGGCGAACGGCAGAGAAGAACCCCTGAACCACGTGGAGGCAGAGAGGCAGAGGAGGGAGAAGCTCAACCAGCGGTTCTACGCCCTCCGAGCTGTCGTCCCCAACGTCTCGAAGATGGACAAGGCGTCCCTCCTCGGCGACGCCATTTCCTACATCACAGAGCTCAAGTCAAAGCTCCAAACCCTCGAATCCGACAAAGACGGCATAGAGAAGCAATTGGAATCTGTGAAGAGAGATCTCGAGAATGCGACGAAGGAGGCTTCTTCTTCGGCTCCCTCTTCACTCCCGGACAAGGAACTCGGGACACCTTCGTCCACGCTGATTGATTTGGACATAGACGTGAAGATCATCGGCTGGGACGCCATGCTAAGGATCCAGTGCAACAAGAAGAACCACCCCGCCGCCAGGCTCATGGCAGCGCTCATGGACCTCGACCTGGACGTCCACCACGCCAGCGTGTCGGTGGTGAACGATTTGATGATCCAGCAGGCGACGGTGAAGATGGGGAGCCGGTTCTACACGCAGGAGCAGCTCCGGTCGGCGCTAACCTCCAAAGTTGGCGGCGATGTCCGATAGGTTTCCTACACTCTTGCAGCATTGGTAGAGCAATCTCTGTATAATTAGTTATTTTCCCTTTTTATTAGCTGTCTGAATTTTGAGGTAATTTAATTTGGTGGAAGCTTGATGGATCACTAGATGATACTTTTCATCGAATCTGTGGGCGGGAGATAGGTGTAGCAGCTTTGATCAAGTTTAAAAAATAGGTCTTTGTGTTCATAGTGTCCGGTCTAGATTATTGTATATATATTTATATATATATTTTCATAAATGTGAAACTCATCAAATTTCTGAGTAGTATTGTTGCTATTACTGTTCAGCTTATCTGTCACTACATTCATTTCTGGGTTTCTGGTTTTGGATTGAGAGTATCAACTGTTGCACCTTCTTGTATTTTGCAAGTGCTGAACCAAGCATGGGAGCATTTTTGAATCTCTGTTCATCCAATAATACAGTTCAATTCTGTCTGATGTACATGTGAAAAATTTGGTTTGTTGTGTGATGGTGTTGTTGATCTCGTTGGGATCATAAATTTTGTTGCTGCTTGAGTTGATGGTTCCCTTTAGCCATGTGAAAAATGCATATATTAGCAGAAAATATGTTGCTTGCGGTTTCAAGTTTTTCCTTTGCTTAATATTCCAATCAGGTAAAGCCAGTTTCCTGTTTGAGCTATTCTACTAATTCTCACCCTACCAACTTGGACAATCAAAATTGTCTGCCGCCATGTATTGTAGCATTAAGGGGTAAGACAGGAGGGGGGGGGGTGTATTGAATCTAACTTTAGTGTCACAGTTGGTTTTGTACGCGGCACTGGCGTATAAGCGTTTTGTGGAATCATAAATCACTGCTAATGCACCAACCAACATGCACAGTGATAGCCGCATTAGAAAGATTCCCTAAAAAGGGTGGTTCTCTCTCTTTAGGTCCGTTGAAAATTACATGGAATTGGAAGCTGGCTTTGATGTGTTTTTTCAACTGTTTCTGTTATTGTTAAATGATCATAAATGTTTTACCGTTACAAGACTTTGCCTACTTTACTAGCTACATATCTGGACTTTTTGGCATTTTGGGAATGTTAGGATACGTAGACATTTGGATTAAAATTATGTGAAAAATTACAATAACTACTACATAGTAATAATAACAATATATACATATCAAAACCATTGACATTGCATTGGTCACTACAAGACAGTTATTGCTTGGATTTGCTTCTTAACTATGGAATTGTCCAATTAAAGAAAGAAATTATTTCAAAAAATGGAAGATAACAAATGACACAATTATTGGAGGGTTTTGCTGTGTTTGTTAATGCTTTTAAACAGTTTTCCCTATCGATCATGTGGGTTTCCTTAACTTGCTTAAGCAATAATATAACATATATATATGATTTGATACCGTGAGTGATTAGTCTCTTTTATTTTCTATTGGGGGGGGAGGGGGGATGATCTGTAAAATCAACTACTTTCTTCTTTAGGCGTAGGGTGTTCAATGCCTTGCAGTGGCAGCCTCGTGCATGGTCACCACAACTATAGAAGCCCTTTAAGCCTAAGGTATCGTCCCTTTTACTTTGATAAAAGAGACGCAGGATATGCATGATACAATACCATCTGAATACGGAATATACTGCACAAATGGAATGAGTTGCTATATATATATATATCTTGTAACGTCCATGATGGAATTGACAGCTGGTGAAGGTATAGTTTCAGGTATGAATAAACTCCCGTGTTGGTTAATGATGGACCATGGTTATTAAATTGGGAATTGAATTGTATATCGGAATGCTTATTTTTCAAATTGTGAATTGAAGCGAATTGTAAAATTTATAATCAAATAATTAGATATAATATAGGTTTAATATGTTTTCAGTCCCGTAAAATAAAAAAGTTTGTGTTTGGTTTCGATAAATTTTTTCGTTAGGATTTAGTCCTTAAAAAAAAATTGTTTTTAGTGTTTGTCGTTAGTTGTTAACGATTCCCATTGACATGACTGTTAATTTTGCCACGTGGCAAATACCCAACCCACCCACCCACCACTAAACCCGACCTGATTTAAAAAAAGAAAACCAAAAAAAGAAAAAAACAAACCATTTATGTTAGCCCCAATTTTGTCCTTGTCTCTTGTTTCTTCTCTTTTCTCCATTCTCCAACCCTAATTTACCCTCATTTCTGAACCATGGCACTTAGACCCATCGACAACGCTCTTCCAATCACAACCCTAGAGAGACCCAAGATCGTTGTTGCCATGTGTCTTCTCTTCCTTTCTCACTCTCTCATCGACCTTCTCTTTTTCAGGTTCTGTCCTCCTCTCTCTCTCTCTCTCTCTCTCTCTCTCTCTCGCAATTCCCTCGCTCCCAAGCTCTCACTCACCGCTCTTTGGTTTCCTTCTCTATCGGTCTCAAGGGACTGCCACCGCCATGGCAGATCGCTGGCGGTGGTGAGAAGCCCTTCCCCCTACCGATCTCTCTCTTCCTCTCTTTTTCTTTCTTTCCCTCTGCTCTCCTCTCCTCTGTTGGTGCACTCGGGTTGCATGTGTTTGTGGGTGGGGGGAAACGGTGGGGCTGAGGGGTTTCGATGGTGAGGGTAGTGGTGGTTGATGGTGGAGGCAGAGTGGTGGCCGAGAAAGTCACAGGGCCACGTGGCTATGGTGAGCTTGAGGTGAGTTTGGTGTCTCATTAAGTTTGGTTTGGATTTCTGTCTTTAGAATGGTTAGATCTGCGTGTGTTCGGATGTTTGGATATTTTGATCTGTCCGTATGTGTGAGTGATGATGATAGGGATTTAGGTTATGGGTTTTCTCTTGTCTTGGTTTCTCTCTTTCTGTAGGTTGTATTTGCGTGATAGTTTGGGGTTCTGATGACATGATGGTGGTGGTTTGTGGTACGTGATTCATGGTGGAGTTGAGAGGAGAAGAGAGACAGGTTTGAGATCGGCCAAGACAAAGAAATTAGAGATGAGAGAAGAGAAATTAGCGGTGGGTGGGTTTAGATGAGAGAAGAGAGTTTTTTTTTCTTTTTAAATTAGGTCAGGAGGTTGGGTTGGGTTAGTGGTTGGGATTGGGTATTTGGGTATTAGAAATGAGTTTTGTTACGTGACAAAATTAACGGTCACGTCAGCGGGAACCGTCCACAATTAAAATTGGGTATTCGGGTCATGGGTTGGGTTTTGGGTTATGCCACGTGGCATTTGACGTGGCGTGATGCGTCAGCGCCACGTCAGCACAGTCAACCCTCACCCCACCCAGGGATTAAAACCTAATTTTATAATTTTACAGGGACTAAAACTTTTACGCAAGGACTAAAATTAAACTTTTAAATTTTATAGGGACTAAAAACATAATTAACCCAACTTTTTAATATTTTTAATACAAGGACCAATTTGCTCTCTAAGGCAATGTTTATTCAGTGAGACATAACAGGAATACAGAAACAAAAATCATGTTTGTTTATTGAGATAGAAACAAAAATTTGCTTCTCACGACAAAAAAATTTATATATTTTCTGTACCTCCAATTTACCTGGGACACAAAGAGACAGAGGGAGAAATTTAATGAAATTTTGATTTTCAATTTTATCCATGACATACTTTCTTATTGGTTATTTTGCCCAATAAGTCCAACCACTCACCACCACCTCCGTCACCAATGTGATCACCATCACCAAACCCACCACCACTTCTGCCACCAATGTGGCCACCACCACCACCTTTTCCACCAACATGGCCACCACCACACCCACCACCACCAACAGCAATACACGAAACAAGTCAAGGGAATAAGGAGGAAGGAACAAAGGGTTCTTTTTGTCATTTTTCAATTTTTTTTGTCTTGCACCACAAAACTAAATAGGATACAAATACAATAAATTGTGTCTTGTATACCATCACTAAACAACAAGATTGATCTCTTAGTCTTGTATTTTATGTCTCTATTCTTATGTCTTTGTACTGTAGTCTTGTCTCAACAACGAAACGTAACATTAAGAGAGTTTGGTCCATGGAAGCACGCTCCAAGGTTTATTATTAGGTGGTTGCTTAAATACCTCATACTACTTAATTTATCTATTTTTTATAACTTTTACAATTGAATTCGTCAAATTTTGTTATCATTTCATGTTTTATATGATCGTAATAAACTTTTCATGAGTCAAATCATTAAAAGAGCTAACTTATAAGATGTTTAGAGATTTACGAATCATTTGAGCTTACGATGCATCTCTCTACAAATATTGTATTGAAAGTATTAATTTATCACACTAAATCATATAATCCATTAATATGTCATATTAGATTATGAAATGATAATAAAATTTGATAAACTTAGTTATAAAAATTATCAAAACTAAATAAATTAAATAGCATAAAATAAATACCCCATAGGATATTTGAGAAACCACCTTATTATTAATCCTAAACTTTGAATTGGAGATAGCGAATTCTACATGTATCATTTTTTTTAACTCGTCAATGTTCTAATAGGCTGCCAAGAAAAAAAATAATTAAATTACTACAAATAATAACTATTAATTGTTTGCTGCTGATAGCTTAAACTCAATGACTCATGCCAACACACAAAACAATTTTATAAGAATTTTCTAAAGAGAAAATTTTATTTTAAAGGGTAAAAATGAATGTTTTTATTATTAAATCATTTAATGATCTAATAATAAAAATATTGACTTTACCCTCTAAAATAAAATTTTCACCTTAAAAGATCTTTTCTCCAATTTTATATAGATTGAACAGACTTGTGGCGAAGGAGCAAAGAATGTTATTTAGATAGCCGTAGCTATCATTTGGTGTATAAGGAGATAAACGATCCCTATCACTGTTCAGCATATATTAACAAAAATAACAAAATTTTCATACGATTTGGTGCGTAAATTAATGATTATTGTAAGATTATATATGAGTAAACGCCAATACCAAGCAATCAGAAATCAGATGCTGATGCAAAACATGGCCTGCTTTAGAGGAAAACTGGGGGAGCTTCAATTTCTTTCCCTCTTCTTTTATTTCAATACGTATTGTGAGATTGAGACGTCTCAAAATATGTGATTTGTGGGGTTCACTTTTTCCCCTTATGCTGTGATCCAAGCTTTAGATCTCTTAATATGTGTTTTTGTTTATTTGGGGTAGTCTAATTCTCTTTTTCTTCCTTCTTTTGCAAGAACCTTATACTTAGTATCTATTTTTTAACAAATTGATTGTGTTTTTCTATACAAAATATAAAGTGATGATCTTTATTAACTTGTATGTATTGTTAGAGAAATGATATATGAACCCCTCTGAAGCATGAAAGTTACTTTTCTTGAATGAACGGATTTGTGAAAAATAAAATAGTTGGAGAGGAATTGATCCTAATTAAAGAAGTGGACCACAGAGAAGATGCTACCATAAGTTGCACTTAATTAAATTAAGGTGGATTCTTGTGTGGGTATTGTGCTCTAGTCCCACATTGGTTAGATCACAAACCTTTTAAGTGCTTATATACCTTTAGTAGTTGTTGTTTTGGTAAAAAGAGTTGAGAAGAGAGTTGGGTTCACGCGCATGAGTCCAACCCAGTTGGACTCTTCAAAGTGGAAATTGATGGATTCTCTCCCCGCGCGGCGCACGATAAATAGTGTCTCGGTCTTTTTGCAAAAAATATACTGAATTCTCCGTAATGAATTCTCCAGCACAGTAGGTGAATCCCAATCTCCCGTGCCACGTCAGCCAAACCGTGGTAGTCCTGTAATAAGTTTTCAAACGCGGATATTTCGATAATATGTTTCTATGGCAGGGGTAATACAGTAAAAAAACTCAATAAGATGATAGCAAAGAAACATTTTTTTAATTATAAATTAAACAACCGTCTGGGGCCAGGGACCCCTTGAAAGTGATTAATATCTGTTTTTGTCGTTTTGACACAGTTAAGTAAGTTGTCTATTTCTTAAGTGACAAAATTAAGTATAAGAACACATGTTTACAACTAAACACATTGCAATTGGAGATTTTAGAATCAGCTATTAAAAAATAAAAAATTGGCTTATATTACTGTCCATGTTGACGACAAACCTAACTCGGGTTGAATTAATTTTACCATAGAACCCCCACACTAACAGTCACTTCAGTTTATGGTTCATTTTGATGTTAATATTTTGTATGATTTATTGCTTTCTTTTTCTTCTTTGAGTTTGTTCCTAATTTGGGGGTTTTAGATGTTATCTTTTTGCTCCCTCAGTTTGTTCTAAAGATTTCTGGTGATGGAGATTTGTGGGTGTGTGCAGGGGATGGGGTGAGGGTGCGGGTGGGGAGGAAGAAGAATGATGGTGGATGGATGGATGTAGGTGATAAGAAAAAAAAATGGTGGTATGAGATGTTAGATTATTAATTAAATAATTAATAAATCTTAAATTAAAGTGGCCTCATAAATCTAAACATTTTTTTATCCGAATCAGTTTTGTTGATTCATTTGAGATAAGAAGTGGTGGTTATTAGAGAGATTTTTTAGCTGGAAAAGAGGGATCAGATTTTTTGATAGAGAAAATCATTCCTCTGTATAAACACAGAGTCCCTATTCTAAGTACGTGTAGTTACCCATATTTCATCTATAGATTCTGCGGTGGCTAAAAGACTGTCAGTTTGAAATGCTATTCATCAGATTTGTTATGGCTGGAGATTAGTAGTATTAAATTTTATTTAAAATAAAGTTTCAACATGAGAATGATGAATCTGGGATTCTGGTGACTGTTAGGGGTTGGCTGGCAGTGGCTATTGGGAGATGTGCTCGAGATGGAAGAAGAAGAGAGATGTGTGGTGGGGAGGAAGAACAAAGGAGTGGAGATGGACACGTGGGTAAAAATAAAAATTAAAAATTAAACGGACAAAAATTTTGGTTGTGCATACAATGATGCCATTTTGTTTCTTCAAGGTGAGTAGGAGAGAGGTATGTGTTAACTAGTAGAGATGAAAGAAAAACAGGGGAATTAACAGCTACGTCATTCTCTGTCACCATGAATTTGAGCAGAATGACTAATGTTGGCAACAAAAATTTATTTTAGGGACCAATGTGACACTTAAATATTTTAGGGTTAATTATGTTTTTAATCCTTATAAAATTTGAAAGTTTGGTTTTAGTCCTTACATAAAAGTTTTAGTCCCTGCAAAATTGTAAAATTAGGTTTTAGTCCCTGGGATGAGGGTGAGGGTTGACTGAGCTGACGTGGTGCTGACGCAGCGCGCCACGTGGGACGCCATGTGGCATAACCCTAAACCCAACCCAGACCCATGACCCGAACCCAATTCTGACCCAACCCGTTTTTATTAAAAAAAAAAA
>QANU01074788.1:319810-336551 GCA_003254905.1 Nissolia schottii | reverse complement strand
TTAGGTGACACATGGGGTAAATCGAGTTTCTCTCTCTCTCTCTTTTTTTTTAAAAATAAAAACGGGTCGGGTCAGAATTGGGTTCGGGTCATGGGTCTGGGTTGGGTTTTGGGTTATGCCACGTGGCATCCCACGTGGCGCGCCGCGTCAGCCCAGTCAACCCTCACCCCACCCCAGGGACTAAAACCTAATTTTATAATTTTGCAGGGACTAAAACTTTTATGTAGGGACTAAAACTGAACTTTCAAATTTTACAGGGACAAAAAACATAATTAACCCAATATTTTAAGTACTAACTTAGGTTACTTAGACATGTCTAGAGACCAGTTTGGGTATTAAATGTTATGCTTGTTTTCTCTATTGTTTAGTGAAATTATACTCGCTCTTTTTATTTGGATAAATTATATTCATCTCCTCTAATGAACATTGACCTCGTAATGATAATAGAGTTAGACATCATTTATAATTCAAGTGTTGTTTCATTATGTCTCTCACATTTTTAGGTCCAACCAATTTTACAACCCAACTTTGCCCTCTCTTAGGTGACTTTATATCTCCTTTGCTCTTCTCTTGCATGTAAGAGACCCAAAAGAAAAGTTGTTAAATCTGTTGTATGTACAAATGTGAAGGACATAATTAACATAATACCTTAATAACAAATGATATCTAACTTTGTAATTATTAGGAGAGGTTAGTGTTCATGAAGGGAGGTTAATGTAATTTACCCAAATAGAAAGGGGATTGATGAAATTTCATTGAACCTTAGAAAAATTTAATGTAATTTACACAAATTATACAATGGTGATTCAAATTAAACTAATGAAATTTAGAACATTACTAATTGATTATGCTAAAAACAAAAAAAAAGGTCATTTGATTACATTACAACTAGATGAGTTGCAACCTGATGATGATGATGCGGGAAACGAGGACAATGGATTTCAAGCTTAGAGCAAGGTGTTGATCATGCTCAAATCACTCTCACCTCTAGATGGAAAAATGGAAAAATTGATTTACCATCGTTTTGTTATACGAAGTTTAAATGCATAAAATGAATTAGATGAGAATTAGAAGGGCACCACCTTATGCTTCATACTTAATGGTTGCACTAAGACCATGTGTTTATTGTCATTAGTTTTCAAGTTATTCTTAATCATAGATTACATAAAGGTACACATCACTACTAAAAGCTGTCTTAAATTGTACTCTATCGCCTCTAGAAAATTTTGTTATGACCATTGAGTGAAAAAAAACATTTAATGTTTGTCTTACGTTGACAAGACTGCCTATAAGAAAGGCACTTTGTTGAGACCAAAAGGGCAGAATAGGCAAGATAAAGAAAAGTGCGAACGAAAGAAAGCCCTGGGGCACATAGTGCACGCCCCTGGCCTGAAGAGAAAACGAGAACTCTTGCCAAACACCAATTTAGTATAAACAACTATTGCCTACATCATCCATGAAGGTCCCACTTTTTCTCTACCCAAACCCCCATACTTAATATCTACGACGTTTCACAAGTTCATGAATTAACTGATATTTTTGGTAAAATCACTAATCTATTGTTAAAACTTTCAAAAAGTTAAATCTTGATTTAAAATATACGAGTGTGATTGCTATGTATGTGCCCATCAAATAGCAGGAGTTCTTTCTCTCTAATTTATGGACAGAGACACATGATTATAAACACTAGGCAATTGTATATGTTGTGATTATCCTACCGGTAAAGAAGTATTTTTCCCAAACGCTTAAGTTATTTGGTAAAGATGACCAAACGATTTTATATGTCAGTCTCGCAATTTATGTATCACAAAAATTGATATCTTGTATATATCACATAGAGAAACAAATATTACAAAAAAAAATAATCATTATAAAATGAGAAATAAATATTATACACACGCGTGTCCGTGCATACATAAAATAGAGAAATAAACATTATTAAGCACACAAAAGGACAATATTAAATGCATGTCTCCGTGTACGCATAAATACTTAGTGACATTGTTTGTTTCTCTATTTTTTAATCTTTATTTTTTTTTGTGATATATATAAGATATCAATTTTTATGGTGTATAAATAATATTTTTTAAGTCTTTATATAAAGGCTCATGATAATAACTAACTAATAACTACTCTTAATTAATTATAATTGCAACGATCAATTATTGTGACTATATACTCTAACAAGGGGATAAAGAAAACTTTCAATTATGTCAATTCTGACCTCTAAACTTTCTAGATACTTTTTCGTTCTAAACAGTTTACTAGACAAAGCTGCTGTTAATTTGCGTGGTGCTTTATCAAGGTTCATGCATTAACAAGGACACATGATGAGTGCCATCATTATGAGAATTAGTAAGATTCTCTGAAATTTCTAATTGTTGTCAAAATTAGATATTTAAGCAAAAAGCATGATAGTTGCTTCGGAACAAATCAAAGGCAGGTGGGGTTAGGAGAAACTAGCATAGATTTGGTGAATCATATTGACCACTTTGTATGAAGAAAATATTCTGTTTACTTCATAGTTCAAAATATAATTCCACCCTTAAAGCTTTTCATAATTGGGGCAAATGAAACTATGCTGAAAAATTCGTGTATGTTATCAAAGAAGGTCATGCATTTTATATATAGAAATCAATATATTTAGAAGCATACATATTTACAATTATTAATCAACGTACATCCCGGCGAAGTGGTTAGTGAGAAGTAAGGGTGAATTTAGTAATAGATGAACCTCCATGATATTTGGTGTTTGAGCTGCTCAAAAACACTATTGGAGAAGAACAATCGTATAACCTTATTAAAAACTGTGGATTCAATTTAAAAATATTTATAATGACAAACATTGTATGAGTAAATTTGACATAAGTGTTTCAGCAAAAAAGAAATGTTAAGCCCAAGTACAATCCAATAAGTACATATTGGTTAAAAAGATCTTTGCACGCAAGTACATAGTTCAACACGTAAAAACAACCCATAAGATTTGAAACAAAAGGAAAGGAGCCTAAGATGCTTCAAACAAGGAAGCAAAATGAAAATTTTATCACTTCCACAACTCAAGTGGAAAAGACTTATCAAGCCCAAGTCTTATGGCCCAACATCACACTAGCACAACTGTTCATTCCCTGCTGCAAAGTCTCAAAGAAAGGAAAGAAAGCAAAAGCAAAAAAAGGAAGGAAAGTGCAAGTCATATGTCAGCACAAATCATGCAGCAAAATTTTTGAAAAAACAAGAGGAAAGAAGGGCAAGGCCAAGCTGAAAGAAGCAACAATCGTAAAGTCGTATTTCATGTTGCAACATTCAAAAAGGGAAGAAATGAGAAGGACAAGGACGTCTCAAAGAAAAAGATTCTGGTATAAGAAAAATGCAAGAAAGGACAGTACACAAACTTCAAAAGGACAACTTAATTTTGAGGAAAAAGGAAAAGCATGGACAAATAGGATTTGGACAAATCACCAAAGGTTGCAACGACTAGATTTTATAGGCCACCAACAGACTGCAAAATTCAGAGTTTAAAAGGAGGATAAGGTGACCATACAAAGGTTAGAAAAAGAGAACAAAAAGCCTATACACTACAAGCAAGCCACCTATCATCCTATTCCTCTTTTTCTCCTCTCAATTCCAAGAATTAATCTGATCTGATTTCACTTTCTACATATTCATATATTCGAGTGCTGCATTTCTGAAATGTGAGAAGATTTTCTTTTATTCTGTTTCTTGAGAGTTCGAGAGATAAAAGGCTAGAGTGGAGAGTGTTTCTTTGAGAAAAGCCATATTCATTTTCTTTGTTATGTGAGTGTTTTCTGTTACTTAACAAACTTGGTCTAGGATCATTTGAGAGAGTTCTTGAGTTTGTATTGGAGTTTGTATTTGAAAGATTAGTTAAAGAAGACTTTGTGGTGATTGAAGAATTGGACGTAGATTCTTAACATTTAGGAATCGAATCAGTATAAATCCTGTGTGTTAAATCTCTTCCTTCCCTTTCACTTATTCATATTTCTAAACCTTAGAAAGAAGCTTTGTTTTATTAGAAAAGTGTTCTTTCGTATTTCAAGAAAGCTTGTCTCCCTGAGATTAAGGAGATTATCTCTTAAAGTTTTAGGAGATCACTTTTTTGATTAGAATAAAATTAATTTATGAGAAAAATATATTTACTTAGATTCAACCTCCCTTTTCTAAGCCATATAAAACTATCAAAAAACTAAATTTACATCTACTTTATCTAAACATGGTTCAAGTTTAGCAACTACCTCGTCTAATAAGTGTCATTCTAAGTTGTTTACTCTGAACGGCTTCACTCTAACCATTCTTTAGTAGCCCATTTCTTAAATTGCTCATTTATATGTGTCGAGTACCAATGTAATGGACCTAAGCAAGATAGTCTACCCCACAAAACTAGTCTAATTGGGGAAGAGATGCATGGCTCCTAATGTAGGACTTGTACTTGGGTATCATGGATAATCATAAAAGATGAATTAGTTTGGCTTGTATATCTATCAAGCAGACATTAAATTTTCAACTAAGTTTTTGACAAAAGTTGAATTGGCCCAATTGCAATTAAACAAGCAAGTGAACTCTAAGTCTTATGTTTATCTCCTTTTTCTTTTCTTTTGTGTGTGTTAGAGAGAAGGATTGTCATCATTTTTTTTTTGTGGCAGTCCTATCATAATTTATTTTTGTTATTTAGAATTTTTTTGTGTGGCTTTTTCGTTCCCTTTTTTGGTTGTAGTTATGTTCCCCTTTCTAGTGTTTTCGTTCTCTTTTATGATTATTTTTGTTTCTCTTTGTGAGATTTCGTTTATAAAAGTGTTATGTATAAAGAAGATATTCAGATTTATCGTGAAAGGAAGCATAATGCATTCTTCGAACTGCAACATTGATAGTGTTGGTCTTTGATACGAAAGATGTTTAGACATCAATAGTCTTCAAACAAAGAGCAAAACCACAAATCTTTGGTTTATTCAAAATAAAAGGTGCATTTGCATCTTATTTATGTAAATTTGATATATTATTTTCAATTTGTAAGTGTCATTACAATGCTATAGGAATAAAATTCCTTTTTTCTCGTAAAAAAAATGATTAAACAAGCAAGCGTGTTTTACATATTCTTTTCAAAGGACAAAAACTAAATGAAGAAGAGCTCAATCAATTTTTGAGATCAAGCTGGATGGAATTATACTATTGGGTTACTAGTAATGAAGATATATACCCGCTAGATCGGCCCGAGGAATGGGCCCATTTATCTAACATTTTTTCTAGTGCTAGATAAAAAAAAAAAAGAGGAAAGAACAGTTTTGCTAATGTCTGGAAAAAAAATGGTTATACATGGTTTTTTATCCCGAGAAATATGTTTAAAAAATGCAAAATATTTTAATTAAAAGTTATTTTTTTGTTCACTGTTAAGGTATCCACCAGCGGGTTCGGTAACTAATTAAAAGTTATTTTGAATGTATTATAAGATACTTGATACTGCCTAGTGGTATTTTGAGTATATAGTGAGTGAGTAATTTTTGTTGAATCATGAAAACTGAAATAGAGAGTTAGTACAGGTCATTACTCCGGTATAATAATTTGATCCTGAGCCATGTATATTAAAAGTATGTGACAAACTATAAAGAATTGTCAACTTTACAATAGTAGTATATAATTATTTTTCGTATTTCTTTGTTGAAGCATATATTTTCACATATTTCTTTCATTAGAGTTGATCTGCTAAATGGATCTATTTACAGCCGCAAACCTTTGTCATTATTTTTATTTTTTTTGGTTAATCCATTGCTCTTAATATGAAGAGGGGCTAAAATAGAAAGAGTCAGGCTAGCGCACACAGGCTAAGCAAGAACTTGAGTTGGTCCAAATATGCCAACATTCCAATGCTAAAATTTATATATAAAGGCTAACAAAATCTTCAATTGATTCTCCACCCCGGAAATTATGTGATCCAAAAATTGCAATCAACCCTCAAAAAGTCTAAAAAATGTTGAAAGCAACTAACCTAATCTCAAACATTTGCTAAGAAGTCAGCATTCTAGAATCTAGAATTGTGGAAGATAGTAAAAAACGAAGCCAAGAGAGGAATCAATTGGTCATTGGTCAATGGTAACACATGTAGCCATATGCCTCAATTAGAAACGAATGGCTTAGCATAAATTCATGCTACAATATAGCAAGAAGTTGTTGTGATCAGTCTCCTTTTTCTGCTTTATTTTGTATCGAATCCTCTCTTCCAACCCATCATGTCTAATTTATATAAACTCATTCATCCCACACTTCATCTCCACCAACCTTTTCTTCCTCTACCACCGCAAGGAAGAGCCAGGTTTGGTGGTAACTTGAGAAACAAGAAACAACATCATGAGTCTCAATTGTCTTACCTGCAGCTATGCCCTTCAGAGGACAGACTCCTTTAGGGAGATGCTGCCGGAAAATGAATATAGGGGAGGGCCCTGCAAAAAGGTGGATAGAACCTGGTCAGGGAACATGCCTGCATCCAACGGCGAGCTACCGAAAGGTGGGGCCGTGGCCAAGATCAAGGCCAATCATCGCCGCGTCCACAGCACCGGCAGCTCCGAGCCGAGATTGGTCCGGAGCAGCGGAATGAGAAGAGACTGGAGTTTCGACAACTTGATTGAAAAGCAAGATCAGGGTGTGAGTTGCCACTGAAATCATATCATTGAACATTATTATAGCATGTTCAAGCCCCCTTTTTTTTAATTTGAGTTTACTGTGTATACTTTATTTTTTTGGAGGTTGATAATCAAAAATATGGGAGGATGTAAAGATTGGGGAAAAAGGGTAGATTGGATGTAGATTATAGAATGGTGTTTTAAGTGCTTGCTACAAGTTATGAAAGCGCTATTTTTTTTTCACCATACAGTAATCTACATCCTATGTATTTTTCTGTTATTTTTATTCAATTCAAATTCTTTGTAATTCATGGTTCAATTTATGAATTTCATCTCAGTTATCACCAATCTTTCTGCTGTGCAGCTTAGATTTTATTCTAGATGTGAAAATTGCTCTAAAAGTTTAAGGTGTTTAAGGGTGAAAAAGATTTGTATCCAATGAATAATGACAGAAAATATTAATTATAAACTGATATATTATCATTCTCCTCAACCACCGCCCCTTTTTCTGTTTCATGTATATGTGCAAATGGGCATAATGTGCATTAAACATGCATAGCATTCAATAAAGAAAATTCTAAGATTCTCCATGTAACATGATATGTCATATTGACATAGTTTAGCTGTGGATTGTGGCTAGAAGATTAAGCAATGCCTTGTCTACAGTCAACTCAGCTAAGCATGTTCTTCAATGTCCTGTTTCGGCAATGAAAAACATGAAAGAATTACATAGAAATGAGACAGAAACACAGTTACATCCATTGCTACTTGCTATAACTTCATAACCTGCCAAAATATAACAGGTTATCCAGCATTCTTTACATTATACAGTCTCTATTATACAGCAGAAGTCCACAGGGCGAAGGGATATAAATACACTAATTTTTCTTTCTTCTAGCTTCTGCTTTCCAATCTCTTCGACCTGGCACAATACTAGGGGCTTCATTATTAACAACACTAGAAGATCCAGACTGAATTTCCCTATTCTCAACAGCTAAATAGGCCACCTCAGAAACACTAGTTAGTGTTGGGGAATGATCAATAGATCCATTCATTCCTTGATGGTTTGGAACATGAGCCCTTCTTGCATCCTTTTTCCAATCTCGTTTACAATATATGCGGCTCACGAAGTTGTTGTGGTTCCCATTTGGTTGTGGTTCTGCTACCACTGCTCTAGTCTCTTCTACAACAACAGATTTCTTGGCTTCAGCTTCTATACGCTCAGCTTCTAGGCGCTTACGAGCCCTGTACCTTCGTTGTCTCTCTCGATTCTTCAGACGTTTAGTCATTAAGTCACTACGCCCTCTAGAGTGTACTCTTTGCTCAACGGACTTCATTACAGAATTATCTTGTGTTCCAGCAGCCCTTTGATTGTTTTCCATTTTCAGAGTAGAGCTAGCATCTGCAGTAATCAAGTTAACTAATGATGCGACATAGAAAACCACTCCATGCCATTCCTCACTTGATGCAAGCATCTCATATTCAACATTAGAACATGTTAGCTTTTTAGTCTATATTACATCTCAGGCCGACAAAACAAAATTTTAGCAACAAAAAAGGGCGGCTCAGTGCATGAGACTCCCACATAGTGGGGTCTGGGGAGGGAAAACAACTTCTTGAAAATAGTGGCCACTTTCATGATATGGCCCCATTTACAACCCCAAGAAAAAATTAAGTCATTTTCTTTAAATTGATGCACATGTTTTTAAAAAGGTCTGGCCAATGAACGAGGGTTCCACTTGGTGGGGCGTGGGTAGGATAGATGCTTGCAGCCTTACACGCGCAAGTGAAGAAGCTGTTTCCAAGGTTTGAATATGTGATCTCTTAGTCATAAGAGAACAATCTTACCGTTCACTAAGACCCACCCTTTGAATGCACAAATTATTTAAGTCCAGGAAATATAGATAATCACTTTTGTTTCTTAAAAACAAAGAATCAACAAACAAAATTATATAAACAATCATAAAACCAGATACAAGATGCTCTAGTAGCCCTTCAGAATGCAAAATTATGCAGTCAATGATGAAAAAAAAAGCCAAGGTTACTTTTATATCTTTCAGTCCTCTTGTTATGTTACTATCCCTAAGATCTCATCACAGTGGTGCCTCTTGGTTCCCTAGGTGCGCCTTTAAGGTTTAGGCAAGATGTGCCTTCAGGGTATATTGTTCGGGAGTTCGGTAAAAAGAGAGTAAGGAAATTAGGATTTTTCATAAATCCTCAAAAACCCTCTTCCAGTTATGTTTTTTTAGTTTCCCATGGAATTTCATAAACCCTTCATTTCCTTCCTCTTATCAATTTTAAACTCCCAAAGAAGACCAAGATTAAACCCTCTGATCTCCCTCCCTCACTTACCCTATGCCCTAAACCTTTCCTTCCCTTCTTAATTCCCAAACAAACTGTAGTGTCTAACTGATAACAGGGGAAAAAAAATCTCTGACTGTCAGACATCTAACTTGACAAATGTGATCCTAAGAGGGTGAAATTTGTCAGAAACGTGAAAAGAAGCATAGGACTAGCCATCTAATTTGCTAACTGTTGGCATTTGGGACTCTTACCAGCAAAAAGTTTAGGGTCTTGTAAATTGAATTTTTTTTAATCATGAAAGCATAGATGTTAATCACGCAACGTGGAGTGGCCAACTCCAAAAACAGTTTAGCAAGATATCAGATAGCAGGCATGCCACCACATGGAAGCATACGAAAAAATTATGTAATTTGTGCTAACATTTAAATGCTCTGAAATTTTAATATAAATCAATTTTATGGGCTCATGGAAGCAATGCACAATGGAGGAATGGGCTTAAAGTGGGGTTAGAACAGTTCTAAATTGACAACAACTAGAGTAACATGAAAGAGGAGAAACCAAACCAACAGAGTTATAATAAAAATTTTAAAAAAAATAAAGGAGAGAGGGGGTAAGAGCTAGACTCAAACCTGCAACAGAGGAGTGAAAGGAGAAAACCAGGTCGAGCCAGAATCTCTAGGTCGCCCAAAAACCTAGGTTTCAGTGGAGAGAATAGAGATGAGAAGAGAGGAGCAGAATGGGTATGCGAAATTGAGAAGCAAAGCCATAGAACCTTTCTGATATTCTAAGTCAAAGGTAAAATCTCTAAAGAGTCCCTAAAAGGTAAGGAGAAACACTAGAAGGAGAGGATTAGGATCTGATCCCCATCCAAAATCAGGTTGTGATGACACTTATGCCCACAATCTGCCATGATTTAATGGCCTCTCCGCGATGCACCGCAACAAGACACTATTTACAAGTACGAATGAACTTTACTGTGGAATGAATCCTTTCATGTGGAAATTGCACATGTGCACATCTCCATCATTAATTAAGTAACCTCAAAAAGGTAAAAGTAAAAAATTAATGGTGGAGATGTGCACATGGAAGCTACACTAGCACATTCACGGCATACAGAACATAAAAAGTGAAGAGTATCCAAAATGCTAATTCCTCTTAAGTTGTCTCACAGACAATGTATGTGTTAAATGTACCCTAATGTAATTGTCATCCAACTCCAATGATCCCACTCATTAATTCGGATCTTCAATCAAGAACTTTGAATGCAATTATGGGAAGTTGAAATACTTCCTAAAGCTCACCAACCACCAAACCAATCTCATCCATAGAGGAATTATTACATCTAGAATGTGCATCCCCTCACTAGTAAACACTGAATTACATGCTATATAATTGCAAATTCATTCCAATGATCACCACAGATGAGGAAGAAGGTTCCCTTTTATATTCCCTTATAAGAAAAGAGGAAACAAATAAACAAAGATTTGGCACACTTGGCTAGCTAAGTAATATTATATCAAGGACATCTACACACATCACACGGTAAGTGTTGCGGATTTTCCATTTTTGGTTATAAAATCAGTCAACAATTTCCCGGAAGGAGAGAGTAGGTACATTAACTAAAGTAATGGAAAAGCATTTGAACAAGGCAGTCCCCAAAGACTTGGTGCACGTGAGATTCAGTTCTAATTTTAGGTGAAAATTTCTTGATAAATTTAACAGAACGCAATTAAATCCCCACACATTTCAATAAGCAAAAAGTGAATTATCACAAAAACTGGGATCATGAAGAATGAAATGTGAATCTAAAGCAAGGGGTGTGAACTACAGAGTGATGCTATGCTAGCAATAAATATGAGCTATGAAGTGATACTACTACTAGCAATAAATACTGTAATGTAGAACGGGGAAGCAACAAATAAGCAAATAACAACGGGAAAAATCAGCAACCCCATCAACAACAAAGTGACAATAGAGTGGCCACACTAAGAAATCAAGCGAAAAATGGGAACTTTTAATGATCAAACGCGGTTACAGCCAAAAGGGTAGGTGATTCAGCAACACATATTGCAATAAAAAATTACACACAGAAAAAGGGGGGTGGGGGTGCAAGAGAGGGGTTGAGGTCAAATTGGGTGCTTGATTAAATTGACTTAAATGTGCGATTGAAATGCGAAAGGAAAGAAGGGAGTTAAGTTCAGTTACCTTTGGGTGGGGGTTTGCAGATCCGAACTACTTGCACCTCAGATTGTTAGGGGGAGAGAGAGAGAGAGAGAGAGAGGGTCTGCGTTAGGTTCGGCATAAACAAGGTTCGTTGCAAACTGAAAAATAAAAATGAAACGAAATGAAATGCTTACCCATGAGATAGCTATATGATACAAATGAATAGATTTAAATGGTGAGAATGGACATCAACGGGGTGGTGGCGCAGTTGGCTAGCGCGTAGGTCTCATAGCTTCTGAGTGATCCTGAGGTCGAGAGTTCGAGCCTCTCTCACCCCAATGTTTGTTTCTTTTCTAATTTTTACTTAAAATTTAAAAAATGACTAATTAGAAAGCTGATTCAAATATCGGTTTCATTTTATAAAATATAATATACAAATATTTTATGCTTGTAATTTATTACAATTAAACATATTCACTAGTACATTTCAAATGATAATTTATCTTCTAAATGAATGTGAAAATTTAAGTTTAAGTTATACCCTCTGATTAAGACATCTTTACAATTTGTGGATAACAGTTTTTATTAGTTACAAATAAACGGTTAACATCAATTTTATATTTGTGAGAATAAAATTGCCATAAAAAAATTTACGATTTACTATCATCAAACTACATTAAAATTATACAAGATAATAGTGTTTAAAAGAACGTGTTTTACTTCGTAAATCATATTTAAAAAGTATACATCCAAATCTTGTCTCAACTACTTATTTAAACCGTTTTGTTTAAATTAAGTTTAAATGCATAAATAATTTATATGAGTGAGATTTTGGGTTTGTAAACTTAATATGAAATTTGTGAGTAATGGTGAGTAGGATGAGGTACTATGAGGGATGGATTATGGGAGGGTGAACGATTTCGGCCCCTCCATTCAAGCCCCCTTAGTGGATGACTCGTGTCTTGACTTAAAATTGTCTCTTCTCCTGAATACGCCCTCTGGTTCTGGGTTTCTCTTAGGTTTTTCAAGTATAGGAACTCTATGTAATGGGTTGTGTGTGTATGGTTCTAGGGTGTTTCTTCTGTGCTTTTCTTCTGGTTGTTTTGTGTTCTCTTCCTCCCTTTTATCAAGAGGTGCTCAAGATGAAGATGAGGACAAAATGTCCATAGTCATGTCACTATCAAGGCTTTCTTAAGACAAAAACAAAAACTACTTTATGCTTCCTCTAGTTTTAGCTTATCATATGCAAGTCCTAAAAGGATATAAAGGAATGGTTTTAGGCCAATTGTGAGGTCAGGTTGGGTAGACTCTCTATTCTGTGTTCTGACGCCGGCTGACTGTAGGAGAAAGTGTCTTTCAAGATAGCAATTCTAAGCTCAATTATTGACCAAATGGCCTTGGGTTGGTTCCTTAACATCTGGGCATATGAAGATAGGATTCAAAGCCCTCCAACTCAAACTCTCTCATAGTTTCCCTCTTATCTTTTGTGTAGGTCCACCAAGGGTGTGTGTATCCTATGCCTCCTCCTTGGTGTCCACACTAAGAACAAGTGTTGTTATTTATTGATAATTCTCTCCAAGGCAATCTTAATCTTAGATTACAAGTAGGTCCGCATCAACTACCAAAACTATAAACCTTAATGATCCAACCCTTCACAATTAGTAGAAAATAATACACAATAAGTCAAGGTTTTGAAACTTCCAAAATATTAAAACTAAAATCCACATTGGAGTGTCCACTAACATTAGATTTATGAGCTGCATTATGAGAAATTCTTTTCTGAACACAAACTTATTACATAATCCCTTCGTCCACTTTTTGTTATTTTTTATAAAAATACACAGTTTAAGGAATTATTTAATGACACTAAAATAGATAAAATATAGACTGTGTATACAAAATTAACCTTAATTAGTTAGTACTATAGTAATTAAATGTTATTAGAAATATGAAAAATAACAAGGATAAACATATAAAAATACATTTAATATTTCTTTAATCTAATTAAATGATTAATACTCATGACAAATTATTATTTGAGAAATGACAACAAAAAGTAGATAAAGAGAATGAAATTCAAGCACAACCAATTAAAAAGTGTGACAACATAAAAAAATAAAACTCACAAAAAAAGCATTTCGCATATTTTCACTCTTTCCCCCTCATCACACACTACACCCGCAACCTGTCTTTGCCTCTTCCCGTCGTCCCACTACCCTCCTTCTTCCTAGGTGCCTTTTGTCCTCCACCTCTCATCACATAGGTTGGAGCTTATAGTGTGTAATGGGGAAAGTAAGTGAAGAAAGTGTGAAGTCTTTTTTTGTGGGTTCCATTTATTGTGTTGTCACTCACTGAGGGGTTGTGCCTAAATCTTAAGTTTAAGCTTGTGATCAATAAAGAATGATATCATAACAATTCATATTTTATCTATCATTAAATGGGATCTCAATAAAGTTTACACATCAATATATAAATCAAATCCAATTGTCGGTGAAGTATGAGTCAACATAATATTTTACACCACATAAATATAAAAATCATTTCTATATAAGTTTATACATAAGTTCAAACCACCAACTTTTACTTTTATCATTATACATATATATAATTTGTCATACTAATTCTTAAATTTTATAAAATTGAAAATTATTAATCGTTAAAATTATAACATCTAAAATATATTATGCACTTTATAAAATATATTATTATATATTCATCCATCACATATCAAGCATCAAAATATCAAAAGAACCTATCAAATATTTTCTCTCTCTCTCTCTCTCTCGAGTTTTGTCCCATTGATTTTTTTAGAGATTTTAACGAAATTCAACCTATATAAGTCGAGTATTGTAAAGTCTAGGTGATTGTTCCGATTGTTCCTGCTTTTCTTATTTGGGTTCAAGCCTCTAATCAATGAATTCATTGAAAAAAATTATTTTTTAACTGAGAATGAAAATACTTTCAATCATAAAAAAATTTAACCATACTTATAAATTAAAAATGATAAATTATATTTAAATGTTAATAATATACAAATACACTATGCATTTTGAACTAACAATAGATTTGTACATTTGTCCATTGCCAAAAGATTATCAATGTTTAAGCATCATTTTTGTCTGAGACCAACACAAAAAAGTTTTGTAGTTTGAAGAATGCATTGCACCTCCTTTCATCGTAAATTTGAATATATTCATCATCAATTAAACTCTATTAAAGAAACATTACAAAGAAGAACAAAAACACCACAAAGGGGAAGACAAAAAAAGTCATAAAGAAAAATGAAAAGTAATACAAAAGAGTAACTATGTTATAGATCTAAGATAGATCTGAGCTACTTATCGAATGAAAAACCTGAACAGCAAAAAAGAAAAAAAAATGATAAGTTTGCCACCAAAAGAATAAAGATGACCGTACCTTAAAAATACTCACAAAAATAAAGATGCGAAGAAGAAATGAGATATAATGAAATTTTTTTTGTTAATAAGTGTCTTAATTAAAAATACAAAATAGTAGATTTGTATTAAAAAAAATGTAAAACTTACATGCTTCCAATAAAAATGATTGCTTCACAAACTTAAAACTCACTACCATTTTAACTTTCTTAACCATGGTAAGCAGAACCCAAAAAATAATATATCATATCAAGCTTAGGTGGTTAATAGGTGGAACAACCAATAAAAGCAGACTAACTATTATTGCAAAGCATGTTTTAGAAAAAAGATGAATATAATGGTCATCGACATTTTTTTTATTTCAATTGTAATAATTTACTTTAAAATTTAAAATAAAGATTTTCTTAACAAGTACTCTAATAATGCTTCTTTAAAAATTAAAATGAATAATAATTTTGTATAATTAAAAAATAAAAAATATATATTTTTAATGACATTAAATACTTAAAAAATTTAAAATAATGTTTAAATACATTAAATTATTAATGAAAACCCTTACAATAATAAGTACATGGACATGAAAATTGGCTGCTAAGTAGTAATACTAATCAATAATCAAATAATGCTCTTAATTGTTTTTGTCATGAAGTCAATACCGCCATCAGCATGGACCCCACAGGTCACAATCCAATGGCAGCTGCTACCTAAAAAGTAAAAGAAGAAAGGACCTTTTCTCAATTTCATTCATTCCCCACATTGCCCACTTGCCCAGCCCAACTTGTTCTCCTTTTTCTCTTCTATTCCCTTCTCATCTCTTCCCCCAATGGAATTAGGTTTGGTTTTCCCTCTTTCACACTCGCAACATCCACGTGGACCCTCTCTCGTCTCAATTCCTTCATGTTCCCTTTTTTTATTATCTGAAAATTCGTAGTCCTTGTGTGGTGACCGTAATAGCGGCGAAAAATAAAAAAAATTTAATATAGTCATCATTAATTTTATTTAAATTACCCAAAAATTAGAAAACAATTTATTTATAGAAAATTTGTTTGATTTGAGTTTGATTTTGTGAGTCAATCGGAAAGACAAAAACTTAATTTTGCAGCATCTTTAATACATCCGTATTAAAATGATTATCTTAATTAATTATACAAATTATTTATAACCTCTAAAAAAATAGAAAGTTTAGAGTATCAAGTTGTCGCAACCTAGATGCTCTAAAACGAGTTAACAAATTATCACGACTTAATTAACATTTGTATTATTAAAAACATGTTCAAATATATATTTATATGAACAAATAAGAAGTTAATTGAAAATAAATAAAATTATTTACATGTGGAACAAAAATTATGAAAGTTTAATTTTGGCTCGACTTGCATTCTTATGTATCCTTTAGTGCAATTAAAAACTCAAAGCCACGTAGTTCTTTCTAAAAAATATTTATGTGTTAGTTAATTTAATTTTATATTTTTTATATTTTTCTTAGTTTTTTATTTTAATCTTTGGAACATAAAGTTTTCACAACTAAAATGTTCAAAAGACAGAGTTAACAAGTCGTCTGACTTGGTTAACACTTTGTTATTTATGCTATTCTTTTTACTCATTTAACATCTTTCTAAGAAAAAAATTGTGTGTTAATTAATTCTTTTATTTATATTTCTTTTAAAATATTTTTTTCCGTTATTTTGACCTTTGGAGCATGCAGTTATCACAACTAAATGCCCAAAAGATAGAGTTAATAGGTCGTCACTAACAATGCTAATAGGTCGTCCTTTTTTACTCACTTGATATTTTTAATTTTTATTTCTTATAATTTATTCACTCTCACTTTTTTTCTTTGTTCTTTTATATCATATAAATGAATTCACATAATAAACATAAAAAAAAATCATGAACAACCCAAATGAGATTTGATGAGCCGTTGAAACAAATGAAAGCCCTAAAAGTCCAAATAAAACAAAAACTCAAATCACTAAAACAAAAACAAAATAATAACAATAAATAAATAAAAATTCCAAACATATAACTGGTAATTACCTGTTAGAAAGATTATCACATTTTAAATTATTGGTAATGTTATATTGCAGTGTTTGTTATGCACAGGTAGTGTAATTGACAATTTATATTATCACGTTTGGTACATCAAAAGGATTGCAAGGTAATAAATGTATTTGACCATAATTCCCTCTAAGTAATAAAAATAAATAAAATAATAAAATAATAATAAATTAAATAAATAAAAACTACCATAAT
>QANU01074788.1:293500-317884 GCA_003254905.1 Nissolia schottii | reverse complement strand
AAATAATTTTTGTTGGGGAAAAGGGGGTTTGGGAAAAAAAGGTTGATGCGTGGGAATTTTTTTTAATCATTTTTTCATTTATTTTATTTTTGTTTAGGCTAAAAAAGTAATAGACGAAAAGATTAAGCCTATAATAATTAGTGGACAAAATTTTAGATCAAAGGCATAGGCTCCTTTTTTTTAATCACTATTGAACTGAATAAGAGGGGAAAAAGAAAAATTAATAATAAAAAAAAACACAAGCACACAAGCCAAACAAAAAAAAAATACAAATAAATATATAGAACTTTAACTTAAAAAAAATGGCAGAATAAAATCGGATATTCACACCCCGCATACCCAAAAAAAAAATGGCCGAATAAAATCGGATATTCACATCCCCTACCAAAAAAAATTGCCCCCGCAACTCAAAAGTTTCAATTTTTCTCCATTCCCCCTTTTCTGGGTCTTCCCCTTCCCGAACCCTAATAAAGTGTATCATTCTTCGTTTGTTGGTTTTGTGTTAGATTTGAATTGCTGATATGGTCGGGTTACATTCGTGCCTAGGAGAATTGCTCAATCTGCGAGTTCTGTTGTTGGATTTTGGGGGAAGCTTCAGAAAAAAGGGTATGTTTTCTGCTTCTTACCTCGGCTCTAGGGTTAATTTTGGTGCTGTTGCTGGGATTGATCTTTATGTTGCATCAATTTGTGATAAAGGGTCGCGGTTGAATTGAGATTCGAATTAGATTAATCTGTGGTGTTGGTTTGTGAGTTTAGGGTTTGGTTTGGCTTCAAGGGTGCTTAGATTACAGCTCAAATTTGGTTTGTTAAGGTAGTGTATTGGAATTTGTTGAAGTTCAGGAGGTTCTTTAGGTCGGTTTTATATGATATTTTTGGTGTTTTGGTTTGGATTTTGAAGTTTTTGGGTGTCCTTTTATGAATTGGTTTGTTTTTCTGGGAGGGGAAAACAAGTGTTAATTTTTATTGGAGTTAAGTGAGGTTTTGGGTTTGTTTGCAAATGGATAACTCCAAAAACAGGCATAGTGACGGTTTGGGTGTGAACAAGATGGGAAAGAATATAAAGAAGAGCCCTTTACACCAGCCCAATTTCGGTAATAATGCTGCTAGACAACAGCCTCAACCTCAAGTTTACAACATAGGCAAGAATGATTTCCGTGATATTGTTCAGCAGCTCACTGGATCGCCATCACATCATGATGCTCCACCTAGACCTCCAAGCGATCCACCTAAACCACATAGTATGCGACTGCAGAAAATTAGACCTCCCCCATTAACACCCATCAATCGACCCAACTTCCCTCCACGGATGCCAGTTCCTGTAGCCCCTCCACCAGTACCTTACAGTAATGCTGTGCCTAGACCTGGTCAGTTTGGACAACCATCACCTACTCCTATGCAACCATTAACCCCGACTGATATATGGGCTAATACAACTGAGTCACCCATCTCCGCTTACATGCGTTATCTTCAAAATTCAATGATGGATCCAGGGTCGATGGGTAACCAAGTTCGGCCTCAACCACATCCACACCACCCTCAACCCCAAGTACTGGGTAATTTTCAGCCTCAACTGCCTTCGTCTGGTGTGCTTCCTAATCCTCTCATGCCTATGTTCCCTTCTCCTAGATTTAATGGTCCTATTCCACCATCGAATGCTACTAACCCTCCAGTGCCTAGTGCTCATTCCCCACATCCACAAGCAAATGGCCCTCCTCTTTTACCTTCTCCAACCTCACAATTCCTCCTGCCTTCTCCAACTGGTTTCATGAATTTGCTATCCCCTCGGTCTCCTTATCCACTTCTGTCGCCTGGCATTCAGTTTCCTTCACCATTTACGCCCAATTTTCCATTCTCACCCATGGGACAGTCCGGGATTTTAGGCCCTGGTCCTCAACCTCCACCTTCTCCAGGTTTTGTGTATCCATTATCTCCTTCAGGATTTTTCCCGATATCAAGTCCTAGGTGGAGAGATCACTAGCTTCTCATTTTGTGGTTACGTGCGTTGTTATTGGTGATGCTTCCTTCTAACTGGACTGATCTTAGTCTTGTTCATTGGCATGTAATGTACAATCAAGTTGTAAGAACTCTTTTTGGCTTTTTGTAGTTTTCATTTTCCATTTCTTTGTTGATAACCATAATCGCAGCAATCCTTTTACTTTGACAAGTTTTACATTATGCAAAATATTGAAGGTCAGACAACTCAATTGGACAGTTGGACAGGAGCTGTATGATGGAAGACTGATATGTAACATGAAGGGAATAGAGTTACAGACAATATTTGTTATGTAGATTAGGTCTTGTTCTATTGTAATATAATGGATTACATCTTGAAGTGCATAGCTAATTTGCTATTATTAATATGGAAGGTGTTTTAAGTGCTGGTGTTATTCTGATTGCCATGTGAATGATACTTGCTTTTTTGGCTTATTTTGTATATCTTATCTCAAGTAAAGTTCTCTATTTCATTAAATGGCTATTTTAGAGTATTTATTTTTTTCATTAGGGGCATTCTTTTGTGGGATAAAGCCCATAATGAGGGCCAGAGGCCTAATAACAGAAAAGTACACCTTACATGCTGATTTTGAGTATAGATTAATTAGTCTTGATTTGGATATTTGTTCTACTAAAATGATTTTACTTGGGATGTGCTTACCACTACTCCTAATAGATTACATTTATTCATTATAAGCTAGGCCACGGATTCATTTTTGTGGTTTTTGTAATTGTTTCTTTTGTGAAGCGGTCTGAGATCAGTAAATGATACTTTGAGCAGCAATCATTTTATCACGTGTTTTTTCACCTTCATGGTGAGCTTGGCCGCTATTGGGTTTATATTACCATTACTATTGTCTAAATGGACGTGAAATGTAAGATGATTTAATATATCAACTTTTAAAAATGACCCATGCTTTCCATTTAGAAAAATATAGCTAGAATGTTTTGTTAGAAGTTATGATAGTTGATGAGATGAAATAAGGTGATATTATTTCTTTATTTATTTAATTAAATATTATTAGTCACGGCATTTTTACAATTAACTTTTGAAAGGTGGTTTTTTTTTTCCCCTAACATTTTGCCATAGGAATTACTGTGAGGTAAAATGATAAATTTTTTGCTGCAATATGCTAACATTTGTAATTCTCAACTCTACGCATAACTCGAGAGCCGACTAACCTGGATGGGGTACAATTTTGAGACCATTTTTGTCCAGCTTGTATTTTAACAATAAAAAGAAGCACTCTTATTTTTATGTCTTTTTTCTTTATTATTCTCTCCTGCACCTGTGCCCCTCCCATCGGTGGTTGTTGAGCTGTGGTGGAGGGTAGTTGAGGGCGGCCAAAGGGAGGTCGGAGGCCATGGTGAGGAGAGGGAAGAAGATTAAGAGTAGTGGTAAAGAAAGTAAATTAGATGAAGGGTAAAATGAATAAATTAAATAAAAATATTATTAAAATATAAATATAAATTATTTTATAATTATTTTTTTATATATAATCTTAACCGTTTCTTGTTTTTTTGGATGGTCGAGATTTATAAATCAAATTAGTTTTTTAACTTAAGTTGGTCTAAATTAGTTAGAATCTATAACACGATATTATCTATTAAAATCTCTTTTATGATTATATATATATATATTATAAAATAATAATGAATTATATCATGTCACACGCAGAGTTTATGATAAATTTGTGTTTATAATATCATTAATCTTTAAAATTGAGCTGGTGTTAATGAATTGCATTTATTGATAAATTTAAGCGGTTATCTGTTGTTCATAAAGTTTCACCTGATTTACCCTATCCGGACACCAAATAGTATGCAATCCATAATGTAGTTTTCGTTGGCATCCCGATGACCATTTATGTAGCGATCATCTTCGTTGTATAGTCTGAAAATTATTCAGCCGCTTTTATTGTGTGTGTGTGTATATATATATATATATATATATATATATATATATGTGGTGACCTCACTGGCGTATTGCCAACATTCTCTCATTTAATATAAAATAAGTGTTATTTATACATTAATTTTAGTGTAAATATTACATCTTTTTTCTTTAAACATATTATGGAGAGTCACATTTAATATCTACACTAATATTAATGTACCGATAATATTTTTGTAATGCCAATATGAGTAAGAGACGAAAAATTCTTATATAAACACATTAAAATTTCATGTCATATACTCACAGTACAATTAGTTGGACTCCGAAATAAATAAGGGGTATTTTAAATAAAGTTAAATTTATATTTATTTATTTAAAGAATCTCTCCGAAGATACCATTCTCCGTTCCCTGTTTTCATTAGATGAAGACAAATAATGAAGTCAACTATTTATGTTCTGCCGGTAAATTGCCGCCTACATTATATAAATAATAATAAATAAATTTGATAATTTTTAATTAAGAAGTAGAAATATATATCTTTCGTTACTTCAAAATACATATTATATTTATATTTTGTTAATGTTAATTTTAATGTATCATTGTCAATTTATAGGTGTCCTTTGACTTCTATATGAATAAAATTATTATTTTTTGTTGTAAAATAATAATAATCAATAAATTGTTTGGCAGTTTCACACGATGCATGTGACTTCTGGTATGAAAGGGAGTGTGGCTTTAGTGTTGTTCAACTATAAAGCCCAACAACCCTTTTTATGGTTTTAGAGATCTTCTGCCGTTTTTGACTTTTAGTATTTTTTATATTTTATTTTGGGGTACTCTTTGACCCAATCTAATCATTTAGTTTGTGGCCCAATACGGAGTTCAATTTAAAGAGTCATCGTTGAATATTAAAGGATGATGATGCCTATCTCAATCCAAACAAAGCACGTGATTACTTTAAAATTACTTTTAAGATAATATATACCCTATATCCAAACATAAAGTTAATTTACAAATATGAATATCGATTATAAAAAATTTGACTATATTTATAATCTATTGCTTAAATTATTTATAATCTATTGCTTAAATAACTTTAATCTCAAAATTGATCAAAATAAACTTATTTTCTTTTACCTTTTGGGATCTCAAAACATTCTAAAAGTTATCTAGGCAGTTAATGTAAAAGATGATGATGATGACGATGATGATGATGATGATGATGATGATGACTGACATTAGTGTGAAAAGTACTAAAAATTTAATATCAAGGATGTCTGATACAATTATAAAAATTGTATCTCATAAAGATTTAAGATTGATTTCTGTCGCTAACGTGAGAGTCATTGTGATAGATGATTGTAAGTACCTCTCTGAGTACTTATAGAGTCTAAAGAAATGCATCACCTTAATAAGATAATAACCAATATTGAATCGCCTAAAATTTTATATGCCAAAAAACCTAATAACAAAGTGAAAATTGGTTCCATTACCAATAAGACTACACTCATGAGAGCTCCCTCGTTCGTCAAAGGTTAATATTCTGTAGGTTGGTTTGTGGGTTTAATATTGTGCTCTACGAATAGACACGTTTAGAGCTTTATCATCATGTAGTTATGAAATATTAAGAAAAAAAATGATATCCTTATCCTGATTTAATTAGAAGATTTTTTTTTTTTAAGTGTGGTGCAAGTTTAATTGCTCAAAAGCTAAAAAGGCATTCAAGGATTACCATTATAGTGACCTCCAAGCCACTGAGTGACCTCCAAACCATTGAGCACAAATATAACTCAAAAAGGTAGAAAAGACCTTACTAAAAGCTTCTCGAGAAAACTCAGTAAAAAAACTCTTGCTTTATTTTAGGAGGGGGAGGGGCGAAGAGTATCTAACCATCCAATTTAAGACATTACATCACAATTTTATGACATCTGTTCAAAATTACATTATGGCTATCCTTATGCCACATCCACCACATGAAGGATCTTAACTCAATCTATTTCCGATAACAAATACTTTAAAATATCATAGCGCTTGCATTCTGTGAGTATTCTTTCACAATTCTGCTGATACCACATTCTGTGCTCTTTGCATCACATATAGCTCCTCAGCATAACCTGCAATTACATTACAATACCAAAAAAAAAAAATACTACATTCCTTGTACATGATCACAAGAATTACCATCTCAACCATTACAAGTGCTTTCCAAGTACTTCAACAAAAAACAAGCCACAATATGCATTTGCATGCTTGCCGTTTTTTGTAACAGGTGCAACCCATTATTTCTAATATCCCAATACCATCTCAGAATTGCATCGCTATCATTGCAAATGTACTCAAAAGGTTCCATTAACACTCTCAAGATCCTAGTTAGCCTCCAAAATAAGCTCACCAGAGTAAGACAAAGGACTAATTGGAACTCATTGTCATCAACTTAGCACATTACAACTTTCCATTCAACACTCAACCCTCAACCTCAGTTTTGATCTGCGGAAAGTCAATCCCAAGTTGGTCTCTTACCCACCCCTTCGGCAAGGCCTTTAAGATAAGATAGGGTTTCGTACTATCGACAATCACAGTCGACCCAACCCCTCTTTGTCTTAGGTTTCATTTGCATTTGTCAAACCACTGTTGCAACCAAAACTTAGCCAGCCATCACAACATCTTCTTCATAATTACTAGTTCTTTCTTAAAAATGCATATATTTCTCATAGACCAAACGGTCCAAATAGTTGCAAAGAAAGCTATAAATCATTTTATCTTTTCATATCTTCTCAATCTAGTTTTCATCCATGATTAAAAAAAAAATCCTTAGGGCGCCCACATTATATTATATTCTAGCTCTTGAACCACTCACACCAAATTAAGCTTACGAGAAAATTGACGACATTTAAAGAATAAATGATTTATGTTTTCCTCTCCAACACTAGAAAGCACAAATTTAGCCTAGTGTTTAATCTACCAACAATCACAAATCATGATAGTAATTCTTCGACACGAGGTGGAACCATAACTTTCCATAACTAGCTAGGCAGATAAGTTAAAGTTCCTCAACCTTTCAAGCTAGCAATTCAGCAAAGGATTTAGTAGAGAAACCTCCCTGCTTGCATTCAATTACAATTCAACTAGTTTTCCAATCATTCTCCCATTGGAACAAGTTCTTGTGCCATGAGAAGCTCCCTAGCTATCCCTGCGACCTCGTTCTTGAATTTGATTGCAAGGGTCCTCTTTCTTTCAAGCAGAAACAATCACCTCATCCATCCATCCATGGGAGAGAGGGCAACCTCGTCCCTCCCCGCCTTTAAGCTCTCAATCTGTCCCATAATTAATTATCGCCATCCTTCAATGATCGTTTCATTTTTTTAAAGGTGTTTTCTAGACCCATTAAATCCATATGGATTTCAACTTCTATAATCCAAAACATATAATTCTTTTTTTTTTTTCAAAATTGAAAAGGTTTGACATGGTTAGATTGTCTTATCTCAAGTTTTCTCATTCACTTAGATGGATGGTAGAGCTCTCTTGCTAATGACATGTTGTAGAATAATGATAGGGAGAATAACTATGGAAAATGAAGAGAGAATAATATCATTGAGCGTCTCATAGACGTGTCATGTGTAGAGCATTCAATGTAATGAAAATGAAGAGAGAATAATATCATTGAGCGTCTCATAGACGTCTCATAGCATCTCATAGAGCATTCAATGTAATTTATAGATGAAGGGTGAGATATATAAGATGAGATAAGGTTGGATAATTCACTTTATTTAATCAAATTTTAACTAAATCAACATAAAAATATTCACCTTTCAATATTTCATAACTATTGTACCGAGGTAAGGTATTCCTCCGTCCAAATTGGATCCTGGAGCTTCTCTGCGAGTTTGGGGTCGTCGGGATGGGTACCTACAAGGACTCCGACGCTGAAATCAGTGAAGGTTCGAAGTAGCAATGAAATCAAGGGTAGTTGGGTTCTCGGCGTACCTGGTGTGTGTGTTGATTAGGTTTAAATACCTGAGTGGCGTCCGTGAATTTCGCTATTCCGGGGATCTTTCCGTTGAGTTCGTCTTCAAAGATCATAGAGCATTGTTCGCTGGGGAGAGGATATCTCAGGCTGAGAATCTTGTTGGCCGGTTAGGGGGCGCTTAAGTCGAGTCGAGTTGATCTGCAGACTTCTGGGTGCGGTACTCCAGGATGAGCCTTCATGACCTAGTCCATAACAACTATATTATTATTATTATTATTATTATTATTATTATTATTATTATTATTATTATTATTATTATTTTGGATGATATATTTTTAAAATGCTTAGTAATCTTTTTGATATATCAAATAAAGTAATTTGCATTGTCAATTAGATTATACGTGCATACCAAATACAATAATATAGCAATACCAACAATTAGCAATATTTCTAAATGTATTCTAAAGTACTTGCAATCATTATATGCAATGTATCAAATGACATCAAAGTTTCATACGTGAATTTTTACCCTACTAATAATATGGTTAGTGAGAATAATTAAAAATTGAAGAGAGAAATTTTGTTTTACTCACTAATACATAACTAAAAGTCCCCTAATAATTAACTATTAATCCTCATTATCAATTATTGCAAAATTAGCTTTTATTAGAGTGAGAAATTTATCCTTAAAAAAGAAAAATTATAAGGTTATTTTGTCCTGTTAATAATAAGAATAACAACAACAATAACAACAACAACAACAACAATAATAATAATAATAAATTATAAGGACTGAATAGCATCCCATACATTACTGACACAATGGACTAACAGAGGCCTCGTGCTATATATATATGTGTGTGTGTGTGTGTGTGTGTGTGTGTAGATGTTTCAACTATAGGAGGTTCTTCCTTGCTCTCTTAGTTGATAGGGCTGAGACCTGGTTTTCCCGCATTGTGGGGGTGTAATTTTCTTAATTTTTAAGCGTTTCTTATCCTGATGTTAATTGTTCGCTAGTAATTAAGTTACTTGAACACGAATAGAGGGGGGAAGAAGACGCATTGACAGACGATCGAATACTTGAGCGGAAGTTTCAAAGGGGTGCCTCTTGGAGAGAGTGCAGCGGCAGAGTGTACCTACAAAGGCACTCCGATGCTCAAGTAAGCACAAGTATTAAGTGAATTTTCTAAGAAGAGAATGAGTTATAGCTGCTGACCTGAGGTCATGTACCTTATATATGAGCTAGGATGTTAAGATAGAGATAAAGCGATGAGAGTTCGCCTAACTGCTTTTCAGATTATCTTTTCCCACTTATCTAGGAGTTAGTTGCGGATTGGGGAAGGAGAAGTCATGGCTATCTCTTTTTAGCTTTATTGGGCTGGACAGGACTTTGAGTCTTGGGCTTGCGACCTTCTCCTCCTCTAAGTGTCATGAAGCTCTCTCCCTTTGGGTCGTTGTGACCAAGTGAGGAGAGTTTCTCCTACTTCTTAGTGGGTTGGGGGACTTTTTAAGCATTTTAGGGAATGTGAGTTTCTCTCCCTCTTTAGAAAGTTAGAGCCAGACCCCAGGTCTTTAGCCCGTATCATTAATAATAAAAGAAAACTTTTAAAAGGCATCCTAATTTTGAATTAAATAAGCATTTAAGTTTCAGATTACTATCCGTTATTGGCAGTGGCAAGTGATGAGTGTGGTAGCTTATCAACAAACAACAAAATAAATAAATGAAAAGACTAGAATAGGCTCTTTCGAATTTGGTGGCGCATCCCGCTCAATTTGGGAAGATGGGTATGCATACATTAAAATAGGAGGGATGGGTATCTACACTCGAGAAATGCTTTATAGATTTATATAGATCATACATGAAAGTGGATCATTATTATATATTTATTCATTTTTTAATGAGATATTACGTAAATTCACGCATCATTTATTATTAAAGTAATTTATGTTGTGTGAATTGGAATATTATTTCATACAAAATAAATATACATAACGTAACTCATAAAAATATGATTTGAGTCCTTTTTTTTTTTTCCCCTTTCTTGACCTTGACATTTTCATTGGCTGGTTGGGGTGCCTTTGTGGCATGGAAAGATTCTTTTGACACACAAAGAAATGGAGCATTTCCCCACCTCTAAAGCTAGTGTTTGTAGCTTCCATTCCTCTCTGTCTGTCCCTCTCATTTTTCCGAGTTTTTTAGTACCCAAGTTGGAACCAACTATCCCCAATTGGCTGAAACTGACTACAAAAAGGGGGCCATGTCGCTTTCTTCAACCTTTCTTATCGTGCAGGTTAGTGCTCTTCACATGCTATGTTTACTACAAGGAATTTTGGGAGAAAAAAATAAAGGAAATAAATATTGCACACATATATTAATAAAAATATGTATGTCTAACACTCCAAATAGCAAAAAAATATAAAATAAAAAAAACATTTTTGTCAAGTTCATCAATATTTAAAATTTAATGAACTCTAACTAATTTGATTTGGTCGCCTATTATGTGAAAAAAAAATTAATGATAATTTTGTATTTATAAAACTTAGACTTGTCATGATACAATTTTTTATTTAACAATAACAAATGTTAAATTATGCGAATCAATTAAATTTCTTGAACACAATTTCTTTTCCTTTCCGTTCGACATGATATTCTTATACTTTATGAAGAAAAGGTTTACATAATCTTATCCGATCGCAAGTGACAACAATAAAATATTCTGATTATCAAAATTGTTGAGTCTATGAATTTCTGTCAAATTAATTAACCTGATAATTATCATGATGTATAATTACAAGAGGAGAATTTTTCCCATACATGTTAGAGTCAATAAGCAACTCTCTCCTCCAACGTGTGGCCAGCCATGAATTAAAAGCTATAAAACGGCAATCAGCTCATTACGTCAATGGATCAATCAAACCCTTCCCTCTCACCAATGGATATATATTATATACATACATGCCATAAGGGTGGCCTAATTACACGTAGGAACACACACATATACATACCAGTACCTTTGACCCTTTGACATCCACAATCCTGAACGATTTTACAAGTTGTTTTCTTTTCCCCCTGCTGCATGCAGCCCCCCCACCAAGATACACATTTTTATTTGTGAATTGAATAGGTGTAATTAAATTCATGTGTTTTCTCTTTCAATTTTTTTTAAAGATATATATGATATAACCATTTTCATATAATTATGTATCCCTTTTGAACGTGATTAGCAATTAAAAAACAAAAAAAAGAAAACAAAGGCAACTAATAATTCATAATAACATAGAATAGAATCAACACTTTGGTCGCAAAACAAAAAGAATAGAGAATGAAACATATACATTTATAAATCAAAAGAAATCACAATAATAATGTCTCCTCTTCCTTTGACTGCTCACATTCTCCTTCCTTTATAATTTTCTCTTATATAACAATCCCAAACATCATAGCCTATCTCAAATATAAAAATGATCAATCAATTATGGAGTGAGTGGGGAGCACGAAGAAGAGTGTAATAGTTACTTTTCACTGTTTAATTAGGTGTATGTCTTATTTTATTTTGTTTTTGAATTTGATAAAGTTTATTTATTTTTTGTTTAGTAATGTTTGTAGCTGTGCATGTCATACTAAGTCATGCATTAGTTGTATGTTAGATGTATTTCAATTGTACACTTAGGATTGTTGGACACCATAAATATGTATAGAAAACACTTTTTTAAGCTTATTTTTGTACCCTAGAAAAAGAAGGAGGGTGAGAGACATGTATATATTGTCGCACTGTCTTCGTCCTTAAAATCCCTTAATAGAAATTAAATGCTACATACAGATAAAACTCCCAGCTCCGGATAAGAAAAAATCTCCAAAATCTCAAAAAATTTATTAACAATAATCAACTATAATTATAAATAAATTATTTCCTTATTTATATATCTCAAACTTTTTTTTCCTTCACATTTATATCTTTATCTAATACGTAACTAACTAACTAATTATTTTATTTTATTTTTTGTGTACGTGAACTAACTAATTATCATTAGTATGGTATCAACTCTGCTGTAGAAAAATGATAAGTGTGCTCCACATTATTCGTAATCTTTTTCATACCAGTCCAGGGCCCTCTCCTTCAGAAATTCAGAAGAAATTTTGTCCTAACCTTGACATTATTCAACTGTTAAGTGCCATTGGTGTGCAGCAAAAGGTGAAAAATCATCCAGGTGATGTAGCAACTAGGCATCGTGATTATTGTTGTTGTGACTAATAATTGGGCCAATTGGAGCCAACTTTGACTTAATTATGCAATTTGCACACTAGTGTATCAGCAACTTCAAAGCATGTTACACACTTACAGATATAACTAACACTACGTACACTGGAATTATATATAGACAAAGACAGGTCTCTTAAAATCTTCATTTCCATAAAGCATTCACCATCAAAATTGTCGAGTCGCAAGGGATATCTAGTAACGCACGAAAGCATTTACCAATTATTAATTACATAAGCATTTGCCTATATAGAGAGAGAGACTTTTGTTAGAGTAGAAGAGAGTTATAGAAATAGGAACACGTTTAGAAGAAAAATTCTTATTTTTCTTACTCTTAAACCTCCAAATACATAGGGTATATATGATTTTTTATGAGTCTAAACATTTTATAACTAGTACCATCAACAAAAATTGAAGTACACTAACTCATACTAATTTTATAACCCCTAAAATTATTTTTACATTAACCCTTCATGACTAACAATAACCACTAAATTCATAACTACCAAAACATCAAAACACATTAACTTTAAATTATTAATATTTTTAATTTATTTTTTCAACACTCCTCCCTAATTTGAAGTCTTCTTCTTCATGTTAAGTCTTCCTTTCAATCTTCTAAAATCTTTAAACTTGAGGGCTTGACAAAAATATCACCAATCTAAACTTCAGCCTTCACACCATTAGGGTCTATCTTCTTCTTCTCAACATACTCTAATAAAATAAAATCTTGGACCTAGCTACTTTCTTCAATCATAATGTACAGGATCTTTGGCAAATTTCACACTTTTTATATTTAATTTCACACTTTTTCTGGTAGCATCTTGTAACAAGTTTTGTTTTGTGGCTCTCCCCATTTTCTTTGACATTTTTCTTTGCCTTAAACATTGATTGTACTACAATTGCTTGATGACCCTTGGGAATAACAAATGACTCCCGAATATTATTCTTCTCAATAGCCTCAAAATCCTCTTCCATGGCTTGTTTCCATAAATTGTCTTTAATAGCTTCATCAAAGTTTCTCATCTTTCTAGTTCTTTCACTATAGCTTTCCTCAAACGATGATAATGCTTCAAGTGTAGGTGATAGTAGTGGAGTTTCCTCTTGAATAGTTGTCATGGACTCTTGATCTTCATCTTCACATTGGCCTTCAAACACATCGCTTCAATTGTATTGAGATTCAACAAAAACATTCTATTTCTTGCCATGACAACCTTAGCAATAAAGTTAGCATTTTGATCTTTAAGCCAAAGATAAGAATTTCATATCACTTCTCCACAAGTTGTCCCAAACACAAAATATTTCATTTTAATTTGGGTACATAATAAACATTTGTAATTAACTTGTGATTACCATTTTTAAAAGAAATTAAAATGGCACGTTTTCCTTAAATTTGCACTTTTGAGGTGTCTCCAAAAGAAATGTTACCCTTAACATTTTCAGCAAGCTCCACATATTTTTTCTTGTAGCCACACACGTGATTACTTGAACCATGTCCAAATACCATGAATTTCTATCTTCTTTTTTCTTCTTTTTCTTCTTCTTTAAGTGCCAACAATAAAGTTGGCTCTTCATAACATTTTTCTTTGTCAACAAAATTGGCTCTTTCTTCAACACCATTAGTACCATAACAACATTACACTCAATACGAGACTTGTCCTACCTCCTCTCATTTGTGCTATCCAAGTTCCCTTTTCCTCTTGGAGCTCCTCCTCCACAGTCTCTAGTTGAATGATGGTTTGCCTCTTCATTTGTCGGATTGTCATGATTGCCTCTTCCTCTTCCACCTGAACCTCAACCATGACCTCAACCTCACCATCTTCCTCGTTCTTGTCCTCTTTGATTTCTTTTTCCTTCGTCGCCTTTCAATGACACATTGACTTTGAAAACGTGCCCCAAAGGCTCACTTTTCCTTTTCACCATTTTTTCTTCTTTGACTTGTATTCCCCCATAACCCATCAATTATCGTAGTGTCTAGGTCATTTGAGTTCTCAAAAACACAAGTCACATAGTCAAACTTTGGGGTCAGAGAGCGGAGAATTTTATCCTTCATGCTATCATCATCCTCAATAATTTCTCCATATCTCTTCATTTAGTTCACATTTGCCAACAACTTTGAATTATGATCAAAAAACATTTCAGATTCCTTCATGTGTAAAGCTTCAAATTCATGACAAAAAATTTGAAGCCACACCTCCTTCGCCTTATCCACACCATGGAGAGATTTTTTTTTTTTTGTAAAACTCCCCATTTTTTTTGTTGCGGTGGATACATTAGCCACCTTCTCGAACATCAAATCATCCAAACCTTGATGGATGAGGGACAAGGTTTGTTGATCCTTCTTCTTCAACTTTAAATTTGCCTCCTTCTCATTTGGAGAGAAATTATCATTGCTCTTTGACTTAGAATAACCATTCTCCACAATGTCCCAAGAATCTTAGGATTCAATCAAGGTTTTCATATGACTAGTGTTACATTTTAAAGTTGTCTATTTTATTTCTTCTTCTTTATTACCTTCACTTGATTAGTGCCTTTGGCTTAATTCTTAGAATCCCTTTATATTTATTTTTCTATTGAATAATGAATACACAATATCCATTTTTGGGGGAAAAGAAAACACACTCTAAAAAGTGTAGTGGTATGTAGATGATGTTTAATGTAGAATTTGATATATTATTTACGTAGACACCAAATTATGTGAACATTTTTATCAAGTTTAATTAACGATAAGTATGCAAGAATTAATTTCACTGGCAGAAATAATGTAATATCAAATACTGAAGAGTCATGTTACACGTACTCCAAAAAATATACATCATACATACACTCTATACTTATATACATAAAGTTTGTGTTTTAATGCCTGTAATGTTTGTGCGCTTAATTAAGTATAATTGAGAATATCATCTATAAGTTTGTAATGTTCGTGCACTCATAAGAATAAAGTTTGTGCATTATTAATGGTGTATGTATGAGTGTATAAAATTAGGTGTACATGTAACATTTTTGAATACTGAAATACCATTAATTACTTGACTTTTGAAAATTAGAAGTTAATACCAACTAACCTCATGATTTATTAATGCAAAACAAAAAATAATGATTTACTAAAAATCAAATATTATTAAATTCGAAGGTTGTTTTAACTTGAAGTTAACATATGATATAATTGGCCCTCAGATTAAGGGAAAATGGGCACATTGCAAAGCACTAAATGGCACAATCCCACCCCCTCATCAAATGAAAATGGTCCCTTTCCGAGCATATGCTACCTAACGAATCCACCCTCATACTTCCAATCTGGAAAATCAACTATCATAACATGAGGACGTTGACACTATCTGTACCCATGAACACTGACAGCCTAAAAGCTACGTGATGAACGATCATCACAAATATTTTGTATATTATGTGAATGAAATATTATATTTAGTATTGAATAATTAAATATACAATATATTTGTTGTCTTATTTTATGTACTTACCTATATTTTCCCATTATAGTTGTCTGTGGTGTAATATATATTTATATAATAGTATGAATTCAAGAATATTTTCCTTATCGTATTAATTGGTAGCGTTTATTTAATAAGACAAGACGAAAATGAGATACGGAAACAAAAGTCCTTTTTATTTAATGAGATAGACAAGACAAAAAATTTGTGTATTTTCTCCGTTTTGCTTAGGCATGAGAACACAACTTTTTAGATTAGGATAGTGTGTTTTTCTCTTAAATTAATGCAATAAATGTATTTTAAATCATTTAAAATATATTTTTTGTTATCTCTATTAAATTAAACAAAATATAAATATAAATAAGTGTACGTCTCTTAATATAGTGTGACCAAATAAAATATAAAACTAACTTATTCTCTTTTTTTTTTNTACTTAATTTTACATGTTCAAGTTTATTATAGATGAATATACAAGCATATATATCAAAATAATTTTATGTAATACACATGTACTATGCTAATCTATATTAACTAAAAAGCAAAGTTTTTTTTATCATTGATTTTGGAGAGAATAATTTTTTTCGTCTAAACTATTTTTACTAAATTCTACTTTTTAATTCAAATTTAAAATTTCACTAAACTTACTCTATATCCCACTAAATATTTTCTAATTTTAAATTAACATTGTCTTGCTTTTAACATTTAAAAGTATATAAAATAAAATAATTTATATAAAAAATAAGATCAACAAATTTAAAATAATTTTTGTGCATAACACATGCACTAAACTAATATATTATTAATGCTTAAGTTACTTATTTCAAACAAAGTTCGGACATATCATTATTTGATTTACGGAATAGTTGGAATGAATATAACAAAAAAAAGTTGAAGGAATTGGAGTAGTTTGACTTTAAATGGAAATAAGAGGCACATTCTAACGAGAACCTGGAAATGGAAGGGAAGGGAAGGGCTATAACAACTTGCCAGAAATGGGGTCCTTATCAAAATGTTTAGCTTCCCTAGAAATTCCCTCTGCTGTCCACACGGCAATGTAGAGTAGATAAAAGATGCTCCATTTGTATCCCACAGACAGTACACTATCATATCTGACACTATTTTATGCTCTCTCTATATATATATATATTGTTTCTCTCATAACATTTACCTTTTTTTCTACGAGAAACAAAAGGACAGCAATGTGGGTTTGCAGCTAACATCCTTTGCTAGTGTAGTGTGGTATGGGTTCCAGAATCCGACCCACTTACCATTTCAAGTATGGGGTCATCTTAATTTCATCCCTAAATTAGAAAGGAAGTTGGACACAAATATATTTATTAGGACAAACATTCAACGCACCCACCCTAGGCTTTTTTGAATCGTCCCAATCTAAAGCATTGACTATAACTTATCTATCCCCATTCTTTATGACGCCGCCATCGCATAGCATAATTTTAAACGTACATGAGCCTTGTGTTCTTAATGTAATGCAGGAGTGCATTGTTCCGGGAAAATTAAATTGGCATGGGTTATTGTTAATGCACATAAGAAATGGACCTTAAGTTTCTGCCTAACTCGAGCTTCAAATTCTTTCATCAATCATTGGTTGCCATTTGATTCTCATTACAAACAAAAAAAAAAAGAAGGAAAAGAGAATATTGCATTTCAGAGTTCATTTGGTCAAATAAGCAAACACTAATCCTCACGCTTTAATTTTAGAGCAAGGCTTTCGTATTTATGAAAGACGAATTCTTTTTTGTAATGACATATATTACTAATTAATAAACTCCCAAGCAGGCCACACAATTTTACTATGAAATAAGTTGGTCCCTCACAAATAAATAAAAAAATATTCATAGTGATCTCTTGTAAATGAAAAATTTAATAATTTAGTTTCTTACAATTTAATTTTTAGACAAATTAACCTAACACAATTTAACTTTTGAATAAATTGATTTCTCACAGATAAATAAATAAAATTAAGGTGAGAAACATTTCAAAATCTCATCTGTCCAACTTTTTTATTTTTAAGGAGTTGACATCTATTTGTTTTTCATGTGTGAAGAGAGTCAATCTTGAGAGGGTTTAATTTTAAATTTATTGATACATTGTAGTCATATATAACCATCAAATCAAAGACGAGGATAAAGCTCGAACTTGGGGGAAAATTTCCTAATAGTATATGAAAAAAGTTGTATAGCGTTGGTGGCTATCACCAAAAATATCCGGCATAAGTGTACTAGTGTTTCGTTAGGATGAGGATGATAGGAGCAATAGTAGTGGTCGTCTCGTCGTCGTCCAACCTCAACGGAAAAAGACAAAGAAAAGAAAAGAAAAAGGGAATTGGATTCTAGCCAGTAGCCACCACCACGCCTAACACTTGGGGTTTGTGAGAGCGTAAAAGCGACTGCCATGCTACACACATTCTCTCTATAACGTACTATAACCTTGAGCATGGGTACGTATAGATAGGGCAAAAAAGTATATTCCAGTTAAAATAAACTAACTAACTAAATGCTAGTAATTACTCAATTTCAAACACTAATTAATTAGTGGACAGCTAGCTAATTGCATACAATTTAACTTCTTTTGGAGCTAAATAGTTATTTTTCAATCTCTAAACCTTGGTAAGAGACAAAATGCTGCAACTTTCAAGCACTTTTAACGAGCCGAAAGAGAGAAAAAAAATAAATATATGTAGAATCAGTTCATGATCTTCCAACGAGAAAAAAGCAAAAAAGCAAAGAAGCAAACGATATTCACAGTCACAGAGGAGACATATATGACGAAGGAACTTCCAGAAAGTCAACATTTCCTGTACAAGTGCATTGACGCAAACGCCCTCGCCCGTTTTATAGTAACAAACCAATTCTCTACCTAAACGAGGACGCGTTGGGTGGGGGGGAACAATCAGAACTTCCAATACCACCACCACCAAGAGCAAGAGTGGAACGAAAATCATCAAAACTAGAAAAATGACAAAAATAACAGTCTCACAGAAAAATTAAAAAAAGAAAGAAAGAAAGAAAGAGAAACCAAAATGAATCCCAATAGAAAAAGAAAAGAAGAGAGGAAAAACTTCCGATATGTTTTTTTTTTGCTTTTTCTCCTTTTTATGTGTTCATGAGGGAACGGTTCTTTCCAAATTCCCCAATCTCCTTTCTTTTTTCTTTTAATTTTTTTTTTCTTTTTCTCAATAAAATTCAGTTACGGTTTAAGAGAGGGAGGGGGTGTTTGTTATTCAGTTACCGTCACCGTCGCGGTTGAGGAGCTGCATCCCTTCGGTGACGGAGGCGAGCTTCTGGAGGTTGAGCTTGACGACGGTGTCGGCGAAGAGACGCGTGTCCTCCTCGGTGTTCCCCTCCGGCACGTCCACCACGTACGACTCTAGGACCACGGTCCAGATCCTGCCGTCGCGCTCGAAGCCGTGCACCGTCGTGACCGAGCGGTAGTTCCTGAGTCGGTGCTCCCCGCCGATGATGCTGAAGCCGGTGACGTGGCGGTCGTCGTCGAGGAGGTCGAGCCTCTCGGTGCTGGTGGCGGCGGGGAGGCCGGAGATGACATTGACGTCCCTGGTGCAGCCGACGGACATGTGGAAGGGCTCCTTGACGGCGCAGGACTTGATGAAGTGCTTGTAGGTCTGGGGCCTGTCGAAGCGCCGGACCACCGACCACACGGCGTGGGGCGGCGCGTGGACGCGCTGGGCGAGAAGGGACGAGCATTGCCCTGGCCCCACCAGGTAGGTGTGGTGCTCCGAGACGGAGTGCTTCAGGGATTCGAACTCCTCCGTGGTGATGCCGGAGGGGAGGGAGAGGTGGTGCCGCGTCGGGTGCCTTTGCTGCTCCGCGTCGGAGGAGGAGTCTTGCTCGGAGGCGGCGGCGGCGCTCTCGCCTTTCTCCATCGCTCGAGGAGAGGGGGGGGAGAGAGAGAGAGGTGTTTGTGTTTTGGGGGAAAAGGGGGAATTTGAGGGAGAGGGAGGGGTGATTCTGGGAATTCACTTCTCTTTTTTTTCTTTTTCCGTGGAGTCTCTGTTTTCTTCTACGATAGGTAGCTGCCTATATGCAAATGCAACTGAATGCCCATCAGGTCACGCTCATCATGATGGACTATTATTATACTACTAAAATATCTAATATATAAATAAATGAATTATTCTCTTCTTGTTAAATCTTTTTATACATTTTCCAGCCTACATTTGGTGAAAAACTGGACTAATTTTGATTATGGGTATGAGAAAGTAAAATTCTTTTACACAGTGAGTATATATAAATTAATCTCTATTTTATTTACATTTTTTAAGACCGGTGAAAATGATCGAGCCCAATTTGATATAAACCCAAGCAAAAGAAAGACTTGCTTAGAAATGAAATGGATGTAATTAGCTAGAGGAGACTGATTATTTTGGGAAGCTGAGCTAATTAAGTTGAATCGTGTGGTGTGGTTGCTGAGAAGACAATAGTTGCCAAGCTACAACACCATGTATGCAATTCATTGTGGATAAGGGTTACTGGGCATTCAAAAACTGAGGTCCAATAAGTAATTTCCCTATCCGAGAGATGTTAATTAAACACCATGCACCGACACGATTAGTTGCAAGAGCCATTAGAGTTAGTTAAGGCTGTTAGTCCTGGTTAGTTAGCAATCAGTTACTACTATTGATTGCAAAATTGCATCTGCTCAATCAGTTACTACTATTGTAATCAGTTTATTCTCACAATATGAAAATCCCAATTTAGTTTCTTAATTACAGGTATCGTGACATCGTCACTCAGTTATAGCAAGAGAAAAAGATTGATTAGTTTAAAGATGGTAGTATGATTTTATATATATATATATATATATATCTGCGTATATACATTGAATTGAATTCACTACATGGTTTCGGGTCAATGGGGAAATAGGATCCCATAACGACAAGCTAAAAGAAAATAAAATAGTATAGGATGTTACGCGAAGCATCCGAAGCCGCAGGAAGTTCCTTCATACGCATGTTAAATAGTGACCATCATGACCTTGATTGATTTCATTAATGAAATGTCCAATGTCTGCTTCGAACTCCTTCAAATGGCTGTCAATTATCAATACATTTAATACAAGACATAATCATCTACTCAACCTGAAAAATGAAATTTTTGACGTACAAGAATAATTCATCAGAGGAACTTATCCAATATATAGGTTACAAGGAATATCAATGTTTATTTCACTCTGGTACCTTTGCCTATTGTAGGGCTCATGATTCATGTGTTTAATTCATGTGTTTAAGAGTGAAATGGCCCACCAAAACCCTTAATTTCCCAGCATGCTTGTGGCTTCCAACTCCATATATATATATATATACTAGGTTGCCTTAGTTGTGTAAACGCTTGATTTGTGGGCATGCTACATAAGATAGGAAAGAGAAGCAGCGATAATTTTTTTTTTTTTTGATTTTTTTTGTCTTTGTAAGTTTCAATTTTATATCACTCAAACAAAAAAATTTCGTCATTTCTGTTTTAACTTTAATAAGATATAGAAAATACAAAAAAAATTTGTTCTCCTATCTTGTTATTGGTATCAAATACATCTAACTTATTACACTTAATCTTTTTACCTTTTAAAGTTTGAGACTGAGAGATTTATAATCAGTCCAGTTTATCAATCAATTGTCTAATTACAAACAACAACGCACCTGGTTTTAGCCTAATACACTTAATCTCTTGGATACTTGTTTAAAGCTTGAGAGTAGGAGATATGTGATTCGTATGCTACCCCCTGATTAAGCCATCAACCCTGACTTTCCATCATAATTTTCTCACTTAGGTCCCCTAATTTACGTCCTAATGAAATGTTCATACTAATTGTTCTTTCATTATAAAAAACACCCACACAGCGCACTAGAGAGGACAAGTCAATTCACGGTCTATCCCTATGAGTCAAGAAGGCAACAATACTAAACAGCATTATGCATAAGTTATCGCATTTCTCTTAGGCGTTTTAGGTAATTTGCACTTGATTATGAATCCCACGTCACTATAAATAATGTAGTATGACATTGATTGATTAAATACAATATAACACACACAAATAAATAGTTTAAAGTAAGAGCTCTAATCATGAATTTGACTATTTTTAAATGATGTTGACTAAATAAAACAGAGAAATAATCAAATATAGTTACTCTCAATTATTTGAAACTAATTAGATTAATGTACTAACACGATTATAAAAAATTGAGTATAACCCACGCCGAAATAATTTAAAGCAACATACTATATGATCAGTTCAGCAATTAATTAAGTTTAGGAAATTGACAATTCCTCTCGAATATTCGGGTTCAAATAATTAAACTTTGTAGACTCCGAAATGATTTCATTTGATATTAGTGTCTCATAAAGATGACAAAAGATGATGGTCATGGCATAACCAAAAAATTTGTCCGTTTGTAGCCACCATTTAACTCCATTATGAGGTGAACATTTCCTTTTGAATTTTTCTATTTTTCATTGGAAGAGATTAACATTAAAGAAACACTTCTCTTTGTGGCTGTGTTTATGAGGTCATGTGAATTAGACAGGCTAGTTCTACAAGCTACTCAAAATTAAGAAAAAGGATTTTGGAGCTGGCGTGGAAAATTTGGGTGTTCACATCATTCTACACATTTTTCCAGCTAAGCACAACTATCTTTTTCTTTGGCACAAATGTCTTGATTAACGTAATCTCAATTTTGATTATTCTGATTTTTTTTTCTTCTATATATATTTATATTTTTTTAAAGAAAATCTCCTTTATTATGTGAATAAAATAGGTCGACTTTACGCCTATTATTTAGTGTGAGTGGTTTGTTACTAATTGCTCTTAATTAAAGTGTTGACTCTTTCTTTTCCTTTTTCCTTTTTTTTTTTATTTAATTCAGGGATTCACTGTTCAGTTACTAATGTAGATAATGGGTAATGAAATATTTTTCTATTCCTATGATTGATAATTAAACTCATGCCACATGGTTAAGGGATAAGATAAGTCTTATTTGTCACCACCATATATATATATAACACTTCGTGATTGAATTTGAGCCTCACCAATTGAAAATTTTCTACTCGACTCAACTTGAATTAGATTAATTAAAATTTATTAAAAACAATTTTGCACACATAAAATTTCTAAACTTTAAATACGCAATTTAGGAACAATTAATTGGGTAAACCTTTTTCTTTGCTTAATTATGGCACCAAATAAATAATAATTGGGTCAATTTAAACCCCCAAGATTCACGAATCATAACTAGGAAAAAAGTATAGAGCATTTTAAATTTGGTGGTGGTGTAACGACGTCCTAGCCACCTTGTAGCAGCAAGCAAGGCATGCTATCTCCATCATGTTCCTTTTTCATTGATACCATGAAAAGTTAATTAGCAGAATGTCAGATTATTCGAGTTTTTTTTTTATATATATAGATTAATGTATATATGCCACTGCTTAAGGCATGATCATGTAGTTGTCTTTACTTTAGGCCTTTTATTAGTGGGTGTATCTGATTCCTACTACTTAACTAATTAGTTTTCAGTTGCACTTTAGTTGGCACTGACTGCTCACTATATATGAATGTATTTGGCTTGGATAAATGGATTTTATAGAGTATGGACACTAATGGTGTATACCCATGTAATATATACCAACCCGAGTAACTCTTTTGCTTTTTGGTCCATTTATTTTCTTCATGGTTTTGTACAACAAAAAGAAAAAGTTATGTATTTTTAAAGTATTATATTTAAGTCATTTAAAATGAGGCGTGCTATTATTAATGTAAATTCTTAAATAAAATGTGTTACTGAATTGAATTTTTCAGAAAACTGGTCAATATTTTTTTTAAAACGTCTAAAATAATTATACTAACATATGTTATTACAAACATTTCAAAATTTGATTCATTTAGATTATGAATATCAAGAGTATTAATGTTAGAGCCGTGATTTGCACACTAGGTTATTGGACACCTGGGGCAATAACTACTCACAGAACTTGTACGCCTGCGAAACCCTTTGAAGACTACGTCGTCAATGCTGTCGTCATGGTCATTGTTTGAAGGTGACAACTTAAACTTTATCTCACTCTCTCTATCAGAGACTGAATCGTCTTCTTCTTCTTTTTCATATTCATCTTCAGCCATAGTTAATTTGTTTCTTGGTTTTTTCAAGTGTTTTCTCTTTCCTTTTTTTTATCAGATAAAGAAAGTGAAAACTGAGTGTGTGGAAAGAAACGGAACATGAGGGACTGGGAGGAGCTATTTTGATTGTATTTAATGAAACAAACAGTGGGGGGAGGGTCCAGAGGAGAAACAGAGTGTTGAGTGTAGAGCGTAGATAAAGAGGAAGAGGGTGTGTGTAGATTATAACGGTTATGTCATATTGTTTAATAAGGTTAGGTCTGAATTCACAAAAAGATTGTGTCTGTTTATTTAAACTGGTTGTGTCTTAAGTAACAAAAAGATTAGGTCTTTTACTTTGGTAAGGTTGTGTTTACTTTCACCAAAGGGTTTCTATATATATATATATAAAGAACGGTTAGGTCATGTTATTTAATAAGGTTAGGTCTGAGTTCACGAAAATATTGTGTCTGTTTATTTAAACTGGTTGTGTCTCAAACAACAAAAAGGTTGTGTCTGTTTTCACTAAAGGGTTTCTACATATTATATATAAAGAACGGTTATGTCATGTTGTTTAATAAGGTTAGTGTTAAGAATAATTTATGTTAATGATTTGATTTGATTGATTTGATTTAATTATAATCTTTTAAATATTTGATTGATTGTAGGGTTAATTATGTTTTTAGTCCCTG
>QANU01074788.1:279310-291941 GCA_003254905.1 Nissolia schottii | reverse complement strand
GGGGTTATGCCACGTGGCATCCCACGTGGCGCGCCGCGTCAGCGCCACGTCATCCCAGTCAACCTTCACCCCACCCCAGGGACTAAAACCTAATTTTATAATTTTTCATGGACTAAAACTTTTATGCAGGGACTAAAATCAAACTTTCTAATTTTGCAGGGACTAAAAACATAATTAACCCTTGATTGTAATTTGTCTTTTGACCGTTGGGTTTTCAGCTTATAAATAGACTCACCCTCCATTGTAATGCACAACTTTCATAATATTGTTATTTCTTGTTCTCTGTAATCTTTGTTGTGTCCATTTACTAGTTTTAATCAAGATGTTTAACATGGTATCAGAGCCATAGTTTTCACCTTGAACCCATATTCCTGCTTCCGCCAATTTTCCCCTTAACCGCCTCCGCATAGTCTTGATGTTGACTTAATCTGCTTTCGCGTAGTCTCGATTGTTGCCTATCGTTGTTGCCTTTGCTAGTTCCGCCTAGCTCTCGATGTTGCCTTTGTTGGTTCCGCCCAACTCCTGATGCTGCCGCCGTTGTTGCCTTTGCTGGTTTCGCCCAGCCTTTGTTGCCTCCGTTTTGTTGGTTCTGTTCCACTCAGCCCTCCGTTGAACTATGACAAGCTTAAAGCTCGGGGAGCTTTAGCTTGAGGGAGGGTGTTAAGAATAATTTATGTTAATGATTGTAAATGATTTGCTTTGATTGATTTGATTTAATTATAATCTTTTAAATATTTGATTGATTGTAATTTATCTTTTGACCGTTGGATTTTCAGCCTATAAATAGGCTTACCCTCCATTGTAATGCACAACTCTCATAATACCGTTATTTATTGTTCTCTGTAATCTTTGTTGTGTCCATTTACTAGTTTTAATCAATATGTTTAACAGTTAGGTCTGAGTTCACAAAAAGATTGTGTCTATTTATTTAAGCTGGTTGTGTCTCACACAATAAAAAGGTTAGGTAAAAAAGGTTGAGTCTTTTACTTTGGTAAGGTTGTGTCTGTTTTCACCAAAGGGTTATGTCTGAGTATAATAAAAGGTTATGTCTCATTATCTATCATGGTTATGTTTGTGTTTTTTATATGCCTATACACAACCATTGTGATTAATGAAAACAAAAAAACAAAAATGAAAAAAACAAAATCTCCAGAGCCCAATTGCGGAGATTGTTATATTTGAGGCGTGTGAATGGTTATGGTAAGACTGTTAACCATCGTGGAAAAATAGATAAATGGGACACCAAAAAAATAGGAGAAAGATAGATAACAGAGAAATAACAATTGTATTATCTGAGTTATGTTTACAATGGATGGTGAGCCTATTTATAGGCTGAAAACCCAACGGTCAAAAACAAATCATAATCAATTACAAGATCTTACAAGATAAAATATTTTAAATTTATTCTTAACACCCTCCATCAAGCTAAAGCTTCATAAGCTTTCAGCTTGTCAAAAGCGAAGGTTGTTAACATACGGAGATTACACAGAGGCAGCGATAGGCAACATACAGAGACTGCACAGAGGCAGCGTTAGGCAACATCGGAGACTGCACAAAGGTAACAATAGGCAACATACGAAGACTTCAGAGGAGTCGCCACCAGCGACTTTGTCGGAGAAGATGAGAGCTTGGAGACGACGATGGAGAGGGCGATGCGGGCGAGGTGGAAGTCCGAGATGAGGGAGGCAGCGTGGCAGATGTCAAGGACGTGCTCGAGATTCTTCTCGGAGGAGTCAAGGGAGAGAATGGAGGAGTAGCGGAGGAGGTGGAGGTGGCGGAGACGAGATTGCTCACAGAGGGTGCCATGACTCTGATACCATGTTAAACATCTTGAATAAATGTGCAAGAATAATTTTTCTTAATGTTATGGTAGAGACACGCTGCCATCTCCATCCCATGACCGGTACCTCAATTTGATTACTCATTCCCGGTTTTTTATTTTTTTTTTTATTGTCTTTAGTACTAATTCCCTTAATGCATTGTTAGTTGTATGGTACTATCGGATATATTTATTTAAACATTTAAAAAAAAAAAAAAACACTGGTCCGTCCAAACGATGTGATCGATGGCATCCCCTCTTCCAATAATTTGGACTTAAAATAATTACAAATATTGGGCTGTCTGAATCTGGAACGAAGTGGGTGTGTGTGTTATTGCTCTTCATGATTTCACATGGCCTTCTGACCCATATAAACTCTCATGGGTTCATTTCCCTAAGCACTCTAACCAATATTGTAAATATTCTTTTCTTTTTTTGGTACAAAATACAAAACTCACCGTGATCAAAATTATATTTTATAACTCATGTGAAAAGTTGATTCGAGTAGTTCCACACGTACTAAATAAAAGTTTTAAGTTCGAGCTTTATAAATAAAAATCAATATGCTACAATACAATTTCATACAAAATAAATAAAAATCAATATGCTAGAATACAAAATTGCCCACAAAATTTAGATATCGATGATTTCAATTAAAAGAAATGCAGAACATATAAAAAGTAGTTTGAATCTAGTCTATCTACCCAAATCCAAGTTCATAAATATTTTATTATTAATAGAGCAATGAACCACAAAGTTCAAACTCAACAATATAAAAGTCTAAAAATAATAATATCCGGGACAACTCCAAAATTAGTACTAAAAGGATGAAATTACATCAGGAGAGAATTAACGGGAACCACTCATTAATACAAAAATGAAAAGAAAAGGACCAAATAGTTGATTATTTTAAATGTAGCACATCTAACCATTCTGAATGATTATTTGCCGTTTCAGGAATACCAATTATTGGTCCTCCATCTTTAATTTCTTGTTTATTGGTAACGTCCTTCCCAGTTAAATTCTAACCATTAAACAAAGTAATTAAGAGAATTAAATTAGCAGCCTAATAGTTTTAAATGTGGCCAACTAACTGTGGGGTTCCGTTTCTTTGCACCCTTGCATTTCTTCTCATTCTTCTTATTGGGTTTATTCTTCACCACTTGCTGCTTAGGAGGACTTGAATTTTCTATTGGATGCTGATCAATGCCCTCCGATTTTTCCTGCACCAATATGTATGTCAATAATTTGCATTTTGCAGCATAGGATTATATAATGATGGCTTTCCATGTGTTTAATTTGTGAATAAACTACTCTTCACAAAAAGACATGCTGTGCTATGTTATGCTACGCATAAAAAAATGTTGTAAAGTAGTAATAATTTTGAAAATGAGAGGCTTATAATTCGCCTTGTTTGTGATGTTGTCAGCTAGTGATATCCTAGTGATCCATATGATTTTTGTATCATAAACTAATTGCAGGCTATTTCGTCTTTACTGCTTAATTTATTTATAATTAGATACAAACAACCAAAAAGGAAAAGGAAAAGGAACAGAGAACATACTAGAGGCTCAATTCATTATTCTTGTGATTCTGTTTCTTTTACTTGTATGCTCATACACTTTTGGCAACAAAATATGCAGTGTGTGGACTTGGCCTATATGTTCTATGTAATAGAAAGAAGCGAAAAATTATATCTTGATAGATTAATTTTAATAGAAATTTTATTTGGACCACTCAAGAGGTGTTTACACTTTTTGAATGGTCCAAATAGCACCACTCTAATTTTTGAGAGACTTATGACTAGATTGAATTGGTCTATAATAAAAATGCTTCTTTTTTTTGTAGAGTTCTTTTTAATAAAGTATTTTTAAATAAAACATATAAAAAATGTACTTTAAGTTGTATCTAAACATTCCTAAAATTATAAAAGTCCTTTTTTTATTATAAAAAAGTATTTCATTTTAAAAAAAATAAATCCAAACAAACCCTTGTATGTGAAACATTTAACATTCTTGCATTTTTTTCTTTTAGGGTTTAGGGTTTCCAAACAAACCCTTATATGTAAAACATTTAACATTCTGACTAATGTGTTTGGGTTTTTTTTTTTTTTTCCTTTTAGGGACTAATATGTTAAGATACTATATTTTTAGGGGCTAATATATATATTTTTTCTTCTAAAAGTAATTAAACTTAGTACCTAATTACTTCTATTTCAGTAATGGATATATATATATATATATATATATATATATATATATTATAATGTTTTTGCTGACCTGCAAATCAAGTGAGTTAAAGTGAGGAACAACCTTGTCTGCATGATTTGAGAGATTGTTGAAGGTTGGAAATGAGTAACATATCTCTGCCTTTGACTCCTGGCTGGAAGAAGACTCCCCTGAAGCTTGTGTTGAGGCACGGGACAAAGGAAGAGAGCTACTATTGCAACTTGAATCCATCTCCATGCAAAGCTAAATTAAATTAATTAAGAATCAACAAAGTCAATAAAACATTTAACAATAATTAAATTTATGCAATGTATATAAAAATCTAATGCTATGATGGCTGTGTTACTTGTTCCAACAAATACGGATTTTCACCAATATTATACGTGCTACTAGTGTGACTGCGATGTATGTAACCATCAAAATAATAGTTTCTTAGCAAGAGAAATTGATGTGGTGTGTGACATGGTATCATTCTCTAAGGCATATTCCAAAAACATGTATATGTCTACGAAGAAATTCTAGTGTGGAAATCACGTCATTTTAAATATATTCTTGATCATGTATAAAATGACAAAATTCTCTTAAATTAGAGACTGGAATATAATTCTTTGCGCGGTTAGAAACATATTTAATATAACAAGCCATAACTACACAATAATATCTCCATGTACATGAGAGATACTTGGATTTATTCCTTTATCAAATAATCAGCTTTTTTTTTTCCTAGTGGTTTTGTGTGGCAAATTTCTAATTCTATGATTAATTCAGAAAGTATTGCTGATCATTAATCAAGACATATTCTCTTTTAACCAAGACAGCATTTGTTGATGTCAGCCGTCTAATTCTGGAAAATGATTTGCTTTTAATTAAAATAATGCAGATGAAATTATAATTGGAACAAAATGATTAACAGTAAAAAAGGAAAAAAGAATTGGTGAATTTAATATTTCACCTGATAAAGTCTGTGCTCAAGAGAGGCCACCCTATCCAACAATGTTCCTTTGAAGTAAGCCTCTTTCTTTGCCAAATCCAGTGATTGTTTGTCAGCATTAACATTACTACCACATCTTTGTTTCCTCTCCAAATATTTCATCTAATGACAACCACAAAGTACATTAATTAAAAATTAAATAAAGATACATAGATATATAAGTATGTGACATAATTGGTTTCATTACAGAAAGAAATGGAGATAGATTATGAAAAGGGAGGGTAGGGATGGTGAAGAAGCTCACAATGAATTCAAGATGATCCAACCTAGCAATGAGAGGGATTGAGGCTTCATGAGAGGGTAGTTTGGGGTGATCTTCCATTATAGCAACTAATTGGGGATAGTTTGTGTTTTTGGTGAAATGCTATATATATGTAATGTAATGTGGTGTTATATATATATATATATATATATATATATAGTGCACTATTTATTTTGTCACACATCAAAGAAATAATAACAAACAAGTGAAAGAAGAATGAAGGCAAAGCTTTTCAGTTAGTTACTATGCTCCCTCGTTTTTTTATTACTTGGAGTGAGTTTTTTGAGATGCTCATCATTGGTCAAACGCTAAGTTGTGAAAGTTACGTGGCAGTGACAATTTCTTTCACCTCTTTTTTTTCTCACATTTTTTTAATAGCTATGTGTTTATGTATTTCATGTCTACTTTGTTAATTAGGTATATGGTAAGACTTAGCAGTGATGAGTCAATCAAGATCCCTCATAAGGCTCCAAAAGATCCAACTTCTGTTATACATTCTAGGTCTAGATAAAAAGTTGAGCAATATTTATTTTGCAAATTGTTTAAGGTGGTTTTCAAGTCCTACTTCTTCTTTTTTTTTTTTTCTTTTTTTTTTAAATAATTTTTATACCAATTTTTGTTAAGGCTTGTATACATATAAACTTTATACTCTAACAAAATCCCTATAATTTTACTTTGTTTTGTGAAAAATTCAAAAGCATAACTAAGTTTTGTTAGAAGATATCAACCTTTATTTATGGCACATGTTCAATGAGAGGGATTGAGGCTTCATGAGAGGGTAGTTCGGGGTGATCTTCCATTATAGCAACTAATTGGGGATAGTTTGTGTTTTTGATGAAATGCTATATATCACCAAATAAATAATAACAACCAAGTGAAAGAAGAATGAAGGCAAAGCTTTTCAGTTAGTTATTACGCTCCCTCATTTTTTTATTTTTTTTAACTTGGAGCGAGATTTTTTGATGTGCTTATTACTGGTCAAACGCTAAGTTGTTAAAATTACATGGCAGTGACAATTTCTTTCACCTCTTTTTTTCTCACATTTAATTTAATAGCTATGTGTTTATGTATTTCATGTCGACTTTGTTGATTAGGGATAGGGTAAGACTTAGCAGTGATGAGTCAATCATGATCCCCCCATAATACTCAAAAAGATCCAACTTCTGTTATGCATTCTAGGTCTAGATGAAAAGTTGAACAATATTTATTTTGAACAAATTGTTTAAGGTGGTTTTCAAGTCCTACTTCTTTTTTTTCTTTTTCTTTTTTATTTTAAATAATTTTTATCCCAATTCATTTTAAGGCTCGTATACATATAAACTTTGTACTCTAATAACAAAATTCCTATAATTTTACTCTGTTTTGCGGGAAGCATAACTACGGGAAGCATAACTAAGTTTCGTTGGAAGATATCAACCTTTATGTATGGCACATGTTCAGTTCGTGAAAGAGTAGTTTATTTATGTCTTACACTTGGATCATCAAAGTAAGATTCAAGCTTTGTAAATATCAAATTTTAAGCAAATGAGTTTAAGCATAGAGGGAGAAAGTAGTTTTCTTTATAACTCATTTTGAACAAATTTTGTCTGAGCTTTATCTTTATCTGTGATTAAGCTCTGCATGAGCCCCTATTCTCTCTTACCTTATGTTTAAGTATTATGAACGCAATTCATTAATTGCATAAAACTTTATTCTGAAGAGCCATCTATTTTTCCATTTGCATTTATGAACGAGTAATGTTATTTGTACATCTGATCTGAGTTTACCGGCAAAAACAGGAAAGGCACACTTCATTCAATCACAGCTCTCAAGCTTGTATAATAATAATCCAAACACTGCCGTGCAACCTATTCAAGTATAGAAGATAGTTCTGTGCTGTGATTATTTAGTAAGTCTTTCAAATTGAAGCTGCCAAAATAGCATAGTTCTGATGCATTTATGCAATGTTAAGACTAATCTGCACATTAGAATCTAAAACGAAAGCAACTTGATGCTAATATGGGCATCAGTTTCAGAATTCAGAATCAACATCTGTGTATTGGACGCTACTCTTTTCACAAAGTTCAGACTTGAAAGTTCTATTCAGATAGTGTGTAATCCGGGCTCAGTCAAGTTCAAATGATTCCATTCCATCCTGATGTTGTGCATTTATATAATCATCAGGGAAAAAAAAATCTCTAAAATAAGAGGCCGCAGGTGAAAGAATGATTCCTTCAAGTAAATGCATGAAATAAAAATATTTTGGGAATTAATAGTAACAAAAACGAAAGGAACATGGCAATCAATGGTACCCTCAATCAAGGCGGCTGTGTGAATCGATCACCCCAGAGCTGATCTTGTCATCTCATATGCCAAGAAGCATGCCGCATTTGCGGGTACACTTCGGGCCATGGCGGGACCAAAACCCTTGTAAAGGCCTTTGAATCCTTCAGAAGCTCGAATCTTCCTGAAAGCATCAATCGAACCGGAAAACTTCGGATTTTTGTAATCATCTATTTGAATCACACTCTTAATGACATCGGTTGGGTATACCATGACCCAGAAGGAAGCTCCAGCCAAGCCTCCGGCAACAATCAAAGAACCTCTTCCTAGTGTGGAGGTATCAGTCCCTCCGGCAAGTAATTGCTTCAATGCTTCATATACACCAAACATTGCAGCATTTCCAGGTATTTCACGCGCCATAGTGGGAACCAAGCCCTTGAAAAGACCTTTTGCCCCTCCTTCTGACCTTAGAACTTGCCTGGCCACATCCATGGGTCCTCCATATTTCACAGCCACCGCAGCTGTTCCGGAACCTGCTAGCGCACTTTGTGCTTGCAACCTGATAGTCACCAGGAAGCAAAACAATTAGTTACAAGAACAATACATACACTTGTTATGATGTGAAAAATAAATTCAGGAAAAGTTAATCAAGACTAATCACAAACTGAAATTCATTCAGCTTATTCACATAATGAGTATCTGATTCTATGTCAACATGACAGACATTATTAAATGTGATAAAAGCCTAAAACTAGGCTCTTAAAAAAGAGACACTGCAACGCAGCACACAAAAAAACACACTAACTTGGAACAATTACTTCAGTTCAAGCTTGAAAATTTGTTAATTCTCAAAGATGTTAAAACCTCAGAAAAAAGTTACAACAGGAGAAAGGAGAAAAAGACAGAATTGATAGGGAGGAAAAACAGAAATGAGATAAAATCATGACAACAAAAAAGGACACCATCAGTGTCCTCTGACCTGCATTTGATCAGTTCAGTGGGGCAAGCCAGAACGGAGACAGCAAGTCCAGCTCCAGCTCCACAAACAACCTGCTGACCAACTGTGAGGGGAGCACCGGGGTGAGACCTCAATAACGCCTCCATTTGTCCCCTTACTGAAAACAGGACAGCGTTGAAGGCGGCCACTGTAGCAAGCGGCGCTCCCATACCTTTGTATAACCCCCTTGGTCCTTCAGCTGCTATTGTCTGCTTGATAGCATCAATTGCACCTGAATACTTGGGAAGCTGGCCAGGAAGCGGTGTAGGTTGGCTTTGGAGCTTGACCTTGATGGTGTCAAAGGGGTGGCCAACTATCAATTGTGCTGCCCCTCCAATAGTCCCGGCTGTAAGGTCCTTGGCCACGTTTCCCATCTGAAAAATCACTATTCCAACAAGGGAAAATAGATGATTAAGACAAGGTAACTTGAACATGTGAAGAAAATATTACCATTACAATAAATATACAATCCTTGAGCAAACAGTCGACTTAAACTGGGTTACAATATTGTTGAGAAAACAACAAATGTCTTTGGGATAAACCTTATCTCTTTGCAGCAATGAAAGTAGGATTTTAGTGTTTCAAAAATACAATCCTTGTGTCTTTGATTCATGTTAAGTTTTTTATGTTCCTATACAAATGTTTTGGAACCTGTAGGTTCTTGGCATATGATCTTTTATAGGGTAAAATTAAAGCCGTGAAGATCAGTAAACTTGATGAGGACAGCTAAGCTTCATCTAACGATGACATTGTTTCGTAAGGGAAAATTAGAAGGAAGGGAAGGGAAAATGCTGCATGTATCTAGACCATAGCTTAGTCAGAATACACGCACGAGCATTCCTTTCCTTCCAATTCCATTCTTTTAAACAATGCAGGGGGAAACAGCAAAGGAAATGTAGTAACTCAACTTCATTTTTGAAGAGTCAAATTGTAGATGTATAATGTGTTGATGCACATGTTTACATTGACATCAGAATTGTTATAATTAAAACACAAAGAGTAACTTAAAGTACTAAGATTTAAGATAAATGACTCAAATAGAGCATAAGGAGTTATATAGTGAACTCAAGTAAATTTCTATACTTATCAATTAATGAAAAGTCTTCTCCTCTCTTAATCACATGATTCACTTCTGAGAGTTTAATAGATAATGCAAGCTTCAGAATGTAAATGAAAAAGTATCAACACTCATAAAGTAGATTCTGCACAAATCACATACTTTTTTTGCATTTTTAAGGACTGCAGCTAATGCAAAACACAGAACATGATGTTGTGAAGTCTTGTCATATGATGTGCCTCATTGGCCAATGTGGTGTGTTCCATTTCGTCAAATACCCATTACCACATAAAGAGTACTACTTTAACAGGGTGATTTAAGATATCCCCCCCAATGTGGTGTGTGCCATTTCTTCAAAGACCCATTACCACATAAAGAATACTTTGGCAGGGTGATTTAAGCTATCCCCAGGAGATTTATGTTCATATATGCAACACGAGGATTTGTCATTCCTCAAATATAAACGTGCAAATCTTATACAAAACTCAAAGATAAACCAGCTAACATGAATGCATTATCCTATCCAACAGGTCGGTTGTAAGTTTTTTCAATAACTCTAACCTTCATTATTCAAAGGAATTGTCACAAAAAGATGTGGCATCCAAATTTAACACATAACAAACTACGAGGGAGTTGGTGAGAATGAAACATACATCTTAGAATCAACTTGAACAATAGTTTTCTCCTGTCAAACTTATTTAAAGCCATATATGCACATCCGCCATATTTGTGCCGGTCCAATTTCCACTAGCTTCTTCAGAGTATATACATATATACACACAAACAGTGAAGGGGAAGGAAACAACAACATAAAAGAATTTGAAGGTTCATTAGAGTAAATTTCAGATTGTAATTTGTAACAGGTTAATGGAGTGACATTCCATCTCCCACTCTTTTTTGCTTCAAAGATTAGGAAAAATAACCGATTGCTTAACATTCACTTCCACGGACAAAGCAAAACATGTTACGGAATTGAAATCAATAACCCCTTCATTCATATACATAAAGTTTTACTTTTGCTCATTCAACAAAGCATCCACAAATTCACAGAAAAAACATGAGACAAACCGATGACAATAGCAACAATTGCAATACCAGAGTGGCAGTAAACAATGAATAGATCAAGAAAATTAGAGATCGTGTCTAATTGAATTACACCACTGAAAAAAAGAAGCAAGCACGCTATTCTTCAATCAATCAACCATAAGAATCCAGAATTCACATACACTAGAAGTAATCTGATCATTAATGAGAAGCCCTTTTACAAAGCTAGAATCTTACCGTTTGCTTTAGCTGGCTCCCAAAAATCAGATCAAAAAAAAGAATGGAACAGAATCCAGCACAAATTGGGTCAAGGATGAAAAGGGGTTGAAGGGGTATTAGGAGAATCTGGGAGATGGGTCACTGAAGGGTATGATGATGATGATGATGATAACGATCACGAATAAATCAAAGTGACAAAACAGAAAGCCAGCTTTTTATATGTAGCGAACGCAGACAGAGAGAGGGAGAGAGTGGTATTGGTGTGTGTATGTGACCAACCAGGGTTAAGGGTTGTTGAATGCTTGCTTATGCACGCACCCACCCATCACAAAACACACGTGCCTGCTGGGATCTATGCCATTCTGATTGTGATCGAGTCCAGTCCAGTCCAGTCCCACCAACCCAAAGTACCAAGGAAGAGTGTTGTTATGTGCGGAGATGGAAATTCATGATTTCACCATATTCTTAATCTTTATGGCCCTTGTTTAGAGCATCCATTAAGGAATATAAATAAAATATTTTTGACTGCTTTTAATGTATTTAAATGTGTTAAAAATATTGAGTAAAAATTTGGGGCACTGACTTTTGTATGGTTTATAATATAATTATTGTGCAAAAAAATGGATTGGATATGAATTTTATAAATATATGAGCAGAAAAATTGAAATCGTCATAGTGTATGGTGATTTCAGAATTTTAAAAAAAATGGTTGAAATCGCCATTAAGTGTGACAATTTCAGGTACTGTAAGTGGTGAAATTGCCACCACACCCTATGACGATTTTATTGCATCACAATTTTTTTAAATGGTATTGAAATCACTATGTTTTATGTCGATTTCGATACCGTCGCTTATACAATTGTAAATTTTGTATTATACTCATATTACAGGGATTTATTATATTTTAATAAATATACTTATGAAAAATCCTAAAATTTTTGAGAGCTTCTAGTATTTCAATCCATTTAATATTTTGTTATTTGTAGTCTTGTTTATTACGTCGCATAAAACCTAAAAATATTAATTAATTTTATGAAATCAAGTCTTATTATATGTTTCACGTAAAATAATATTATACATTTTTATCCTACCATCATTACATTAAGTTATTAAATCTCAAGTGCCTTTATAGTACTATTTTCTAATTTTTATTCCCAAATTAACATGGTTTTTATCTTCTTCCTGGTTCACGTTTTCTTTCTCCCATTTATTTTTCCTTCTTGCTCCTTGTGTGGCCCATTGATGAGTTCCGTGTCACAGGCAACGATCTCGAAGATGGAGAACGCCTCCATGGTTGCAATGTCGGATCTGAAATACATCGTAGCACAGATGATTTCCACAAGATATGGCAAAGAGTATGTTAGGATCTCCATGAGGCACTATTCAATCTCAAAGTCGAGACTCAAATCCACTAGAGGAACTATTCACGAGATATTTTTGTGTTGCATAAATCAATTTTTAACATGATGTTAGGAAAATTATTTTTGCACATTTAGTTATTACACACTTATTGTACATTTAAGTTATTTTTGCAAATTCAAATTTAGGTGACGCAAAAATAACTATCCCTACTCCCTCTCTCCTTTTCACAACTGAAATTGTTTTATTCTTTTTTTTTTCTTTTACGTATTTTCTTTCATTTTTCTTTTAATTATATTTATTACGAATGATTGCACAACATTGAGAGTTGTGAAAAATTTAGGGATTTGCGACTATCACCATGTGTTGATCAACCTCGTGGCAAAAATCACT
>QANU01074788.1:184679-274835 GCA_003254905.1 Nissolia schottii | reverse complement strand
GAGAGCCAGGCAGAGAGAGAAGCCGAGAGAGAACGAAGCACCCCCGGCCGGCGAACTCCATGGCGGCGACAGCCCCACCGGCGCTGGCCACCGGTGACCTCACCACTACCTCCCTCACATTTTCTCTCACTTCATTTCCTTTTCTTTTCTCTCTCTCTCTCTCTACGTTTGAAGTCTTGCATTCAGACTTCTCTCTTTGCCTCAATGCCCTTATTGGTTGTTATTATTATTTATTTAATTTATGTTTTTTTTGTTTTTGGTTTCATTGTTATTATTATTTTGCTTGTTTGAGTAGAAGCAGCCTACCCTTTTTGATTGGGCTTCTGGAGCTTTCTTTTTTCTGCATATGTTTTACTTATGGGTTTTGGGGTTGGGCGAGCTTTCGGTACTAATTTTTTTTGTTTCTTCTGTCTTGCTGATATGTGTTTTTCTTCTTTTTCTCTTTTCGGCCGTGTTTTGGGCCCAAAACATCTCTTTTTTTTGGTTGTTTGCTATAAAGAAAAATAAATAAAAAGAAAAAAGGGATAGCGTGAAAATAAAAATGTTAGCTAAGTCGTGAGGACTTGTTAACTCATTTTAGAACATCCGAGTTGTGATAACTTGATACTCTTAACTTTTTTAGTTTAATCAACACATTTTTTTTACATGAAAATAAATTTGTTAGCTGAGTCGTGACGACTAGTTAACCCTACGTTTTCAAAGTATTTTTGTTGTAACAACTGGATGCTCTAAAACTAATTTCTTTTTTAAATTTAATTAACCCACAAATATTTTCTAGAGAGAACTACGTGGTTTTGAGTTCCTCATTGCACCAGAGGATACGTAAGAGAGTCGAGCCAAAATTAAATTTTCATAATTTTTGTTCCATGTGTAAATAATTTTAATTATTTATGTTTTAACGTTTTACTTATTTCTTTGAAAAAATATTTGAACATGTTTTAATAATAAAAATGTTAACTAAGTCACGATGACTTGTTAACTTGTTTTAGAGTATCTGAGTTGCGACAACTTGATACTCTAAACTTTCTCAATTTTCTTTTAGAATTTATAAATAATTTTCATGATTAACTAAGGTAACCGTTTTAGTACGGATGTGTTAGGGGTGCTGCAAAATTAAGTTTTTGCCAACTCAAATTAGACCAATTTCTCTAATTAACAGTTTTTTTTTCCGCTTTTTCCTTATATAAATAAAATTGGTGGCGACTCCATTGAATTTCATTTTCTTTTAAAATCTCATCGCCTTCTCGCCACAATCTCAGTTGCGAAAGTGGTTCATCCAATGTCAGGTGATGATTGCTATGATAATGATGATTTTGGAGATGATGATGATAATAATGAAGATACGTAAGGTTATGGTGATGGTGGTGATGATGACGGTGCTGGTGATGACGTGGTCCAGTTGACACTAGTACCTCTACGAGGTATATAGAGTTACTACACCACGCAACTTCAACCTTAGCCTCGCCATCTCCCGAGTTACTACACCACTCAACCTCAACATCATGACGAAGGTTCAACATTAGCATCAATATCAGGATCAAGATCAGGAGCAAGTAATGATTTGTATATTGGTTAATAGTTTCCAAACAAAGAAATCGTGTTGTTTGCTATTAAAAACTACAGCCTTCGCAGAGGTGCACAACGCAAAGTCCTTGAGTCTAGAGAAGGGAAACTTTGATATGGGTGCACCATGGCAGAACAAGGATATGCCTCGTCAATCCGGGTGACTCTAAGGGAGAAGTTCCAAATGTGGGAGGTGATGAAGTTTACTGATAAACACACTTGTCTATTTTCTAGTTTACCAAAGAGTTACCTGTAGTTGGATTCAAAGGTTATCTGTGCAATCATCCACTCAATTGTAGAAGTTGATCTAGATACAACTGTCAAAGCGTTGCAGGTAGATGTTCATAAGGACTTGAAAGTGATGTCATCATACAAGGCGTGTTGGCTTGGGAAGCAGAACAATTGCTATGATATATGGCAATTGGGAGGAATCGTACAATAAAATTCGAACATTTTTTATGGGTTTACAACATTACGTGTCAGAAGATATTTATTGTCTTTTTATCTGTTATTGTTTTTACTATGATATTATTAATCGTCCTTTTATATGTTATTAATTATCCTTCTATATATTATTAATTTCTCTGTTCTTAATGTTTCTATAAGTTAAATAGTGTTCTTTCATTGATGCCTTAATTGTTCTTTTATATGTGAGTTATTAATTGACCTTCCATTTGTTTGTAGGTTAATAGTAACTAATTGTTCTTCTACATGTTAGTTTTAATTTGCCTTGAGTAATTCTTGCAAACTGTTATTGGATATCACATTATCTAAGGTAAGAGAAAATCTTTTTTTTTCTATCCCCCATTCACTCAACGACCCAAGCAACTTGTTGCATAACTCATGTCCTAAATGTGGAGGAGGCATGTGACAAAATGAGAGTATCTTGCTATTTAACTTTCACTTGTTGTCAACAAAATGGGCAGTCAAAGTTAAATAACTTTCAGTTGTGCAAGATATCCATAAATAAGAAGTTATGCAAGTTCTGTTTAGGAGACTAAGTAAAAGACTTTTTAACTTATCTTTTTTTGAAAGATAGAATTTTCAAACATTACTTATTGTTGAGACATGATTATTTCTCAATCTCTTGGGATTTATCTAGATGTTTTAATAAGACATGATTTATAATCTAAGTCAAATATTGTTGAGTCATTTGCTTGTCTCTTCTAGGTGTTTAAGTCATGAGTAGAACAAAAAATAAAAACTTAGTCTAATTGGAAAATGCTCATTTTGGTCCCTAAAACTATAAGACTGAGTCACTTTGGTCCTTGAAATTCAAAATCTGACTTTTTAATAACTTGAAATTGTAAGTTGCAGGACAAATTAGTCCATCAATTCATTATCATTATTGTATTGTCATATTTTCACTAATTTTTTTGCATTAAATGATAATGTGATAACAATAGAGGCTGTGTGACAACACTAAAGACTAAAGATATGGTTGTAACGACACTTGGAACTACAAATCTTAGTTGCTACCAATTTAGGAAACTAAATCTGATTTTGAAAAATATTTTGATATCCAATAATTTAATTTTGGGGATATGAAGTATATTGATGTGATCCAATATTCATTTAAAGAATTTTGGCAATAATTATGATGATATTTTGAATCCTCTTTTGTTATTTAGATTCAATTATTTATAAGAAAACAAATTTTGAGATGAATTGACCAAGACAATATGTTATCAAAGTAATCTCTATTGTTAAAGTCAGTTTATTTTAGAATATAAGAAAAATCGTGAGCATGTGATTCATATGAATATTGGTTGGCTCAAAGGAAGATCAATATTTGACCGAATTATATGAACTGCGATGTAAATATTTTGAATCATATTATGTTGATTTTGTATTCAACTATTTTTTAAGGATATGAGTTCTTTAAATAAATTAATTGAGACAACAAGTTGCCAAAGTAGCATCTCTTGTCAAAGGTAATTTATCTTGGAGCATTAAAAAGGTTGAGGGTATGCGATTCATGCAAATATTGATCGACCCAAAGAAAGGTCAGTATTTGGTCGAATTATATATACACCTATGATAATAAATACATGACAATTATTAGGTTCCATGTGAAAAATAAGTCAGTCCAATGATAGACTTATTGTTTGATAGAATTTATTGTCAATATTTAATTACTATATCAAAAGTACCACTTACAAGTTAATATTTTTGTCCAAAGACTAAATATCATTAAGTATTGTAGCGGTCTAGGGACGACCTGTAACCGCCCCAACCCGCGTTTTCAGCTATAAATAGACTATCTTATCACACTTTGGAGGCATCCATCACATATTCAACACTCTAGTTTAGGTTTCTATTGTTTTAGGATTAGGATTAACTCTAAAATAGTTTATTGTGTTTTTGCTTGTTACCTCCATCAATGGAGAAGTAGAGTAAAGCTTGTGCAAGGTCAACACCAAGGACCAAGGATTTTTTAGGTTCTTATTTATTTATTTATGAAATTCATATTTAGTTTCTATTCCTCTCGTCTTATCTCTCGCTTAGACTCCTTTTATCGATTGATTGATTGTGTATCTAATTCGAGTTCTTAATTTATATATGGTAAGACGATGTATATGACGTGCATGATTAGAATAACTTCTAGGTTTGCATGTTATTATGATGCATGTTTCATGTATGCTTAGGGTTTCATTTTGGAGAAAAAATCATTTGATTAATTGGACCTATATTGGCAATGGAATGAGTTACTGCCAATTGGGGTTAAATTGGTGCAATTTATTCTTAAACTAGCCTATATTCATAGGGCTGTCATTGTGGTTTACTAAGCTATAGGTTAGTCAAATCCCTAGGAGAAGAGTGATCCTGAATCGATTAGGATTAATTGCAATTGATTAGGGCAAACGTCTAGTTAATGAACTAACAACTATATGTGAATTGATGTGAGTGACCTGTGATAACAATCTAGAAATCCACCGTCAAATCCTTGTGTAAGTAACTTTTAGTTTTTATTTATATTGCAACCACCCTTTCAACCCCCCCCCTTTTTAATAAAATCAAATTAATTAGTTGTACTTCATCGAGAGACGACCTAGACTATTCCCTTTATTATATTTTTAGGGCTTACTTAGTCTTTATAAATTTTATTTGATTGTGCACTAAAATTAACAATATTTTGGTATGTGTCAGACTTTGTACCCCACGTGGCAAGATTCATTACCCCAAATTAAGCTAGCTAGCAACGTTTAAGCAAAACTTAGACACACTAAAATTGATTGGCCACGAAAATTAGTGAAAGACGAGGAGACTATTCGTTCCAAACCTACACCTTGTTCAAACAGTCACATATATACTAATTCACACGGCTTGCTCGAGCTCATAGCACCAAAGCCAAGATCGTCCAAACAACAAAAACTTCGGTTATTACTTAATAAGTTGGGCCCTTTACCTACGGCAATAACCAACCTTAGGGATTGTGTAACGAATTTGGCATAAAGGCCCACAACAAGGCCCAACTCTCTCTCAAGGCAACCTGAGGGCCCATCTGCTGGCAAGCCACCCACGCGGTCTAGGGAGACCCACGAACGACCTACTTACGTGGCATGGAAGACGTGCTCAAAATTTCCCTCACTAGGACGTGGGCGATTACACCATTGTGGAGAGACCTCCCACGACCTCCAGCATGCATGCACGAGGTCCACAACTCCTCTAGTGGTGCTCACATTATATATGTCAGGATCCCTTATGTTGGAGGTAAGTCTTGTCCATTCATAATCACACATAAGATTGTTTTCTGATTTTGTCATTAGAGTCTCTTACAAATCCCTCTCAGACACCTCCTTTAACACCTGAGCTCAATTCTTACGAGAGACACCAATTACATCACTTGTTTAGGCCAAGTCAAAACAAATACTTATAATGATGAGATGATACATAATTAAATGGTTTTCTAAAAGAGTTTTACACTAATTGTGCACCAAAATTAAATCTTCATAGAAAAAATATAAATAAATTATTTAATAACCTATACTAAAATGAATTTGGTTATCAGAATAAGCATTATGACGAATAGTATTGTTTGGTATGTACAAATCATATTGATACTCATGATTTTAATGTATATATACTAATAACAAAATTTTCATTTCATTATATTATATTATAATATTATTATTAATTATATTTAATGTTTAATTAAACTATAAACTAGTCTACCTAAAAAAAAATTAAACTATAAACTAGTCTAAGATAATATCTTTTATTATTCTATTTTATATTTTCAATAGTAATTTCGAATTTTTTAATACAAATGTTATAAATCAATTTGTACAATTTAAAAAATAGAGAGATAAAATACACAGTATATAATTGATGAGGCTAAATTAATTTTTCCCTTTAAAAAGAATATCGACAAACCAGTACAATGCATGAGAGCGCCTATAGAATTGACGTATTTGTATTTGACATTTTTACAAAATTATCGTATTTACGTATTTGTATTCATATTCGTACTCGTGCAACATAATATATGACTGACTTTCCCTCTTCCAGGAACAACTAAGAGACTTCGAGTATGTCATATGCTGTTCAGCACATTACTAGTAATGAAAAGTGCATCAGAAATCAGGCTTCAAAGGAAGCATCACTGCTGCCTTCAAGCAACGGCTTCAGTTTCCCTCTTCTGTTTGTGGCAGATTGATCCTCATCATCTTCGCTGAACAGATCAATTTTCAAAAATGTCCCTGTAGAATTAATACCATTAAGTCACTAACCATAGCCCAGCTATAGATAAAAGTCAACTTACAGCAGCAAAACTTTCTTCATGCAATTAGTAGCAATTTCCTGATGTTATTGATAGATTGCTATTTGGTGGCATTAGATTGTGGTTTTGGTTTAGAACTCTCACTTTTCAGCTTAACAACTCTCAGTTCTCAAGCAAATTACATACATAACAAGGGCTTTGACCACTACTCACACACTCCTAAAGAGTGTTTTTTCACATATGCCTAATTTATTTTCATTAACGATTGATAGTTCCCCAAATAGTAAAAGGAAAGGGATGAATACTTAAATTGGTTCTCAAAGGCTAGTCATTGTAACTGACACTAGAGATTCTTTTGCATCCTCCTACTGAATACTATCATTTCATTCTCAATGACAAAAGATAAATATGCAAATAAATATGTATTAAGTATTTGAAAATACATGCACTATATCCAACATTTTATTCATTGTGTGTTCTGAAGATTTAGTTTACAGGCATCTTAGAAAACAACTAATCCTAAGCTTTTCTGATTTAAGGCATGTCTGAGAATTAAGAGCAGTCAAATACAGCCAAAGCTGCATGCCTGCCGTGCCACTTACCTATGAACCATATTCCAGCAGCAAGAAAAAAGACGGAAGTTAGACAAAGTGCTGTTTTCCTCCAGTCATTAATATGATCCTGTGAAGCAAAACCAAGTCGCTTAGAATCAAAAGATTCAAAACAATGCTCAAAATTGAACTCTTAACAACTACGGGAAAAATGCTTATAGTACTTAAGATGTTAAGCAGGTCCACAAATCATGAGCATGGCCACATCAAAATGCAGAACAGAAGCCACCATAGTCCATGCTACTAGTTTTATCAACATCTTTGTAATAGACATTCAAGGGGGCACATTAAATGATGTCTTCTAACGAATTAAGACGTGAGACACCTTTACAAAAAAGGGAGAGACATGTAGAGAGGCACAGACAGAAAGAACAATTTTATAATAAAATAAAACCAGATTTAACATATATGCTAATAACTTTCTTGTGATTGATATTACTAATTTCAAAAGAAAAACTGAAGTTTAACACCCCTACAGATCATAACCACCATACTAAAACATGCAACCATGGGTAAGATAATCAATAGAGCACTCTAATTGTGGAGTCTGGTACAAATCATCATCATCAGATAATCTAATAAAACTCAGGTATGTTGGCTGATTTTGTCATCTATAATATTAACATCTAGTTATAAACGTAACCAAAACATGCAGGACCACTCAGCTGATTATCTACAATATCCAATAATGATAGTAACCAAACCACATCCACAATATCAGGAAAAACTTGGTGTAACCTGCAGGATCCCAACAAGAGGTGAGGAAGGCACATCCCCAAAGATATGAATAGAAACTGTAGAGATTGCCATAGACAGAGGCCTCAAACTTGGCTTTACACATTGGAGAGAAACATAATTTACAGGAGCCTGCAAAAGTAATGCTATGTCATCAACTAAATATTTGAGCAATGGCCCCAACAGATTAACAGAATATATTAATAAGAATATAATCCACAAAAGTAAATTAAATATCAATTGATGAACATGAGATGATGGAGACCTCCCAAATTATTATCCCAATAAAGGAAATCTGGAAGGGCCATAGTGAAACAATTAGACATAACATATTCCGGCATGGAGTGAATCAACTATCAAGCAGTCCAAGGTGAGACATGTAACGCAGAGAAGAAGTTGATGCACCTTTCTGCTGGTTGAGAGCAATAATAGAATCCAAATTAATGCAAGGGCCCTTCCAAGCAAGAGAACTACAGAACAAAATGTACAAGCTTGTTTCCACTATAGTTGGAATTTTGTTTTAATTTATTCATATGCAATACAAGGGAGAGTACATAAATTTATTCAAGTGAAAAGAAGGCACAAATTTTAGACTATATTCCAATATTGAATCCCATTATCAATTATTATGAATGTTCAGTAATATGCAAAGATTAAATAACAAGCATTGGAATGTACAACAGCCAATCCGATATAAATCCTTAGATTGCAACTGTTATGCATACAGAATAGTAGGTCGACACAAATTTTTTTTTATCTTTCAAGTATTTATCCTTCAAGTGATTCATAAAATTACCTGTGTGGCAAAAATCAGCATTTCACCAATTGAGAAAAGTACAATGAAACCAGACAAGCTCCTGAAGCAGAAAGCGACCAAGCAGAAGATTGCACCTAAAAATGTTGCTCCAGAAAGAAGCTGCAATGGTAACGAGAGAACCCAAAGAAGAAAAGAATTAAATAACATATCATGAAGTGTAGAACTTTCAACAAAATTGAAACAGATGCAAAATTCAAGACAAAGGAGCTTTAAGATGAACAATATCCATAAACTTCAGTTATGTGAAGGAGCCCTGGGATATGCAAAATGAAAAGGTTCTTAACCACTTATATAAAATAGAATTAAAGTCTTGACTGAGAAGAGATAAATAATTATAAATGTCCTCACAACAGTTACAAAAAATTGAAACTTCTCCCTAGGAAAATAAAAATAATAAACTTGATTAGTGATCTCTGCTCCACCTCAGTCTGTGTGAGCATTCTGATTTCAAGCATAGGTTTACCAGTCAAAAAAAGACTACTAGGAAACTGTTCCATGAATCATTTTATTCATTTCATATTATCTGTAAATGGAAATCAACTAAACTTACCTTGAAAGCATTAGAGATAGTTGAATTCATTTTGTCAAGAATTAAGCCTCCAGATAAGGTCCCCAAAATCCCACAAACAATTGTAATACCTCCAAACAACAAGTCAGCATTACTCTGTCATAAAAACAACTGTTAACGAAGCACATCTCCATACAGGACAAAGCCCAAGGGCAATACCAGACTTCTACAAAAGTGTAGTTAAGTCGGTAACACAAATAATATCAATAAATAAGCATTACGACAACAACCAAGTCTTATCCTACTAGGTGAAGCTAACTTCATGAATCAATCAACCCCACTGGACTCTATCAATGACCAAATCTTCAATAAAACAAATTGGACTAAGGTCTTTGTTAGACACCCTCCAAATGTGGTAACCGCATCTACTGAGAAAGGAAATGAAATAACTCCTTTTCCTCTACACTACTCGAGAAGAAGGAGCCGAATTAGGAAGGGAATTAATTCAGAATAATATCTGAATTAGTAAACAATAAAATCTGATCTGTTTGTTAACAAATCAGTAAAGAATAAATTAGTTAAGCTTTTTTAGGAAAGGAGAGATATTAGGAAGAAATAATAGCCACCCATGATTCTCTCTCACCGGGTATAAGTGAGACTCCTTGGGGAGGTGGAAAGCATTCAGGTTTTAGACAGAACTAGAAGGGGACCAAGGGATTCATTATTTCTCAGGCTTATTTTCCTAATTATCGTTTGTTATTCTGCAGCCCTTGGGCTTGTTTATGTTCTGCCAGGAAATTCCCCATTGGAATTCCTGTTTAATTAATAAATTCAGCAGCAGATTCAGCTATTTCTTTAATTTGGATACCAGTTCTTACAGTCTTCTTCTAATTATTTCTCCTAATATTCAACATGAAACATAAAATTATTGAGGGGCAAATATGAGAATACCATATGGTAAATGCTGTATCCTGCCTTCGGTCCCCAATATGAGTAGGCTCCAATGACAAAATTGTATGCTATATAACCTAAGAATGATTAAACTCTTTAAGTCAACAGAACTAACATAGTTCTAAATTGACAAAAAAATTATCAAATTATCAAATCCTCAAAAAACTGAGTCTATGTCAATTCATCAGGAAACAATGTTAGTTATTAATTATAATAATAATAATAATAATAATAATAATAATAATAGTTATTAATAATAATAATAACAATAATAATCTTTCAATCTTATAGATAATCAAAGTCAAGTTTAGAAAAATAATGAAGAAAACTGCAGGAAGGAAAAAGAAGAAAATACCTAGAACATTTACGACATACACTTGGTCATGCAGAAGCTCCTGCATATCTTTTGAGAATCTGGTGAATTGATTCCACAATTTGGATGTTGACCTGAGAAACACAAGTCACCAATCATTAAGGCAAGATATAATGTTTCACTCACTCTAATGGATTAGGAGAAGCAAACAAGTTAGCGGGTTCCTGACCATAATCATCAATGTTGTCTAAAATTTACAAGATATGTGAATGTAAAAACTGGCTTTAAACTATAGTGTTTAAAAAGAAAATTTCCTTAAAAGTACACATAACAAAGCACTGGGCACGAAACAAGAACATGTGAGGGGGATTTCGCTTTCCAGCATGTCTCTGCCTGTGGCTGTGTTTTAATTCTGTCTCTATGCACTATCTTTGCCAATCTATCCTGAGTTAAGACAAGATTAAGTTATGAATGTGTAATAGTGCCTAACTGCTTCACATGAAATGGCTTAAATTTATAGACTGAACTATACCATTCTATTTCAAAAATCAAAGATTTCATTGACACTAAGTGGCATAATTTAAATCGAATGGATTATGATGCTGGGATATTGACCATCCCAGAGAATATTAGGTAACAAGAAAAGATACTGGTTGCTTCAAGTGACATTGTCCACTCGCTCACTTATTTAGAAAATTAATGGTTGAATTTTTCCTCTAACTTCATTTTTCTTCTAATCTTTACTTAGATTTTGGGTTTTCTACTGCTTGGCCTTAAAAGCAGGAAACTAAGACAAAAACTGAAAATTGAATAGTAAAGAGAACGAACTGGAATTCAGAAAATCATAGACAATAGAATCACTCACTTGGATCCTCTGATAAAGGCTTGATCTTCAGCAAGCACGCCATCATCTATAAGGGAAACCTCTAACTTTGAGCATAAAATTCATTTAGTGCCAGTATGCAACAACAAAAAGGGAGTAATTCTATACAAGTAGCAAAGAAAGCTATGACAAAAAGTAGGAAGCAAGAAAAAAGTTGCAAGTCAATTATCCTAATTAGATTGATAACCCAACACACATGGCTTCTTCCTTGAAAATAGCAAATAGTACTACAAAAAGATGGAATGAGGCTCACAAATTCACAGTATAATTCCTATAAAAGAAATGCATTTTTTGGCATTTACTGCAGCTTCTTCCCTTTAAATCATCACAATATAGCTTTTAATTGAAAGCCCCACACATTGCAGAACTCTGAATTGAGGTTATACTCATCAATATTTTTTCCCCCCAAACAATGAATTTTTTTTAAAATTGTAGGATATTCTTTCTCTTAATCACCAAGTGTAATGAAAGAGAATTATATTTATTCATTTTTATTCACAGAAGACATATATCCTCTAACCATCATTAGCTTAGCACACTTCTGTTTTTAAAATTTTTGTTTTTCTTGAAGAAATTTGTCCTGCACTTTTTATTTTCTTTTGTGCCTTTTGATATTGTGAACTAATATGAGAAGATGAATTTCTTACCCTTCCCCTCTTTTAGATTTCTTTCTAAAAGATGCGTAAGAAAATATAGTAGAAAATAAGTTACCAAAGTAATGATCAAAAGCTTTGGAAATACCTCCACTTTCGGAAATGATTGTTACTATAGATGTTGGTGTTTGTTTGGATTCCATGGGAGTGAAACCTATGGTTACAAATCAAATAGTGCGATACTGTTAAAAGGACTATAAAAATTAAGGACATCCAGAAACACATCAAACAGAAGAAAATGGTTACCTTTCAATTGCAAAGGCTTCATTACAAAACCCAAAATGGGAAAAGGAAGCATCAAAATTGCCTCACCCCAAAATGCAATACGCCAGTTAAACTGGCCTCCAACCTACAAGTAGCTTATGTAAGGATAAAACAATATAAAATGGTTTCTTCTGAGAACATGGCTAATTAATTCAAGAACGTGTCTAGTGTAAGTTATTGGTTCTCTTGCAGAACTCCACTAAATATATAATTAATCCTTTACATCTACAATCGAACTCTTTTTGCAATGGCTCAAGCCCTGTTTTACTCCCTTATTTTAAATAAGCTGAGACTAAGAAAATCAGTACTCACCTTAACTATACTCATATATATTACTATATATAATCTTAATTTTAAAATAGTATCTAATAAACCTTATCTGTAACTAACAGAGTAATTTTGTCAGAACTTTTTACATACAAGGAAAAAAATGAATCATTTTTAATATTATGGTACCTATTGGACAAGAATATCATTTCTTTTTAACATAAAAATTGGCAAGAGATAGCATTTTATAAATATAAAAATTGCTGAAAAGGAGATAATTTTTGTTGAGATATTATTGTAGATATTATATTATCCTATACATATTTATTCTGCCTTATTAGGATAGATATGATAGGATTCAAATTTATTCTGATTTACTTTGTACAAATTAGTATTTGTCATTTATTTGGCCAGATTTGCCAAAGGCCTATATAATGTAGTCTCTTGTACAGTATCAATATATTCAGAAATTCCATAATACATTTATTCTATTTTGCCTTGCTCTCTTTCTACTATTTTTTTTATAGGAAAAGTAATTGTATTAGAAGAGTCTGAAAAGGTGATAATTAGTCACAAAAATCAACTTCTGCAGAAGAAAAATGGTGGTAAACTGGCAGGAGGACATTTTACAGAACAACTACACTATCATTACTAAAACTTGCTGCCAAAATCAATCATGCAAAGTAGAAGTCCCAACAATTCTTGAGATTGAATTTAAGCATATAGCAGTCCGAGGAAACGACATGACATAACACTTTTATACAAAATATCATCAAATAGCATGAGTTCATGACAAAAAATAAAACATTTCACACCATCAAACCAAGGAAACAAGAAAACCCATCTAAACACAGCTAGATTATACAAGTTTGCAATCTTACAAATCCGCCATAAACATAGCCCAAAGCAGTCCCAGCTGGGATGCACATGTAAAACGTAGCAAGCCATGCTGTTTTCTGTGATCAATGAAAACACTGTAAAGCTGCAACTCTGCACTAGTGGAGAAACAGGTTCAACGATTCTGAAGGGAATTGGAAAAATAAGACAAACCTGTGCAGCAGGAGCATTGTCATCTATGAATGGTGCTGCAAGACTTATGAAGGAAGCCTCACCTACACCAACTAGCCTGCAAAACAAATGCAGTTAGTCTTGACTCAAAATATACCGTTAGAAAATGGTAAACTATTAAAGTAAGGCCTTGAAAAGTTGAAATCTCTGAAATATTCCCTTACATCCGGCATATTGCAATAGACCAAAAATCAAACGAACTACCGCATCCAGCTATCGCAAACGTCCAAACAGACAATCCAACACCAATAAGCCGAAACGGGTTGTGACTGCAAACATGATGATGCATTAGATCACCATTCATTGAAAAGAGAAACATGGAGGCTGCAAATATTTAACTAATCCCACTCTAAGCCTTCTAAGGACTTCTGACCAAAATATGGCTCATGAAACAACATGAAGCTAGTCTCACCTTTTGGCGAGAGAAGCAAATACTGGAGAAGCAATTAGAAGCCCAACCATAAATGCAGACGAGAGAACTCCATCTTGAAAATTGCTCAAGTTAAAATCCCCCCTGAAATGTAAAAACCATGTTACCCATCACCATCATGAGATAATAATAATAATTGGCTTGAACACGTTTTTCATCCTAAAAATGTAGCAGCTTTTAGTTTCAGTCTCTCCAAAAGTCAATAATTTTGTTTGGCTCAAGTCCCTTATATTTTAAAAGCGCGCATAAATAATCATTAGAAACTTCAAAATTTGTGTTTTTGTTCCTTGAGACGGGGTCATTTACACTCATTTTTTTTCAAAAATATGGGACTCACCAATCTTTATTTAAGAATTAATAAAAAAAAAAAGTGTTACATTTTCAGAGAAAAACAAATTTAACTATGTAAACAACAACAGAGGGGTTAGCAGTGTAAGTGTGAGATAGTAGAAGAAATGGTAGAAACAGAGAGCTTACTGAATTCCAGTAGCGGAAGTGCAAATACCAGCGTCGGTACAAATTGCAAGGCTTCCATTAACACCGTTGCTGGCAATAGCTCCTCGATCCACATAGTTTAGCAAATTAACCACACAAAATATCATAAGAAGCCTGAAATCACCGCATAACACCTCATTGATTAACTAATTTTTATAACTAATCAGCCTCCCTCCAAAAATAGCTTCAATTCAATTCAACACCACACCAACGAAACTAGGAACTTCCAAAATTGTAATAGTTTCCGAAATAGATTTTGCACGGATAAAACCAACAAATGCGGAACTAGGTTTTCTGAAAAGCTTGGAGGAGGAGATGAAGGAGAAGCAGCACCTACCTTTTGGGCGTAAACCATGAAGGAGTGAGACTTTGACCTGAACTCTCTTCTTCGTAATTGGATTTAGCCATTTTTGCAAATTCAGCTTCTGATTCATCCATCAATTGGCTTCTAAATTACCAGTTCAAGTTGACGTTAGAATAATTTAAGATATTTATTTGTCTTATTTATCTCATTTTTAATTTGTACATACATATTATATTATAATATATTTGTACTTAGATAACACAATTATTAATAATATTGTTATTATCGGGTGTCTTTGTTATGCCACTGCTTAACAGTGTTTCTTGCTTCTATCGTTAAAATTCTGATCCTTCAAATCCTTCCAATCACCATGTTTCGTATGAAATAAAAACAAATAAATAAATAAACTCAATTAAAAAAAACCATTATTAAGTTTGAACAAGTATCTTTATCACATTTCTCTAATACACGCAAATGGGGGTGTCCAAACTCCAAAGGGACACAAAGTGAATTGTGAAAATGTTGTAGAAGTTTTATTAAAGCACAAATAGGCAGTAACGTAAGAAAGTACAACGTCATTAGAATTGGTCTCACAATAATTAGAAATTTGGATAATATTTCTATGTTTAAACTTTATCATTATCAATTTAATTTAATTTTTGAAGTACCAAAACAAATAACAAAGGGCAATTTTAATAAATAAATGTGACCAAGAGGTAATTATTTTAATTCAACTCACTTATTAATAGTAAAATAATTTAAAATAAGAAAAGGCATTATTATATCAATTTATTTCCTGTTATATTTTTTTAAAAATGTTCGAATAGATTTATTGTTTTTTTATTAACTAGGTAATCCATTGTATCATTTCCTAGCGATTTTTATGTTTGTATAGCAGATCATATTGTAATGTATTAATTTAAATATTTTTGTGCCAAAAAAATGTATTAAATATTGAGATTAATTACTAACGTGAGTTTGATCAAGGTCATATGGGTCTTCCATAACTCTTGTAAGAGGGCTTAGAGTTGGTTGGGCTTACAATTGAGTTCTTAATCAAAATACAAAATAATGAAATATGTTTGGGAGAACTAATTTATTAACTTAAAAATTAATCTAATCACTCTTATAAATGATATTTGACATTTTTATGAACAAAATAGGAAGGAAAAAAAGAGGGGCTAAATGTCATTTATAGTAGTTGGTACGTTAATTTATAGGTTGATAGGTTGGCATTTTCAAACAATTTTTTTTTAAATATTGACATTAATTGCTATGTACCATCAACCAATTATGTGGTGTCATGTTAGCAAAAGTAGTTTAATCTTATTCTCACTACTTTAAAAGTCTCTTATATATGATACTAGTATTGTACTTGTGTATTACACGAATTTATTTTGATATATGAATTTGTATGTTCATATATAATAGAATCGAACATATAAAATAAAGTGATAGTTTTTTCAAGAAAATGAGAATAATTTTGAATAAAATATATTAACATTTATTGAATTTTTTTATAAAAAAATAATTAGTATTTATTTTAATTGATAGGAAATTCTTAAAATTTGAATTTGAAAAGATTATGTTAGAGAAATTTTAGTTAGAACTTTTTATTTTGTAAAATTTTAAATGATGTTTATTTTAGGTGTGAGAATGTTAAAATATAAATTATAAAATATTTAATGGGATTTAATGAAAAAAGTATAGTGAACTTTGGCGGAATATTTTTCTCCAAAAGTAATGGTATAGATAACCACACATAATTAGATGACAATATAAAATTATATTGAAATTAATCTCTTAAGTATTTTGAAAATTCCATTTTTATTAAATATTTTTTGGAAAATCTTTATCTTTATTTTAAGGATTTAATTTTAATATATATTATAGCATAAAGGGATTATATTATCATCTAATCATGTGTTGTTATATGTGAGACTTTTAAAATTGTGAGGCAAGTCAATTTTTTTATTAATGTAAAAATGTATGTTTGGATGGCAATATAATTTTTTTATACATTTTCGATATATTAAAATTAATCTCGTGTTTCAACCATAGTTATTAAAATCAATCCGTTGATCGACCCGGTCACCCTATTAGGTCACTGGTTCAACCAGTGGGTCATTGGGTCACTTATTAAACTGGATTTTAATTAATAAATATAAAAAATATATAATTTAATTTCATTAAATAGATAATATATATAATTTAATGCAATAAAATACACAACAATGCTTAGCGACAAACAATGCATTATGCAAGCATGTGGATTGGGTTTAATTCGACCAGACAACTTTTTAAAAAAATTTAAGATTTTCTTGAGCTGGTTCAACTACTCCAAGTTAGTTCACACTGGATCGTCCGGCTTTAACCGGTTTGTTCCGAGTCAATGCGAATCAATTGTAGGTCTAATCTAACTTAAGAATCGACCCAGTTACGTGGCTGAGTCACCGAGTTCCTAGTTGACCTAGCCAGGCCAAGTTGAGTTTTAAAACTATGGTTTCAACAACACTTCTTAGCCAATGTTTTCTATCAAAAATAAGTTGACTTCAAAATAATTATTTAATAAATGAATTTAATTTTTATGTGTTGTGAATATAAAAAAGTTTCATACTGTCATCTAATCATATATTGTTATATAAACAAAAGCAACTACGTATTATAGTAGTAAGTGTGATAGTTAATTAATTTTACTCATATTACATCACAATTACATGACAATATAAATCTTTTTTATAATCACAATACATAGGGATTAAACTCTTAATAAACTACTATAAGATTCTTAGTTAACCTTTCATTTTATGTTTGTTCTGTCTTCTCTCTCATTCCTGCCTTCTTTTTTGGAAGTGCTAACTATGAGGTTGTGCTCCTTTTTAGAGACGGAACTTTTTTTAGGGTCATGAAAAACAATTCATTGAACAAAGGGTTTAACCCAACTTACACAACAGGAGAAAATAAATACATTGACACAAAGTTTACAAGTTGGGATATAATATCAACCCTAACCAACAAGACACAAAGTCCCTAATAGACACACTATCAATAAACAACCTAAAATAAACACTATTCTAGATTTTGCTAAATGTTCTGCAAGATATCTAACAAAGGCAACCTATCCAAATTAAAGAACAAAATCATACAGGTAACTTGCAGGGACTCTGTGATCACTTCCTATAATGGTATGTCTTCACTTGCTTGGATCTTTGGTTCTTTAACATTTTTTTTCCTTTGCAGCAACAATGGTCACTTGGACCATCAATTCCAGCACACTCAACTTTGCATAACAAACCCAGAACTAGCGTGCTAAACATGCAGACAAAATAGTCTCAAAGAAATCACCATTAACATAAGCTATTGATTTACATGTCATAAGCGCAATATTCTGATAAAGCCTAGAGTGTGAGCAAATGGGAGAAAACTAATTGTAGACCAACTTTATGCTCTTTCTCATGATTCAAAAACTGCTACAAGCAAGAAAACTCACCAAAAGGAGAATCAAACACAAGCTTCATAAAATGAGGATGAGACATACAAAGAAAAAGACAAAAATAAACGGATGGGGGATGAGGGGTCATCGGACCACCATGGAGAGGTAAAACCACCTTCATGGGGCCGATTCCCCTGAGGAAAGGATGAAGTGGCTTGGTGTGTTGTTGTGTTGGGGTAGTTGAGAGAGAAGCCACGCTAGGATTCTCTAACACCCCTTTTATATCAAAAAAAAAGGATGTTTTTGTTGTGATCAATTTCCTTTAAGGACAAATCTTATTCTCACTAATTTCCCCTTTTTTTTTAGTATTTTGAGTAAATGATCAATTTGATCATTGTCAAATCATTGATGGACCAATTTAGTTCCTAACAAAAAAAAAATTCAATTTGGTCCTTATTAAATTTAAACTTGGGCCAAATTAATCTTTAGCAAATAAAAAGGTTCAATTTAGTCTCTGTCAATTTCAAACTCGGGTCAATTTAGTCCCTGTCAAATATAAACCTAAGCCAAATTAATTCATTTGTATTTAGTCATACTTCATAAATGCAGTTAAGCAAATTTTTAAAAGTGTAATTAAACATATCTATAACATTATTGTCACTTTCTCTCCTCCCATATCCTAGTCCCTTTGTTTCTCACTCCCCCAACCCCTCTAGCTCTTTCTCCTCTAGTCCCTCTCTTTCTTGAGTGGCTGAGGACGCAATGTCAGAGACAAGTGCAAATAGAGTAGTGACCTAATAATGTAAAAGCGACAACACTAATCACGAGACAGTCGAAACGCAACAACCATATATGACGTAGTCGGGCAAGTGTTGGAGGAGAAAGCGTTGGAGGAGTTGGGAAAAAGGGAAATAGAAGAGCAAAAATAGAGAAGAAAAAATAACGATAATATTCTTGTTTTTACCTACATTTCTAAAAATGTTTTTAACCGCATTTATGAAGTGTGACTAAGTATAAAAGGACTAGTTTAACTCGAGTTTGAAATTGACGAAGATTAACTTGGCCTAAGTTAAAATGTAACAAGAAACAAATTGACTCAAATTTAAAATTGATACAGATTAAGTTGGACTTTCATTTTTGTTAGGGAAGAAACTAGCTCATTAGTTACCCTTTACTCCAGTATTTGTTATGAGTTTTTTGTTTTGATTTTGCCATCTAATTACAAGTTGTTTTGTAATATATACATGTATATATATTTACATTGATAAAAGATTTCAAAACATATAAAACATTTCTTAAATTATTGCAACTTGATGGATTTCCATTCTCTCAAATGATGATGGCAGACATACGAGTTCAGTGGGGCTGATTAACTTACAAATTATTAATATTAATATTATTTCAGCCCTATGTCAAATTATTAAAATAAAATATCTTTACATAATTACATGCACATATATATATATATATATAGAGAGAGAGAGAGAGAGAGAGAGAGAGAGAGAGAGAGAGACACATGCATATCAGACCTACTACTTCACAAACTCTTGATAGCTGAGTAAGCTGCAACATGAACATCATAGCATTCACCATCCCATGATAAGTCATGAGCCATTGCTTCCATCATTCTTTGTTTCCACTTGGATGGGTTACTCCTCTAGTAGCACATAAAAAGTGAACAACTGATGAGTCATGAGATGAGTTCTTTTCAGAACAGAACAGAACAAGGGGAATTTTTTTTTTTTTTTTACGAGAAACTACATACAATTTCATCAATGGCAAGGCTTAGAGACATGTTTCCGAAGGTAGAATGTATTAATTGTGAGTACTTAGTGGCCTCGAGATCTTGGTTCATGAAGTTCCTATCAAAAGGTATAGCTCGTGTATATAAATTACGTGAGTAGTATCATATAAGCATGGATTTAAAAAATATATATATAATTTCTCACAATTATTTATATGAACAATGGTTACCTGTTTATGCTAGCATCAGGGCTAACTGCTATTGGAGCTGCCCCATACCTTAAAGCTTTGAGCTACACATTCAAATTATAAAAATTCTATGATCAAGTTGGCATATCATGCAACACAAGAGAATTTCCACTTGATATAAGTTGCTTGAGGTGTTACATTTTTATTTTTATTTTTTAACTTGAGCTGTTTAATTAGCAGAGGAAAATCAAAACTGAAGGAAGAAGTGGGACACACTTACCGGAGTTTCGTCAGTAGGATCAAGAAAAGATTGGCACAAGATAATGTCAGATCCTGCGAAGACTAGATGTGACAGAGCTCCGTCGTATGTGAGCACAAATTTAAGATTATCATCCTACAGAATTTGAATGCATCATCAGAATATCATTAAGAGCATACAGGGCATAGTAATAGATCTTATTAATTGAGCTTTCTAAAGCACAAAATCAAAAATATGGAACTTCAAGACCAGATAACTTGCATTTAAAAAGTAGCATTTATATAAGCAACTAGTCGCAAGGAACAAAAAATATGAAGAAATTTAATATGAAAATGAAGATGGTGTGGGAGCTAACCTTGAGTTCCTTCTGAAGCGATTCAAGAGCCTGGTTCAAGATTGATCCTTCTTCGGTCCCCATAAATATAAACTGCAGAGGATAAAGATTAAAAAAAAAACTGGTCCCCAACAGCTAAATCGTCCGAAAGGAGGATTTGCCACAGCCAGATTCATTTCAGACAAAGTCTACATACTTTGTGCCCTCATTACAATTTCATTATAAAAACATGTGCACCAATAAACGCCATGTTTGTGCCAATAAGAAACCAAGTAATTCATATGCATACTGCTATGTTTGGACCATCCTCTTTTTATGCTAGCAATTGAGAAAGTCTTGTAAGCAATGCAACCATATTTTATTAGGAAAGAGTGCAGTTCTATACAAGTGGCAACCTGGACATTGTGCTGCTTAGCATTCAAGATAATATCCTTCACCCTTTTCACATCAAGGTCAGCTCCTTCTGAAAAAATGCATCCAACCTGATAAAAATTTCAATAGCAAGAAGAGAAGCAAAGTGAAAAAAACGTGTACAAAACCCATTCATTTGACATCATACACCATTTATAGAAGTTATTATTAACATTAAGAAGTGAAAATTCCAAGAAATCAACATTAACCTTAGTTTGGTCAATAACAAATTTATAACAAAGAGAAAAAAAAAACCTCGATAAAAATGGAAAAAAAAGAAAAAAAGAAAAAAAGAAAAAACCCTAGGTGAGTTTGGGAGTGAAGGTTGGCACAAGTTTCATTCTCTTTTTATTTGTCAATCTATTGTTAGGAGATCCCTCATTCTCCAAATTCTTAGTGATTTTATCCCCTTCATCTTGATGAAGTTGTTCTTTTATCAAAATACATAAATCCATAAATCTTGTTTGCAGTTCTCTTAACCGCACTACTATTTTGATAGCAATGCTTATCCTGTAATTTAGATTCCAAGCAAAGATCCAAACATCACAAGGGATATTAACCCCGCACAAAAGAGAAACAGCGAAACAACACGTGCACAAAACTAAGATGTAAAGCATAGAATATTCATGTTGTCCAAACCAAATATTTCAAGAATGCTTAAACTTTAATTGGCATGCATCAAATGGCTTGATATATATCCTGACATTAGTTTATTGTATATTTATATGATAACTTTCTAATGAAGGGATAGCATATAAAAGAAATCTAATAAACCACAAGTTTTTCCTGGCATATATTATGCACACAAATAAGCAAGCCTTAAAGGGAACAAAGGGTGAGAAACTTGCAAGAATAATAGAAGCATGTTCAGATAACCCGAGCCGTTGCTGCAATGCAACTTTGCAAACAACTTTCCCATCCATATTTTCAGCATTAAAATTTTCTGGAAGAAAAAAGTCTGTTGAAGGATCCCAGGCTGATTTGTCTAATCCATAAGGAGAAATGGCCAACTTGTCCCTGCAACCAAAAGTAACTTCCTTTTTTAATGCATAGGAAACGTTGGAGGGGGAAAGCTTTAATGTAAAACCATGTTATCCAAACAGAACAAGGGGCACCAGAATTGACTAATATAATCAACCAGTTCCATTTGCTAAGACAACAATGTCAACTTAATATTGATTTGAAAGAAAAGACTAAGCAACCCCTCCTCAAACATTAAACAAGATTGGGAAAATGTAACGATAGCATGCTTACCTATGAACATTTAAAGTAGGTTCTAGTCCGTGGCTCAAATTTTGAACGATTCTGTGCTTTGGATGGACAGATGACATTATTACAACTCTATTTGAATAGACAACTCCACCCTGCAAGTTTGATACCAGACTCAATGTTGGGGATAGTCATAAAAAGATACACCTAAAGTTTCAGGGGAAAAAAAATAGTTGGTGGTTAAGCACATCAGGTGATACAACAATCACTACAGCTTGAGGGGTATTAATCCAGCACACAAGTTATTTGTTCATATAAATTAACCTGCGAACACAAGCATTTATTCTGTCCCATAAGATGGCTCAGATTTTTCTTGAATGTTGAAGTTGAAACCTTCACATTCAAACGCTCATTGTCTAAGAAACAGAGTTTGTAATCACAAGACATTAAACATTTCTCAAGTATGAACTACAAGATGGAAAGGTTCTTCCAGAAGGAACCTAGGGAAAATGTTTCCTCTTGTTTTCCTATTTAATCACATCTCAGTCGTCCTGCTACTGTGTAATGGTGTCACTAATGATAAATGTGTAATTTGATAAGGAGTGTTACAATTGCCGACAAAATCAACTAAATATAAATGGCATCCCATGAAACCCCCTAACCCCTCCCCAAATCCACGACTTGATAAGTTGCTGAGATTTTACTCAAGCGAAGAGACCATTCTGCCAGGTACTCATATTAATTACTACTATTATGAATTTTCAGGCATTTCTTTTACATTATAGTAGTGACAAGAGATAAATGACTCTGCCTTGCTCTGAGTCTGAGATGATTCTCTAGTTTTCCAATTAATATTTACGTGACAAACAAGGTTCTAGGCTTTCTAAGCATCTTCAAGTAAAGGGAAAAAATACCTAAAGCTAGAAAAGAAAGCCCCAACTAATTTTTCAAGTACCACCTTGCAATTTTCTGAAAAGATTAAGACTAGGAGAAGAATAAGAGAACACCTTCAAGATATTGACAAGTTGTGAGTTAGTGTTGTCTTGCAAACGGTCAGGGCGATGAAGTATTACAGGATCAAGCCCACACAAGGCCAGTTTATCTGGTTGCTCAATACACTATAACATATATGGCAGATCCAATAATTACAAGATTGACATTAGCAAATGAAAAACATAACTCCATAAGCAAAATATGTGTAATTACCTGCAAATTAAATGTGAACTTCAGCTGGAAGAAATGTCAAGAATAAGATAACCTAACACAACAAAATGCATATTCAGCAGGTCAACATATGTAACTAGCCTGTGAATTGAAGCCATGGCATGTCAGTAATATTCTGGTGCTCTCCAGTCCCTAAACAAAACAAGCGATTGAGAATATTGCAAATAATGTTTTTGTAGGCCAGTAACCAAAAAACAAAATAATAAGTGACAATATAAGATCCATTTGACAAAGAAATATAATATCCGTCAATTAAATTGTCCATGCACTAAAAAAAAAGAACTCTGCTTCACATTACAAAACAATTGAAGGCTATAAATGATAAAGATCTAGTCACACACAGGATAGTTCCTAATTAGTTACAGCAATGAAAAGTAGGGATAAGGTCTAAGGCCCCGATGGTTGACAAAAGGTGAGAAGGTGTTAACTGTTAATTAGAACTTTATGGTCTCGTAAGATGTTTAAAGCAAATAACACCACCTTCAACTTTCAAGAGTCGGATAGAGGCACAGAGTGCGTTTTAAGGCCATATGGAATTCAATTTCTTTTCCTTGTCTACTTATCTTCCAAGAATTGAACAGTATAATCTGTCTTTGAAGTAGATATTTTGTTAAATCTTGAGAAGGATAGTTTCAACTAATAGTTACTGGAGCATCTTCGATCATTGCCATCATCCACCTAATCTTTTCTCACATTAACAAAGGATTTTGGCCCAATTGAAACGATCTAAAAATTAAAGTTTAAAATCAGAAACCTGTGTAACAAATATATCCCAGAAAAGGGGTCCAATAATGGCAGTCTCCCAGTTATGTACATGCAACACATCAGGCCGCTTCCCACATTTTACAATATAATCCAGGGAGGCACGAGAAAAATAGGAGAACCTGATGACACAAGAAGATATTATATCAAGATTATTGACAATTCTGTACACCATGATGAAGAAACCATAGTTTAATGAAATTTCATTTTCCTCTTACTTATAGCCAGAAAGTAAGGTACTGTAAAGACAAGCCATCAGATTATCGGTTCTATCTCATTTTTAGCAGATGGTTTCAGTGCATAACAATTAACAATGGTAGTCAAAACGCTTCCAATATATGTTGATAAGCAAAAATTATTAAATGTCCTTCCTTCTTTTACCTTCTATTTCTATTCTTTTGACCTTTAACTTGTGTAATAATATTTCATTCAATTGTATAGCAGTAGTGACAGCATGTAAAGTATCTTTGGTCAATCTAGAATAAGAAAATGTCAAATTTGAAGAAACTATCATGCCTTCCCATTTTTCTTTTCATTTTCCTTCTTAACTATATAAAACTACCCTTAAATTTAACACAGGTTCCTACAATACCCATTTTAATTTATGAACTTAAGTCGTTAAGTGTTAGTTCATTTACCACTAAGTAGATAAGCCATTCATTATACATGTGATGCCGCTCACCTTTCAAAATCATCAGGATAGCCATATATCATCTCACGGCTGAAAAAGGATGAGTACTTCAATGGCTCAATCAATGTGACTCCAATGCCATAAACGACACTGTCAAACAGTCAGAGTAAGTGTACAGGAGACGAAAATCAGAAGTTCTTAAACAAGAAACACAATGTAAAACTTCATTTCTGATATCTTTCAGTAATTCTTTCATTGCCACCAGTACATATTTTTTGACATTTATTTTGTAAGCAATTTCATCATAACTAAATAGAAAAACAAGGCCAAACTAACCCAGTCCAAATTCTGTTTCCATGTAATTGACCATTAAAGTATGAGTAAGCCTCTACATTAACTTCACGCAACCCTTGCACTTCATCTAGGTTCAAACATGCATGCCTACAAGGAAGTTAGATACGGCCAAAGTAAGATATTATGAACATCAGGAAATCAGGAAACCAGGAAACTACCATACTCAGAGAAATAGAATAGTACTAACTACTAAGTGCTTAGATACAACAACAACGACAACAATAACTAGTCTAGTCCCACTATGTGCAGTTGGCTATATCAATTAGACGATGTCACAGTGTTTTGTCATAGATCATGTCACAATCCAAACCATTAAAATCTAGATATCTTATAATAGTTTCACCTATGGTTTTTCTAGGTCTCCCTCCACCCCTAACTATTAGACTACCTTGTATCTGATCTACTCTCCTTGTTGGGGCTTCTATGGGCTTTTTCCACACATATTCAAACCACCTAAAGTGAGATTCTACCATCTTTTCCACAATAGACAATAGCCTAACTTTTTCTCTAATGCATTTGTTCCTAATTTTCCTAGTGTCCATTCATCAGACACGACATCCTCATCTCTGCAACATTAAGTTTATTTTCTTGTTGGTTTGTAACAATCCCCCATTTAGTCCCAGACAATATCTATAGCTATGGTTAGATAGAGTCAACAAAATAGATTCAGAAGTCTCATGTTCAGTTTGTTTGACAATTAATTGAAAGACAACTACAGAAGCTGCAAGGAAAATAAAAAGGACATAAATTCTCAATTACTTTGGCAATATGACCTCAACCAGATGCCCTTTTCTTTGAAGTGCACAAGATATTCCAGTCACATATGCTGCTATAGATCCTCTACGGACCAAAGGTGCCATTTCTGTGCAAATGTGAACAATATGAAAACCATTCCTGAATGAAGTTGATATAAAGAGAACAATCAGATTTTAAAAAACTCTTCAAGAAAGTGACTGAAAAAAGGGGGAAAAAGAAGGCAAAACTGAACACAGCATAACTTGCAAAAGTAGCCTAATGTGATTACAATGCACAGAGTCCATAAAAAAAATTAAAAAACAAAAAAAACAAAAAACCCAGCACTGTTGCTCCAAATAAACAAACTGAATCAGTGCTATTAATCAATTAATTTTTTACTGTATATGCATCTGCTAATCTTATAGATTCAGACATTAAACAAAAAAGAATAAAATTTTTAAATGCAGGCAGGATTTACTTTCTTCTTCCATCTACAAACTGACGAAGTTCTCCTAGAAGTTCAGAATCTCCTTTGTTTGAGATGACATCAAAAACATCTGCCACACCCACTTTGTGATTTAACACCAAACTTCTTAATTCAGATGATTCTCCAGGGCTAATCATGCCTGTAAGGGCCATTGAGTCTATCCGAAGCAACAATTCCGAACAAATTGTTTGCCTATCTGGTTTGCAAAATACCAGCAGAAAAATCTAGTGAAGAAGATTAGACTTCTCAGAAAACAAAAATATTATTGCTAAGACCAGATTTATAATATAATCGTGTTAGCAGTTAGCACAAACATGAAATATAACATGACATCTGCAAGCTGTTATATAACATTAGTATACCAGCGGTAACTATGTTTTCTCTATACGATTTAATTTTCCTCTTCATAAAAGAGGAAGTTTAAATCAAGAGTCAAGATTTGTAATTTTTTAATGCAAAAAGAACACACAGATCCCGACCATTTCATCTAGCACACACCATAAGCTTGCCCCTCTTACACTGGCATATTTCTTTTCCAACCAAGATCTTGTGGGAGGATGTTTGAAGTTTGTTGTCAAGATAGTTTGTAGTCATGCTTTCCACTTGAGTGAATGCTTCGGAGTTTACAGTGAAAAACCATTCTCATACTTGTGAAACTTTTTTAAATACAGAAAAGGCATGTTATTAGAAGAGAAAGAAGACACATAAATAGGAGAATGACATGTACTACTTTAGGAAATGAAACAGGAAACAAAAAAGAGTAAGAAAAAGAAATTAATTGTTTAAGCAAAGGAAAAGAAATTGTCAAAGTAATCAAACACATGTATCATTAAACAAAAATGTCGAAATGTAAGGAATCATCTTTCGAAGCAAGATAGGAGATAACATAAGGCTGCTAATAACAAAAAAAAAAAAAAAGGCATGAATGATGAATCTACAATGGACCAAATATGTTGCATGAGGTACAAAAGCACATGACATGAAGCAATCAAAATTTACCAGCACCAGCCTGCTTTTCAGCTTCTAATTCCTGTATCTTACTAAGTAGAGACTGTTTTTCTCTGTTTATTTTGTTAAGCTCCTCTACGGCCACAAGGCGTTGTTTGTTCAAGTATAGGATGTCTACATGTGATAAGAAGAAAAAAACAATAAACACCAAAAGCTATTAAATAAGTAACTCTGCTGAAAATGAATAAATACAAAGCTAGCGAAAGAACGAACTCTGCTGAGCTTCTCTGAACAATTTCCAAATATCATCATGCTTCACATTCTGGTCATCATCAGATACTGACTAAAATGAAAAGGTGAAAAATAAAAAACACTAAGAAGGCTATGAAATACTTGCAGAATTAAGGAAAGTAAGAGGAATTGTGAAGAACACAACATGTTTGAAACAAAAGCAACATACCTGGGACATCTCCACATTTTTATCACCTCCAAACTCTAACCTAATATATTACAGATCACTAAATTTAGTTCCCAAAACCTCTGCGTATGGACCCACTAACATATACAAGAAATATAAAAATAAAAGGAAAACAAAAAAAAAGGAGCGAATGTTTTATAAGGAAGCACTTGCCTTTGTTGTTTATGTAAGCCACTGACGTCTCTATTATTCCTGAAAACACGTTATAAGAATCATTTTATTGCATCAATTATGATCGATTAAAAAAAAAAAAAAAACCTTTCTACTGAATGAGGCTTCAAGGTGGGATTTTGATAACACCCCACCAAGATTATCATCATAAAATACAAGAATTGTGGCATGGTAGCATGTAACAAAGATGTTTGTGGAGTTGGAACAACAGCAAAAAAAATTGAGCTTTTTTCTTCTTCTTCTTCTTCTGAGTGTGACCTTAAGCAACGAAGAGGAGGAAGGGGTTTTGGCATCGAGAGGCGAGGAGGGGAAGGATTCCACAAGGAAGCAGCTGCAGCGTTGAACAATGTCGCCATAGAAAAGGGGGTTCCAGTTGAAGTTGAAGCCACTTCTCAGCATAACCCAACCGTGCCCATGATATGATAACACTGAGTCTCTGAGTCTGTGAATGTGACTGCGACGTTCATCCCAAAAATCATTATCATAATTGATTTGTAGCTTATGAACGCTTAATCTGATTGTTAATCTCGGCTTGTTTGAAATTAAAGACCATAAAAGGACAAGACATGTCATGTGACCCGTGAATTTTGTCAACGGTGGAAATGTGGTAATTAAAGACCATAAAAGGACAAGACTAAAATATTTTGACGAACACAAAATTAACCGAAGTGAAAAATGAAGGTTTTGTCTAAAACTAAATAACTTAATTTTTTCTAAACTTTTGGGCAATCTTGTCATGTGATATTCGTTGCCCTTGGGTTGTGCTTGGTGACGTTAATGGGATTCTTCTTCCATCGGAAACTCACGTGGGCTAGTTTGTGACGGTGCTAGAGGAGTGTGGTTTAGTGGAGAGGGTAGCAAGTTTATGTGGACTCATAAGGTCATAGGTGGCTAGATGGTTTCGAAAAGACTGTATCACGACTTATTTGATCTTAATTGGCAATTGAAATTCTCTGGAACTTTTGTAGAAAATCCTTATTTGATCACTCGCCAATTTTCCTTTTAGATTCCTGGTTGGGTGGGCCCAAAGGTAGTGGGGGAAGCTTGGAATCGGGGCTGTGAAAAATGAATCCATTACTTTTAACTATGAGATTTTTGGAAATATTCTTCAAAGATAAAAGGAGGTCAAGGTCAAAATTAAAGGTCTGGAAAAGAAGTTGGTTAGCCCAATTTGTTACACTCGGTCCAAGCAGAATACGCTACAGTTCTACATCAAGAAGATTTATTACGGGTTTAAAGATAGAAACACTATATACTTTCATGCGCAGATAGTTATTGTCGTAAACGAAATAAAATTCATGGGTTGTTTCTCCTGAATGGTTCTTGGAGTACTCTCAAGAACGAGGCCCTTTTGTTTCTACAAGGACCTATTTGCACCTGTCCTTATTCAACAAAGATGAAGCAGCCTTTCTCCGCTCCTGGTCTTGATGGTTTTCAACCTTTCTTTTTCAAACAGTATTGGAATATGGTAGGTGATCATGTTTCAAGTTTGGTTCATACAACATTCACAGAGGGTAGGGTGGAGCCTCATTAAATGGAAACTATCATCGCCCTTCTTCCTAAAGGTACGAATGTGGTGAATTTTAAGCATTTATGTCCGATTAAATTATCTTATGTTGTTTATAAAAGCATCACCAAAGTGTTTGTCAACCGCTTGCGACCTCTTTTTTTTTGTTTTGTCATTGTCAGTCCTTAGGCATCGTACTTGTGAATTTGATTATGTCCTATTTTTGTTCTTCTAATCTGTCTATTTTGTGGAATGTGTTAAGGATTTAAGGTTTTGTTTCTTTGAGAGGCCTAAACCAGGAGAATCCTCAATCTCCTTATTTGTTTGCACTATGCATCCAACATTTATCTTTAAAAAAATTTGAGCAGGTGGTAGACAATCTTTCAGATCCTATTCATCTTATGTGCGGTGGCACAGGTATCTCTCATCTAATGTTTGCGGATGGTTTTTTTTTGGTAAATCCCACAACTCTCAAACGTGGTTAGAACTTCATGAGGGGTTTCAATTTCGTTTAAGTAATGGTGATTCTTCACTGCTTAACACATAAGGGATGGTTCGAACCTGTGTGCATATATAATTCAAAATTTATAATAATATGATATTTTCATTGATGTTAAACTAATCATTTTTAATTTTTTTTAAACCTCTTTTCAAAATATATGGTAAATTTTAAATAACTTTATATGTCAATACTTACTAATTTTTTTAAAAAAATTCACATTATTATAGATTTAATTAATATTTAAAATGTTTTGTGCTCAGACATAGACTAGACACAGCCCACAAACTTTCAAATATAACACAAACAAGCTTAAAGGGTATCTTAATGACACATTTATGCACTTATGACACAAGTACTTAATGAGTATCTTCATGTCTTAGCGTCCAGTGTGCCAGAAACAAACAAAAAAATCTCACAAAACAATCTTCTTATGACAAAACAATAAGAAGTGTCTTCGTGTTTCTTAGGTCGTTACATCAGCAATTTCTAGCCCGAACTAGGAATATAAACAAAATTTCCACCAAAAAATATTCTAGCTCGCAAACACTTCTTATTAGTTCTGACCATTGTTGTAAGTATGATTGATGCTACGAGAAATTGTACAACTAGCATTATTCAATTAATAAAACATCACCTCCTTTCCCAAGTAACTGAAACTAAACATCATATTGAAATGTGACGGCACATAGATTATAATCATGATTGATTGATGAATTGACAAATTCAAATCTCACAATCATACAGAAGCTTGGAATAAGGCAATTCCCAATTGAACCAAACAAATGAAATGGGTTGTGTTGTGGAGGTTACATCCGCCTCTTTAACTTAGCCCTTCGTCTCCGCTCTCTTTCCTCCTCCTCCTCTATCAATCTTAGTTGTTCCTCATCTTCCTTTCTAGCAATCAAGGCACTGCATGTGTATATTACACAAAGTTATCAAATACCCCAAAACATTGCTTAATATAAATACATTCAGAAAATTTGTTGTGTGTAGTGATAACCATGATACATTAAAGTATGAAATATTATGGTTTGACTTTTAAGGTTAAAGAATAAGAGAAACAAACCTTCTCTTTTCCTCCTCCATGATTTCATCAAAGCCTGCCTCCATATTATCATCGTCGTCGTCATCAGCAAATCTGTTTGGGTTGTAACTGCAAAAAATCCAACAAATGATTATCCACCATTCTAAATCATAGGTGATGAGAAGGGGAGGACATTAGGTGACTAAGACGAGTCATACATTATTTCATTATCAATACACCGAGATCAAGCACCCCAACCAAATAAAATTACGCTAAAAAGTAATTACTACAAGGAACATGGTAATAGATTACTTTGCAAAATAAACAACTGAATTTAAAACCAAAAGGAATGAAGTTCTGCGGACACAGATTGGTATATAATCAGGCTCTAAGGGAAGTCAACAGCCAGTCAAGGTAAAATGAACCTGAAAGGTTTCCAACCAAACATGACTCTTCAACTTCTTACAAGAATATTTTGCTGTTCCTCTTATATCTTTGTGTTCTTCCTTTCTTCATCTTAAATAAAATATCAAGAAATTATTCTGTTACAGATGAAGATCCCTACTACCTAATCCCAACTCCCCCCAAAAAATAAACTAATATATATCTTGAAATATTGTTCTGTATTGACCATGAATCACAATGACCAAGAATTAGAAATAGAAACATGAATGTCAAAAGTTGTATTTGATGAAAGTCATGTAGGAATTAGGGGAACACAGCAAACAGAAATCAAATTATCTACAATATAAAATCGGAAAAAGAGCTTACTTAAACATTGATCTGATCATTTTGCTAACATCCATTTCATCCTCCACATCATCAGAGTATCGTCTTGGAACCTTATTCTTGGGGCGGTGATCTCGTGAATCAGAATGCGTTGGTATTTGTTTCAGTGGCTTATTTATCTGTAGATAGTGAAACATATATATGTTAAGCAAGTACCTGTCAAACGAGTTCAGAGTAAAGAATCCATAAAATTATGTATAAATGTGTATATGTATATAGCATTAAACCTGAGCTTTTGATGATGCCAGTGGTTGTTTTGGTAAAATTTTAGGTTTAATCTGTTCTCGTGGGTCTTTTCTTTGTTCCAAACTTTGCTTTGGAACAGCATGCAGCTTTGGAGGGAGTGATTTTTGCACCATGCCATTTACAGGTTTTTTCATACCAGGTGTTGAAGATTTATTCCCTAAGGTAGCAACTGGCGTCTTTGAAGGCAAGCCTTTAGGACCTGCTGGCCGGCCTGGTCCTCCATTCCCATTGTTGCTACCACCTTTAGGGCCCACTGGCCGGCCTGGTCCGTTCCCACTGTTGCTACCAAGCTGTTTTCTAAAATCTGTCGGTGCCTTACTAGGCTTACCGGTAGAGCTTAACTGATAATTTGACTCCGATTTAGGAGGCAATTGACCACCCCGAGAAACAAGTTTCCGGTCCTGACCGCTGCCACGAACAAGCTTGCTACCATTTGACAAAGGTTGGTTACTCCTTCCAGCAACTTGAGCAGGTCTTCCATCTTCAACATCAGCAAAAACCCTGTATGAGTTTCCTCAATTACAGTAATATGTTCTAACCCCACAATTAAACACCACACAAACAATTATCCAAGCAGCAACATACCAGATTTGCGTATCGATGTGTTCTTAGATGGGGGCTCTTTCGAAGGAGCTGGAGGTTCCACATCATCAGACAAAAGAAATGAGTAATCTCTAATAACCTTGAGTTTCTGGGCTTTGACTTGCTTCTGCGAAAATGACAGTTCATCAAAATCATTATAGGAAGGACATTGGGGGGCTAAAAAGTTACAAGTTCTACACACAATAATTACTATACCTCACTGACTTTGGGCAGCCGACTATTAGTATGAGCTGAAGACTTCGATCCTCCATTAGATACTTTATTTGCGTTCTTGTTCTGCAGACAGGATTATTATGAGAAAGCTGCATCACAGAAATACTATAAGGCAAAAAAGACATTAAAGAACATCCAACTGCTTCATATTCCCATTAATGGGAGAAGCAATTAGTGATCGCATAGGCATTCCAGTAATGAGAAAAGCAATTAGCAATTTAAACATCCGCCTAATCATATGATAGCAGGAAAAAGAGAAGAGGAAAAGGAATTATAAAATGTATTTAAACAGATCAAGTCCTATTATTTGTTAGTTTGCTATTTTGGTGACTTCTAAATGGGAAATAGATGCCAGTAGCCATAAGACCCCAAACATTCAATTCACCATGGATGAGATAACTGTCAAGTAATAAAGTAATAAACCACTCGGCATACCTATAAAATAGGCCAAATTACAATTGAATATTATATCTTGAAATGAAAATTACTAATATCATACAGAAATCTAAAAAGAAGATTTTTTTAAAAAGATGCAATAACAAAGGCTCTGAATACATACTATGTGAGATGAATTAGGAAGCCTGGGTGCCAAATTCGGGCTTTCTAACAATGACTTGCTCTCTTGGATAACTCTCTGTGCAATAACTGGTTGAGAAGGGCCAAAAAAGGACCCATAACTGCAGCAATAGAGGAAAATTGAAAACAATATTATAAGATTATTCCAGTTCACAATTTAAATAGCTACAATATTGAGACTCCTAAAACACTCATGTTTAAAGTGGTAAGGGCATATTGTTGACTATGTGTATAATCATATTGTTAAAGAAAAGATGGTACCAAGACTCACTCATTGTAAGGAAGTTTCTTTTTCCTAGCATTAGAATCAGCAAGGGAGGTACTGTTCTCCTTCTTAAGCTTCTTCCTAATTGTTTCTTTCAACTTCTGCCTCAATTCAAGGTACTCCAGTTCTTCCTTTGTTGGCTTACGAGGCTCTTCCACTTCATATTCTTCTTCTCCCTCCTCTTCATACTCTTCACCTCCCTCCTGTCCGTCATCCTCATAATCATCATAATCATCGTACTCATCCTGCAGTGCAAACAAGAACCAATAGGCAAAAACACAGCACAAAACAGTTACCACACAAGGTGATTCAATTTGTGGGGGGGGGGGGATAATCATCAGAAAGAAACAAATAACATCAATCCTTAAAATTGATAACCCTTACATATCTATCATGGCCCAGCATTGCTGTTTCAAGTAGAAACAATACAAATCACCAGTTACAAAATCTTCAGAGACTGAATGACAAGTCTGATTGAATGCTACCAATACCTAAAAGCAATGCAAATTACGGTTAGATTCAAAATCTGGCCCTCCACGCCCACTGTAACTGACAGTGTGAATAGCTAGAAACGAAAAACGACCCAATAACCTAGCAACAAAAAAGACCCAAATTTTCAACACAAATACTAAAATTAGGGTTACGGGGTGAACAATTAGCTGGAATTAGGGGGAAAGAATATGTGCTCGATTTCGATCAATCCCCTAATTGCCACAGACACTTATAGGGATAGCGAACCGAATTGGCAGCCTATGCGTACAAATCCGGAGCACAGCAAGAACTCAAGCTCATCGGAAGTGGCGGCCGCGTGAAGTTGGAATTTGGGGAGGAAGAATGTAAGGTTAAAAGCAAAAAAAAATAAAGAAAAAAACAAAAAAAAAAACGAATTGAAATGGTGGAATGGAGAAATAGAGAATGAACGGAATTGAAAGGGAAAAGAAGAAAATCAGAGAAAGAGAGCTTACCGTGATGATGTCTGTTCAGAGCAAGATAAGGTCGTCGATTAGGGCAGAGAGAGAAAGAGAGAGAGAGAGAAGAAAATTGGAGAGGGAAAAGAGGGCTTTTTATTTTGTCGTTCTGGAAATTTCGATGCGGATCCCTTTTCTCTTTCCGATGTTTTTTTTCTATTATTATTATTATTATTACAACGTCTCTACCCGACCCGGGCCTATGGTGTGTATTTGGGCCAACATCGTGGCCCATCGATTGAAAGAGCATACAAATAATTAACGGTATGTGTGTGTGAGAAGATTTTTTTACGGCAAACCAGAGTTCATTTATAAAGAAGGTTATCTGTACGTACAAGTCAAAAAAGATACATCTAATTTGATGTTAATAAGAAATAAATATGTTTTACATCTTGAACTAATTAAAGATATGTTGTTTAGTCCATTGTTTAAAGGCTATTGATATCTAAACATCTTTCACATCAGAGACCAAGTGTTGAAAAACGCATTATGCTTTCTTTCACAGTAGATCCGGATATCTTTATCATCGATACATTTCCTACGAAAGAAACACCACAAAAAGAACAAAAAATGAAGACAATTACACAGGGAAAATGAAAAACAACCACAAAGGGGTTGAAAAACACAATGTCTGTTGTTTCAAAAAAACATATATGAATTATTTATTGAATCAAAATCTTAAATAATGAAAGAAAAAAGTGATAGGGTTGCCACCAAAGAAAAAGGATGACACCCCTTTAAAATCCTCACCAAAATCGGATATCAAAAGAAGATGAGAGAGAATAAAGAAAATAGAATTAGAGTCAGCCCTAAAAACTAAATATATACGTGAAGTTGTCAATTAAAGAAAGATATTTCCTTAACGAAGGAAACTTCTTCTCTTTCACCACCATACATATCTACCATCCAATTAGTCTTCTAAAGATTTTGCACATGAATATTTGAATATGGTCCCATAATGTTTAAAGGGAATAGATCTTCTCTCATGTTAAAAATTGTCATGGTTATATTAAGAGAGAAAAAGACACTAATATTTGAATTAGTTCCTACCAATTTTAAGAAAGCTTCATTATCCAACTTCTTTATGTCTTTTTCTCTCTTAACAAGACTAAGATTTTAACATAAGATGATCCATTTTCCGGGTTAAAACATATATCAATTTAATTAATTCTCAATTTGCTTAAATATATTTTGGGTCTCTCACAAATTTCTATGATTTAGTTCTATGATTTAGTTTAAGTCTCTAATTTTTTTTTTGGGTCTAAACATATTAAAAATTATATAATTTTAGTCTATTCAACTCGAATTTTCCACCAAATTATGACATACCCATCATCTAAAATCAAGTCAAATAACAAGTTATGAGTTTAAAGTTTATTTTGTTCACATTAAATTGGTAATGTGACATTTATTAGTTATGTCAGAAGTTAACGAAATCTCCAACTAATAGCAAAGACTAAAAACACAAAATCTCACTAAAAGGCAAAACCAAAATTAGGTAACTTCTTATATTTTTGGACCAAAACCAAAAAACAAAAATTAGGGACATAAACTAAATCTAAAAAATTTGTTGGTGCTACAATTAGAACCATTGCAACTTGTCACCACCAAGCCAAACGAAGGAAACCCCAATGAACTCAAATGTCCTCGGAGTGCGAGTTAATAGTAGTGGAAGCACTCGTGTGCAACGAGATGGAATAATGCTTAAGCCTTAGCCCAAAAGAGAGCCACAAATCATTAATGCGAGGAGAAGAATTATTAAAAACAAAATCATTGCGGACATACCAGAGATAATGGAGGGTCACCCCAAAGACAGCATGCCACTCTTGGTTACCATCCCACTCGAGATGATTCCCTTGTTGATTAGCGACAAATTTTTCCTTCGCCAATCAACAAAATTCTTGTAATGATAACATAATATATATTTCTTTTGGTAAAATCCCTTTTTTGGTCTCCTGCTTATATCTAAATAATCACTTTGACCGATATTTAAAAAAAAATTAATTTTATCATTTATTATTAAAATGAATTAGTTTTTTTTAACGTTTAACTACACTTTTTAAATATAAATAATGTTACTTTTCATTTGTGGCAGGTAGGGAATGGTTCGAAAATTTCAATCTTGACAAACACAATAAAAACATTTCCATATATCACACTCATCCCATCAAACAAAACTTAATCCAATGGTTCATTGTATGAGTGGCAATGAGCTGCCATTGCCACAAGTAAAAAAGAAGAATTGAAGACAGTAAAATGTAAAGATTATATAGGAAATGAATTCCATTCATAAGAAAACTAGAAGTGTGACAAACAAAATCCACTTTACATAAGACTACAAAGCCCAAACCAATGCTATAAAATTTATTCTAAGGCAACTCTTTTTATTCTACCATCCTAATAATTAATAATAATCCCAATCACACTCCACTTGACATATATAGCCTCTCTTCAGAAATCAAAAGATTGGACCAGCTGCAAGAATCTCTTCTGTGAGGTTGTCATCCTTGCCAATCTTGTAATTTGTGAAGGTTTCAAAATTCTTACTGAACAGACCAGCCAGCTTCAACAGTGTCTCATTGTAGGCATCTTTGTTTGACCACTGCAGTCCATCATAAAAATCATAAAAAAGAGAAAAACTACAAATGTCATAAATTAAAAGGCCTTTATCAAATGATTTGAAGAGAAAATGTTAAAGAGTTATAGAACAACTAACAGTGTTCACAGGATCAAGAATTTCTGAAGGGACTCCTTCAACTTCAGTAGGGATCTGAAGCCCAAAAATCTCAGTCTTCTTGTACTCTGCATCCAGCAGGCTTCCGGAGTGAATAGCATCAATGATTCTCCTTGTGTAGGGCAACTTGATGCGGTTACCATGACCATAGCTGCAGTTTGATAGAGGCCAAGTCTTAGACTTTGTAGTACAAGGTACAAACACTATGGCCAAAAGGGAATTGAAAAATACTAGAAAGCAAGAAACTTTTGTGAGAATTTCATTGCCAGAATAATGTGGCATACTTATTATCTCTGATAATACCACTTCATTTCATTCAACAACTACCATGTTGTCTATCAAGAATTCTGGCAAAATATTTTTTCGGATGTGTGGCACTGCTTGAGTAAATCATATGTCAATGATCACAAACTAAAAATCATACCTCCCGCCAGACCAACCGGTGTTAACAAGCCACCCAGTAGCACCGTGTTCCTCCATCTTTTCAGCGAGCATTGCCGCATACTTTGTAGGGTGCAACATAATGAATGCAGCACCAAAACAAGCTGAAAAAGTTGCTGTTGGCTCCTTAATACCATCCTCTGTGCCAGCCACCTAAAGTTATCACATCAAAAACAGAAAACAGAAGATGAGAATTGCATAAGAAGCAACATTAGTGGATAGCGAGAGCTGAAAAACCAAGGTAGATACTGTGATGCATTACCAAAGCAGTGTATCCGCTGATGAAATGGTACATGGTCTGCGCGAGGCTCAGCTTACTCACAGGCGGGAGCACGCCAAACGCGTCGCACGCCAAAAGTATGACATTCTTTGGATGAGGGCCAACACATGGCAACTTGGCATTCGGAATGTACTCTATCGGATAAGATGCTCGAGTATTTTCTGCAGTAAACAAAAACACAAGTTACAATTAACAAAATTATCAGCAGCACTAGAAGTTAATAATTTTAGTCTATTTTGTTGATCAAAGACCAAACAGTATTCAAATTTGATTAAATTGGCAAGTAGAGGTTTTGACTTGTTTTTTTCTGTCAAATGCCATTTGTCTTTATTCAATTATGTCCTTGTCCGTACTGCATAAGAATGCTAGAAACCTTGTATCTTTGAAGAGTTGACCTTGCACTATGCTATAGATTAGTTGTTACTTATCACGAATATCTTGCGTACACATATTTAAGTCAACCATTTCATTAGAATTTAGAATGATCAAGTCACAGCTTATTCCTCTTCTTGTCAGCTACTTAGCTTGGATTGGAACTATCCAAATCATTACATCATCAAAATTGTTGTTCATCATTGCTTACCTGTAACTGATTTGTCAGTGTAATCCACCTCTCGAGTATGCTCATCAAACACCACGTTTTCCAACACTGCCAAATCAAGTGAAAGAAAAATATAAAAATCAAAATGCAATTCTCACAAGGGGGAAATAAGATAAAGTAAAACAAATGTTAACATTAAGTCAGAGACCAATTTACCTGTGCCAAACCTGATTGCATTCCAGATGTCAGGCTCTTTCTCCCTAGAGAGATCAATGCATTTGGCATAGCAGCCACCTTCAATGTTGGAAACACCCTTGTCACTCCAGCAATGTTCATCATCTCCAATCAAGTACCTATTGTGGTCAGTAGAAAGAGTGGTCTTTCCAGTACCTAAAACAAATTTCAATAACAATAAAAAGACCAATCAGTATTATAGGACAACCAAGATTTAGATCCTCAATAGCAATAGCGAGAACTCTAGTAAAGTAAGAAAGTGAAGGGTTATTTACCATTGGGGGGACCCACATGCGATGCAATATAATAATCCAATGGTATATAACTAGTCACTTTCTTATTTAAGCATAGTTGACAAAAGCAAGCAAGCACGCTAGGCCATGGCCACACACGAGAGGGAACAAGGGTGAAGGAAGGAACATTCCGGCATGTTGCGATCGGCTGACGGTAGATACTATACCTGAGAGTCCAAAGAAGAGAGCAACATCGCCGTCTTTTCCAATGTTGCAGCCGGAGTGCAGGGAGAGGATCCGGCGCTTAGGCATGAGGTAATGCATGACACTGAAAAGACCCTTCTTCATCTCCCCGGCATACTGCGTGCCGAGGATGACCATTTCCCTCCTAGCAAGATTAAGGTCTATGCTAGTGGAGGATGTCATGTAGTGTGTGTAACGGTTACACGGGAACTGGCCGGCGTTGTATATAGTGAAGTCCGGAGTGCCGAAATTCTCCAGCTCTTCCGGAGTGGGTCGGATGCACCTGCCACCCACCCAGTTATCCAATTGTACACTAAACTATATACAACATTTGCCAATTCTTTTTGCACATTAATTAATTAAACTATTGGAACAACCATTGGTTAGTCAAATTAAGGGGCTCTCAACGTTAGGACACTTATCTGGAAGGAACAAGAGAGTATAATTTGTTCACTTACATGTTGTGCATGAACAAGGAATGGTAAGCTCTGGCAGTTACAATCCGGACTTTGATTCTGTTCTCTGGGTCCCAATTCAAGAACTGGTCATTGACATAGACCTATCAAATCAAACAAACGTTCTTGTTTACAACTCTAACCAACTGGAATTGGCATTAAGATAAGATCAGATATGATGTTTATATAGGAATGGTTGGTTAGAAATGCTAATCCATCTCACTTAGCCAACCTATTCAACCTTATCCGACTCTAATTGCAATAATTTCAACAATGACTGAAAGTAAGTAATGCTAGTTCACAACAAGTGCAGTTTCAAAGAACGCACTAGACATCACAAGTTGGTGATTACAATTTTTTTTTCCCTTTTGGTTTAGATTTTGATGGATTGATTTATATAGAACAAATTGGTGGTGGTTACTGTTAATTTGCCAATGTAGATAGATTAGTGGGAACAGATAGCGTTACAGCTGTGTAAAAATGACATGCCACAGGCACCATATCACAAGCATATATAGCAATGATTTTCTGACCGAATGAAATGGGATGGGACAGACATTTTATTGCTTCTATATATGTAATTTAAGAGCACGAATAAGACATGTCTAAGCAAAATACAAAGCATCGGAAGGCCAGAGGAAGAAACACGATCCAATTGCAAGCAAAATAACAGAGGAACACAGGATAATATTAATTGTCGTGTCACATTAAGGTACCATACCCACGTCCCTATCTTATAGAAAAACAAAAACAAAAACAAAGATGAGATAAACCTCCCTCTTTTATTGAAATTGAAATGATGATAGCATTTTATATATATATAAAATTTATATTTTATACTATGTACTACTGCTATTACTTTTTTGTTTAAGTAAAGGAGAGAGAAATTTTTACCTTGTCCAAGGAATTCAAGTAATCGACGGCTCTTTCTCTGTTGGTCATGAAAGTGTGCTCGTCCATCTCAATATTAGGGGAGCCCCTGCAAAGTTACAAAAATGTTTGATTAAATCATACGGAGAAAAAGGCAAAGGAAATGAAAAATGATAGATAGAGATAGAAGCATCATGTTCAATAATGATAATAATTGATAATTAATAATTTGGAGGAAAGTGATATGAGACTTGTTATAACTGGAGTACTCACTTTCCCCACCAAAGCTCATTCTCGTTAGATTCATCCCTCACGACGCGCTTGTCTTTGGGAGAACGACCAGTCTTGGCACCAGAAAGTGTTGCCAATGCTCCGGTGGATGTGATGAACGATCCTTTCTCATACTTGATTGCTTGCTCATAAAGTTCTGCACCAAATCCAAATCCACCAGTCACTTCTTCACATTAATCATCTATAGTTTATCTTATTAATATGATTCGTTTAATTAATTAAACAAGATATTCATTGGATTTTCCTCACGGGTAGTGGGCTTAGTTGTTCATGGGAAAATCGTGACCATTTTTGTCGGCCACAAAAATAATTCAACATCACAATTAATTAATATATTAGTAATAAATGGTAAACGAATCTAATTAGATTTTTTTTAAAATAAAATAAAATAACCACCTGATTAAATATTAACCACGAAAATTAATTATTTTGCCAAAACAAAATACGCTTGACTAATTCAAATACATCAAGTCAGAGGGTGACGTTTTGAACTAGTTTTCGTACACCAGAGGTACAAAAAAAATGTTGTTATACCTATATCATCATACTAAGAATTTTGTATAATAAAATACGGCATGTAACAATATTGTACCGTAAGAATCACGGAAATAAATGAACATTTAAATCAAAGGAAGATAAAAACAAGTACCAGCTGGGGAGAGATTGTAGAGAACATGGGTGAATTTGAGAGCACTGTCACTAACAGCAATGGTGGGAGTGACATGCGATACCACTTTACGTGACTCTGTCTTCTTAGCTGGGTCTCCCTTCACAACCTTGGGTCCAGTTTCTCTGGTCAGTGAGGCCAACGATGCACTGTTTCAACCAAAAACAAAAAAGATTCATTCAGAATCTATTTTAATGTGAATATTTTTAGAGTTCTGTTACACGTACACCTCATATTTATATACATAAAGTTTATGTTTTAATTCATGTAATGTTTGTGTACTTAATTAAGTATAGTTGAGAGTATCATTTACAAGTTTGTAATGTTTGTGCATTCGTAAGAATAAAGTTTACACTTTTTTAATGATGTATGTATGAGTGTATGAAATTGGATGTACATGTAACATTTTTGTTATTTTTAATCTAATATATTAATGAAAATAAAATTAATCCAAAATTGCCCTGTCGACCAAAAAACTAATTGGGCCCCACCCTAAGAAGATAGAGTATTCATCAAAATCCTTTTGGCACCGTCAGATCCATCACACTTTTTCCTCAGTCAACATCACACGTGGATCTTAAGTATAGTAGGGCCCCACCGCGCTTTTTCCTCTCTCACTTCCTTAAACGCATTTTCCGCCCCCGAACCGATTATTGTGTTGACTAAAAATATGTTACATTTATTTCAAGCATACAGTTGTTAAATAGATTCAATCATTGCACATTTTAGGCAAGACGTAAATATACGTAAAAACAATATTTTTTTAATTAATTTTTAGGGTCAGAATTTTAACAAAAGTTTGTATCTAGGGACCCAATCACAAGTATTCTATTCTAGGGACCAAGTTGCAAAGCTTTTAATAGAAACTCGGTTGGAAAAATTCCAATAATTTCAGGAATTACCTGACTAGTTCAACCAAATCAAAAGAATCCCCCAGAAGGAAAAAAAAAAAAAAAAGTAACAGAATCTACACCCACAACATTTACATGTTGTGTTCTTAAACGTCGTAAGATGAGATATTGTGTAGATTAACACGAAATATTTTACCTTATGGATTGGAGTTGTTGTTTCTGACGATCTTCATCAGAGATATTGGTGAAGGGAGTCTGGATCCCACCATTGTTGGGTGTGGTGGGCAGGGACTTCTTCTTCTGAAGAGAATGAAGCTCGTCAATCGTCTGAGCCTTCACCGTCGGAACGCTGTCGTCGTGACAGACGCCGTTCTTGTGCGTCTGAATCGAAGGCAACCCGTTCCCGTTCCCATTTGTCTCCATCTTCTCAACAATTAATTCTCTGAACCACCAGAATTAAAATTACACACACACACATATATATATATAAATGAACAAAAATTAAATCAACACAGTGCAATTTATCATCATATAGTAGTAGCATTCATCATTATCAAAACTCTAATTCAACTAGAGTGATCATGGTCATAAGTCACTAGTACTAATCAATATCCGCATGAGATAAAGAATCACAATTAATAACCTTAGTGTGCTTCAGAAATGGATAGAAGGGAGGAATTAAGAGAGAAACGAACCAGAGATTTATATGTAATTTGCAGCTCTGTTGCTGCGGAAATGAGGGGAGGATGAAAACGGAACAAAGACAAAAACAGCTAATTCGAAATGAGCATCGGAAAAATGTGCAACGTGTGATTTGAATGACGTTTGAGGGAAGAACGAATAATAAGGGGGTTGATGGTGGGAGAATTAGCAGCGATGGGGAGTTCCTTTTATAGGGTTGAGCGCCACCTCTTTCGTTAACCGGTGTCAGATATTTAACCGTGGTTAAGGGTAACCATAGTTGAATCCTATCCCTCAAGCTCCGAAAATTGATAAAAATTCCAAATTTTCTTAAATCAATATAAGTCCGGAATCAGAGTTCGATGCATATATAGGGCGAAGCAATCCTGTGCTCCTCTTGTCCACCTTATCTAAATTTCACTCGTTCCAACCCTCGTGTCGCCACGTAAAAAATATTCTTTCCTGATTAATAAAACAATTTAATACATTAAAATGTTACAAGAGATATGTTTTCAATAAAATCTTTACTCTTTTTTATTTTTTACCAACTGTTCTTAGACCAGTCGTTAACAAAATTTTAAAAGGTTATCCTAATCATCAGTTTAGTACTATTTCCATCCTTTCATAGTTTTAGAAACCATTGCCATTGAGAAAATAATTACGAAAATGGATGATTGAGATCGCACTTATTATTTGGTTTTTAGAATTAGAAGAGTGTTTTTGGAATAGTAAATTATTATAATTGATTTCGTTACTAAATTAAATATCATGGTTGGTTATTTTAAAAAAGTAAGATATTGTTTCATTTGCAAATTCTATCAAATTCGAGAGGGTTTTGATGAAATTAATTTTATTTAAGTCTTTTGTGAGATTTTTACGCTATAACGACTTGACTTATCTTGAACTAGATTAGTTAAAGTCCGATGAACTTTGGATATAAGTGATTTAGAAGACAAAAAAATCATTACCAAGACACTTTAATAAATTAGTAGATGTTTATTTAATATTTCATAAACTATAATTTATTTTTCAAAGGATATTAAACATATTGTTAAAAAAAATTGAAAGTTGTTATAATATTTGTTGGCATTAAAAGTCTATTTAATAGTCTCTTTCAATTATTTAATTTTATTAACTGTTTTCACACCTTTATTAATTTTTTAATTAAGATAAAATGACTTAATTATTTATTTAAACGAACTAAGTTTTTTTACATATATTTATATTTTAATATACTGACAAGATATACTTAAATTGTTTTCTTGAATCATAATTTATATTTAAATTAATTTGTGTAAATAACTCATTTTACTTTATTTTGACTTGAACTGATTTTAATACCTTACTTTTAGAAGTATGAAGAAAACATGAGTGAAATAAATTTGTTGGTGTTTAATCATTGGCATCCAATAAACATTTGTCCTACTAACTATGTCTAGCTTAAAAAACCAAAGAACACACTTAAAGAGACAACCTCTTATATCGCATATTTTTCTATTCTCATGGCTTGAATTAAAAAATAAAATATATTATTAGGATTAATTAAAATTCATATCAAATTTTTTTGGGAGCAAATTTATATCCATTATATAATCACCCCCAATTCAATAGATTTTATTTACATGAAATTAAATTATTTTTTAAAAAAGTCAAATGAACTTTATCCATGAATCAAATCAAATTAATTTGTGCTAAGTTTACTTCTAATCATTTCTTTAGTTTAGAATAGCTGCAGGAGAAGTTGGCAATTGATGGTCAATTAATAATGAAATGTGTTGAGTATGATGCACGTCAGCAACGTTAAGGTTCGGACATAGCAACAACAAACGATGGCAAACGAGGCGCCACATCATCCGTACGTGCCCACAAACTATCCGAGGTTTAAACCGTCCCCTACCAACTCCAGCTCATTTTGGTATTTTTCATTATCATTATGATTCAGTTTATACAGAATTTTATTTAAGTAAAAAAAGTATAAATATACTCTAACTTTATGTTATAATAAAATGATAATTTCTTATGAAAATAAAACTGAGAAAAAATTTATATTGGAATATGTGTTTTTTTTTTAATTTTTAAAAAAGTGTTAAAAATTATATAGATAGCACACCTTATATACTAATTTCATTTTGAGATCCACATAATCATTGTGATTCCATGCGTTTGATATATTCAAGTAATGGCGGATGTCAAACATGATAAAAGGAAGACCTTTTTTTTTATATGGTTTAAATAATTATGTCAAAGATTTTTTTTCCCCTGACGTTAAAGAAGGCTTAAATCCAATTGAACAAGTAAGTACAATCAGTAGCCATCCACCGGAATATGAAACCCCGCAATTGGTATCATATCTAAATTAATCATACTATTTATACATCACAAAAATAATCATCAATTATTCACAAGACAGATAAATAAATTCACAAACTTCACAATATGAACAAGCTTGCTCCCTGCAGAATCAGAGAGAAAAATGGCGCAGGAGAGTGCAAGGCTTGTGAACTGAATATTCCTCATATTATTCAATGAAATGAGAGTTGGTATGTACATCAGTATTTATAGTAAGGGTTGAGAGGATACAGCCCACGTCTGAGTAACAGACTAGCAAGCTATGATAACAAACTATCTAACAGACTATGAACACGTGCAGTAAGCTATGCTAACTAACTAGTCACTAACAGCAACAGCTTTTTAATTTTAAATGGCAACATTTAAATATGGTAATACCCCCCCTCAAGCTGGAGTATGGAAATTTAGCATGCCCAGCTTGGACTTCAATGCATTGAATGGCCCCGGAGCTAGTGGTTTGGTAAGTAGATCAGCCACCTGAACACTAGTGGCAATGGGTAGTAAGCGAACAATGCCAGCATGAAGCTTCTCACGGACGAGATGGCAATCGAGTTCGATATGCTTTGTGCGCTCATGAAACACCGGGTTGCCAGCTATGTAAAGAGCAGATTGATTGTCGCAAAATAACGCAGGAGGGGGAACAGTGATGCCAAAATCAGCTAACAAGTAGATGATCCATTGAGCTTCACATGCCGTGTGCGCAAGTGCGCGATATTCCGCTTCGGATGAGGAACGAGAAATTACTGATTGCTTCTTGCTCTTCCACGAAATAAGAGCAGAACCAAGAAAAAAACAATACCCTGTGACCGATCTTCTAGTGTCGAGGCACCCTCCCCAATCAGAGTCAGAAAATCCTTGTAATTGTAGCTCAGAGGTCGTAGGAAAATACAAACCAGTTCCAGGAGCAGACTTTAGGTAACGTAGGATGCGATGGGCTGCCTGGAGATGAGTGGTAGTAGGACACGAGAGAAATTGACTAAGCTTATTCACGGCAAAGGCGATGTCAGGGCGCGTGTGGGTGAGGTATATTAACCTACCAATGAGCCTGCGATAGACAGCGCAATCAGGGAGGAGCTCACCACATTCTTTGGAAACACGAAGCGTGTAGTCCATGGGAGTTGAGGCTGGTCTGGCAGTGGAGAAACCATATTCATGTAGAAGATCGAGGGTGTACTTGCGTTGATACAACACAATTCCCTTTGAGCTACGGGCAACTTCCATGCCAAGGAAGTATTTAAGAGTGCCAAGGTCTTTGATGGTAAAACGGCAGTGAAGCACATCTTTGATGGACTGAATTTCAGCAAAATCATTCCCGGCCAAGACCAAATCATCCACATAAACTAAAATGGCAGTGAAAGAGCATCCACTGGTCTTGCAAAACAAGGAATAATCAGATTTGGATTGAGTGTAGCCTTGAAGAAGCAGGACAGAGGTCAGCTTCTCATTCCACTGGCGGCTGGCCTGCTTCAACCCATAGAGCGACTTTTGGAGCTTGCACACCATGCGAGGATTAGGCAGGGACAACCCTGGAGGTGGCAGCATGTAAACTTCTTCATGCAAATCACCGTGAAGGAAGGCCGTATTGACGTCAAGTTGATGGAGGAACCACCCTTTGATAGCTGTGAGCGCGAGCAAAACACGAAGGGTGGTCATCTTGACAACGGGACTGAAAGTCTCCTTGTAATCAATCCCATCCGTTTGGGTATATCCCTTGGCTACTAGTCTAGCTTTATGACGCTCTATGGAACCATCAGGCTGAAACTTGGTTTTGAAAACCCACTTACAGCCCACTGCTTTCTTACCATCTGGGAGAGAAGTGAGTTGCCAAGTGTTGTTGGCTTGCAAGGCTTCAAGTTCAGCACTAATAGCATCCCTCCAGCAAGCATGATTCATAGCCTCTTTGAAGGATGTGGGTTCGGTGATGGAGGAAATGGCTAGGGAAAATGCTTGGTGATTGGGTGACAATGCAGAATAAGAAATAAAATGAGATAGAGGATACCTGGGGACAGAAGTTGCTGCAGCCTGAGATGTAGTGGCCATGTTGCAGCTATAGTCTTGCAAATAGTGAGGAGGTCTAGTTGTGCGGGTAGATCTCCTTGGGGGAGCACCAGGCTGTGAAGTATTAGCTGCAGGTTGTGAAGTAGTAGCTGCAGGGTGTGAAGTATCAGATGCTGGAAGTACATCATCTAATGAGGGATGACTCGGGGTATTCATGTGGGGAGTGGAATTGGCCAGTGGTGCTGGGTTTTCCACTAATTCCTCAGTGATGTTAGTGTCATGAGACCAAGGGTCAGGTAAGGGAATATGTGGCTGAGTGAAGGATGAGGGATTGGATGGTGAATGGGGAAAGAAAGTGTCAGTGGTGTGTGTGGGAGGATGAGGGGTGTGGTAAGGAAATACCTCTTCATAGAACTGAACATTTCTGGAAAGAAATGTTTCTCTAGTGTGTAGGTCAAATAACAAAAAACCTTTTGTCCCATGAGAGAAACCAAGGAAAACACATTTTCGAGCTCTTGGATCCAATTTTCGTCTTTTAGCAGTCAAGGTAGATGCAAAACATAAGCATCCAAAGGTTTTAAGGTTGGATAAGTCTGGTTTTTGTGAGTTCAGGACCTCAAATGGGCAGGAATTCAGGAGAAAGGGTGTAGGTAACCTGTTGATCAGGTGTACTGCATGTGCCAAGGCATGATGCCAAAAATGCTTGGGGAGCTGAGATTGAAACAGCAATGCTCTCCCTACTGCTAAAATATGCTGGTGCTTCCTCTCAACTACACCATTTTGCTGTGGAGTCTCAACACAGCTGAGTTGATGGATTATTCCATTTTGAGCATAAAATTGCTTGAGATTAAATTCAGGGCCATTGTCAGAACGTATGGTTTTTACTGCAGCATTGTACTGTTTTTGCACCATTAAGATGAAAGACTTCAACAATTCAGCAGTCTCAGATTTCATTTTCATAAAATGGATCCATGTATATCTTGATTTGTCATCAACAATAGTCAAGAAGTATTTATGGCCAAAGCTAGATGGAAAGGCTAATGGGCCCCAAATGTCTACATGTAATAGTTGAAAATTACATTCGGATATGGTATGACTAAGGGAAAAGGGAAGTTTCTTTTGTTTTGCATAGTGACAGATATCACAGGGTAACAAGCTATTTTTGTTGGTCTGAATGTAAGGGTACATTTTGTTCATCATTAACAATCTATCTAGTGAAGGATGGCCAAGCCTCATATGCCACAACCTTGTCAAATCTCTAGCTGCATTATTCACTGTTGGAGTAGAAACAGAATCAGAACTTTGCTGTGGTACTGCTGGTGCTGAACTGATTGCATAAAGGCCACTAAGCATCTCAGCTGCACCAATCTTCTTCATAGTATTGAGATCCTGAATCTCACAATTTTTGGCATGAAAAATTAATTGNTGTTGCTGCGGAAATGAGGGGAGGATGAAAACGGAACAAAGACAAAAACAGCTAATTCGAAATGAGCATCGGAAAAATGTGCAACGTGTGATTTGAATGACGTTTGAGGGAAGAACGAATAATAAGGGGGTTGATGGTGGGAGAATTAGCAGCGATGGGGAGTTCCTTTTATAGGGTTGAGCGCCACCTCTTTCGTTAACCGGTGTCAGATATTTAACCGTGGTTAAGGGTAACCATAGTTGAATCCTATCCCTCAAGCTCCGAAAATTGATAAAAATTCCAAATTTTCTTAAATCAATATAAGTCCGGAATCAGAGTTCGATGCATATATAGGGCGAAGCAATCCTGTGCTCCTCTTGTCCACCTTATCTAAATTTCACTCGTTCCAACCCTCGTGTCGCCACGTAAAAAATATTCTTTCCTGATTAATAAAACAATTTAATACATTAAAATGTTACAAGAGATATGTTTTCAATAAAATCTTTACTCTTTTTTATTTTTTACCAACTGTTCTTAGACCAGTCGTTAACAAAATTTTAAAAGGTTATCCTAATCATCAGTTTAGTACTATTTCCATCCTTTCATAGTTTTAGAAACCATTGCCATTGAGAAAATAATTACGAAAATGGATGATTGAGATCGCACTTATTATTTGGTTTTTAGAATTAGAAGAGTGTTTTTGGAATAGTAAATTATTATAATTGATTTCGTTACTAAATTAAATATCATGGTTGGTTATTTTAAAAAAGTAAGATATTGTTTCATTTGCAAATTCTATCAAATTCGAGAGGGTTTTGATGAAATTAATTTTATTTAAATCTTTTGTGAGATTTTTACGCTATAACGACTTGACTTATCTTGAACTAGATTAGTTAAAGTCCGATGAACTTTGGATATAAGTGATTTAGAAGACAAAAAAATCATTACCAAGACACTTTAATAAATTAGTAGATGTTTATTTAATATTTCATAAACTATAATTTATTTTTCAAAGGATATTAAACATATTGTTAAAAAAAATTGAAAGTTGTTATAATATTTGTTGGCATTAAAAGTCTATTTAATAGTCTCTTTCAATTATTTAATTTTATTAACTGTTTTCACACCTTTATTAATTTTTTAATTAAGATAAAATGACTTAATTATTTATTTAAACGAACTAAGTTTTTTTACATATATTTATATTTTAATATACTGACAAGATATACTTAAATTGTTTTCTTGAATCATAATTTATATTTAAATTAATTTGTGTAAATAACTCATTTTACTTTATTTTGACTTGAACTGATTTTAATACCTTACTTTTAGAAGTATGAAGAAAACATGAGTGAAATAAATTTGTTGGTGTTTAATCATTGGCATCCAATAAACATTTGTCCTACTAACTATGTCTAGCTTAAAAAACCAAAGAACACACTTAAAGAGACAACCTCTTATATCGCATATTTTTCTATTCTCATGGCTTGAATTAAAAAATAAAATATATTATTAGGATTAATTAAAATTCATATCAAATTTTTTTGGGAGCAAATTTATATCCATTATATAATCACCCCCAATTCAATAGATTTTATTTACATGAAATTAAATTATTTTTTAAAAAAGTCAAATGAACTTTATCCATGAATCAAATCAAATTAATTTGTGCTAAGTTTACTTCTAATCATTTCTTTAGTTTAGAATAGCTGCAGGAGAAGTTGGCAATTGATGGTCAATTAATAATGAAATGTGTTGAGTATGATGCACGTCAGCAACGTTAAGGTTCGGACATAGCAACAACAAACGATGGCAAACGAGGCGCCACATCATCCGTACGTGCCCACAAACTATCCGAGGTTTAAACCGTCCCCTACCAACTCCAGCTCATTTTGGTATTTTTCATTATCATTATGATTCAGTTTATACAGAATTTTATTTAAGTAAAAAAAGTATAAATATACTCTAACTTTATGTTATAATAAAATGATAATTTCTTATGAAAATAAAACTGAGAAAAAATTTATATTGGAATATGTGTTTTTTTTTTAATTTTTAAAAAAGTGTTAAAAATTATATAGATAGCACACCTTATATACTAATTTCATTTTGAGATCCACATAATCATTGTGATTCCATGCGTTTGATATATTCAAGTAATGGCGGATGTCAAACATGATAAAAGGAAGACCTTTTTTTTTATATGGTTTAAATAATTATGTCAAAGATTTTTTTTCCCCTGACGTTAAAGAAGGCTTAAATCCAATTGAACAAGTAAGTACAATCAGTAGCCATCCACCGGAATATGAAACCCCGCAATTGGTATCATATCTAAATTAATCATACTATTTATACATCACAAAAATAATCATCAATTATTCACAAGACAGATATATAAATATTTTTAAATACAAAAATAAATAATATTAAATATATATGTACACAAACACGTATAAATGTTTGGTGACCATGTTCATTTTTTTTTTGTTTTATAGTAATATTAAACTTATGTATGTGTAAACATGTAAAAATGTTTGGTTACAATGTTTGTTTCTCTGTTGTGTAATGTTTATTTATCTGTTTTATAATATTTATTTATTTATTTTGCAGGTTGATGGTAACCATTTTTGTGGTGAACAAATAATATTTTTTTTATCTAATTTATGTTTTTTTATACATCAAATGAAGAAAAAAGATGCCACATCCTAACATGGACCATGCCCATATAATCCACACCCAACAGAGGTTGCAGCGCTCGAGGCGGAGACTCAATCACGACAAAGTGATCAAGGACATCATAATCAACTTTTGATAAGAAATTTGCACAAGCATTTGCCTCTCATAAAACATGGTTGCGATAACAACATTATCCATTGTACTACACCCTAAAATAAAGCTATTTTGAAAAAAGATCCATCACCTCCATCAAAAAAGGGTGGAGTCTATTAACAACACCTTGGCAATAAGCTTATACATCACATTACAACACCTTGGTATCTAATTTATGTTAGATTATAATTGGTAACATATCTAAAAATTATCAAGAAAGTTTAGCATAATTGATAGATGCTTGAATTCTTTAAGCATTTAGTTAGAGATTTGATTCTTAATAATATGTATAAAGAAGACTTTGTTGGGAGAGACATATCCACTTCAGTAATCTCCAAGTCTTAAAGGGAACTAATTGTTATTAGACGTTAGTATTGGACAAATCCTGAGAATTTTTTTTTTTAAAAAGAAAATCATAGCTAACAATTGATGTAAATCTAAATTTATTTTTATTTCAACTATTTGCTATTAGACACAAATTTTCATTAATTATAGAAGTAAAAAAGTAAAAAACAGCTTTTGGAATTTTCGTCTTTAGTTTTTTTTTTTTTGTTATAATAAAAATTAAACACCTCATTTAGGCTGTAGGATGCCGGCTGACTTTCAAAAGTTTTTTACATGATTATTTAATCATGCATTACCCTCACACGCAAACAAAAATATGAGTTATTACAATTACTATTTCAAAAGTACATTTAAGCAGGTAATTGGATCATGTCAATTAATATCTTTAAAATCAATGTCAACTTCATATTTTTCATTCGTGGTGTCAATGTTAACTCTTTAGCACCAAAAATTCATCGTGTAATAAAAATGGTAGAGAGCCAATTCTTTTGTCACAATTTATTTGGTATCAAAGTGTGGTCTATTCTTTTTTTTTTTCTTGAATAAGTAAGTAGGTTATATCCATGCCACTTTATTTAATCTAATAACCACTCATGTTTACTATCTAAAAATGTGATAATTTATTTTTAATTGTGTGCCTTTGAGATATATATACACACGCGCATCATGGCATCATTTACCTTGGTTTGAACATTTTTTTATTACGTAGGAATTTTTTTTGTTTCAAATTTCATAGGAGTTTAATGACAATTAACTTTTATTTAGATTTATATTTGTTATAAATAAATAAATAAATAAACGTGGCAGATACAACATTCAAACCACAAGTCAAATAACTAATTTATTTTTAACATGTGTTTATTTTTACTGCCTATTGTTTACGTACTTTTTAAAAAAAAAATTTATCAAACAGTGGAGAAAGGAGATGGGAGCAAATCATGGACTCCTAACCTAACAAAGTGCAAGAACTGCTCAACCGCTTTTAATTATCAATTAATTATTTGCTTAAAGGAATTTATTTTTATGTATAAATTTGACTGTTTCACATTTCATTTTTCTTATCAAATGATGGTATTTAGCTCAATGTTTTTAATTTGTCTTTTTATAAGAGAGGAAGTGTTGTACATCTCGTCGGATTAAGATTTTTTTTAAAAAAATAAAAAGAATATGTTTATATGTTCATCATTCAATTACATGATCATCTCATTTTAATATATATTTTTTTAATTAATTGTATTATGTTAATATGATCATTAACCTTTTAATAAATAATAATAATGCGAACATATATAAAACTCTCAATTTTTATTTCAAAAACGATAGCATTTTGATCCCATCTTGCAATGGAACATTTGCTTCCATTTCACTGCCAACATTTGAGTATACTAGAGTAAATTGGGAGCCTTCAAACTTGGTCAACAATTCTAAGAGACCATTTTGATTGTGCACATCTAGTTATGAAAGGCACGAATCTGGTTGCAAAAGGCACAAATCTAGTTGCGAAATGGAAGCAACTTGTCGAATTTCTGTTTGTGGTGGTGCCAGAGTAGGTGCAAGGAGGATGAGGGCTGTGAATGGTGGAGGAGGGGAAGATTTTTTGTTTATATTTTTGGTTTTGTGTTGAATATCGTTTGAGTTTTGATTGTTGACAATGGATGTTTATGAATTTTTAGGCGATGGTGATAGGTGGCGCAAAAGACGCTAATGTTCAGTGGGTGCAGGGAAAGATTTCTAGTCGATGGTTATTGAGGTGGCGCCGGCACCATCAAGTTGCTCCATAATCATCGATGGCAAACATTGCTAACACCGCCTAGAGCCGGAGAGCTATCAAAACAATCATTTTAAAAAACATTGATTAACAAGATTAGTGATTTAACTAAACAAGATTTACACAAATATGAATTAGACATGTTTACTATCAATAAAATCTTAAATTGTTTCTATAGGATTTAAAATGCAAATCCATAATTTTAATTCTAACAATTTTGGGGTCAGAAAAAGTATTTGGAGCAATAAAATATCAACCGTCCACCAAAATCTAAATGACTAAGAATCAAGGATCAAATTGCTCCTTCAAAGTACTTAGTCCATTTAAGTTGGAGCATAGTAAATTGTTATTTTCCGATATTTCATAGCAAGACTTATACCCAACAAAGGCCAAATAGCAAAACCTCTGGCGTGAACCAGGACTTAAGCTTTTGGATAAATGGTTCTTATCAATAAATGTTTACCGAAGACTTGTTAAAAAAACCCAAGAATTGAACATATAAGTGATAGTGATACATGAGTGAAAAGTTAACTCGCTTGACATTAGTCTTGTAATAGAACTATATTTAAGTCTAGTTTTCAAACTCTCAACTCTTTTTTGAGTTCTTAAAACTCCATAAATGTCAAACACTCTTTAATTAATCAATTCTCATATGAGTTACAATGAAAATGATTCCCCTATTTATTATAATTCTATGTAACTAACTAACTCTAATATAACCTTATCTTCTATAACTAACTCTTAGAACAATTTTATTTTATATTACTATTAGATAAAGTTCAATTCCTAATTTAGGTCGTAACATCTTGTGTCACATACGTGTAAGAGTTTACTATTAAAACAACTTGGACATAGCTATTTAAACACATGATTTAAACAACTTAGAAATTATATATATTCGGCAAGCTAAACGTGAACAACAATTCGATTGATAAATACCTTCCTATGCAAATTAGGAGGTTTCACAATACCAATTCAAAGCTAGTTAAGATCCATGGCCGAAAAAAATGGTTACAAATTGGGAAAGCATATATGCAACTAAACAGCACGTGGAATTGTTTTGATCGAATATAGGTATTACTTCGGGTTACCGCGATTAGCTAAATTGTTATTCAAAACTTTGTTTAATGCTTCGTAAAAGTCAATGTATAGAAAATGGTTGTGTAACAAAATGTTTGCACTATTTCTCTCAAAATGTCGTAGTGAAGTCTCCCTGAAATTGGATTTCGGATTCCCGTTCATTCACAAATTGGACTTTTTATCCCCAATTTCGTGTGCAGTATGTCACAGAGCTCGTAGGTGCTGCCATGCCATAGGGAAAGAAAACGGGAATATTATCTCCAATTTTTAAAAAAGCTCCATACTATGCAGTGTTTTTAACGATATATTTATGAGTTAAATTTAAGAGACAAAAGATAATTATTTTAAGAGTCTTAATCATAATTAAGATTTTTAAAATCTTTCTTTTCCTCCGACTTAACTTACAAAACATCCTAAATGACCGCATATAGTAGTATTCGTAATGTATTTCCATGGTCTAGAAAATTAAATTTCTCTGTACTTTGATTCTATAGAACCTCCGGAAGTTGATACTTTCATTGTGCCTTTTGCTGCTCTTAAGAGACAACAACATATATGTCATCCAAATAACGAAGAATTCAATTTCATATTTTGTCTTATCAAAGTTTGGGTAATGTACAAGTCAATCATTGGATTATGGCTCTTCAACTCACCGCCCTCAAATATTTTTTTGGTAAAAATAGTGGAAACAATTATTTGTGTATAAAATGGTATGAAAAACTAATTCTTGAAAAATTCATCTCCATTTCACACACTTACCAAATTTATACTGGGTATGTCTTTAGTACGAGAATATAAACGACGAGAGAAAACATTCACAGATGAAGATTATTTATAAAACTTTTCCCCTTATACATTCATACAAGTCATGAAGGTAAAAATAAAAAGAGAACTTTTATGGATTATGTTTATGCGTAAAATTATATATTAATTAAAGCAGACCATAAAAAGTTTATCCCATTTTTACTCTATATCAAATACACTTCCCTATGAGGGTTTTCTTTGACATTGTTCACGAGTTTAAAGTAGATAAAGAGAGAAAAGAAATAGATAGTTCATAATATATTTTTATAATTTTATCACTTATTAAAATAATTTAACATAATTAATATGTTTCATAAAAATATTATTTTCTGAAAATTATTTTATTTCCTTATATGTTTTTCCTAAAAATTATTAGTTTTTCAAGTGTTTTATCTTTAACTATATTTATCTATTCTTTTTCAAAATTCTCAATTTCTTCTACAAAATCAATTTTCAGTTATTTTTATTTTGTTGAAATATATATATATAGAGAGAGAGAGAGAGAGATGTATATGTATGTATGTATGTTAATATACTCTTTGTTGAATCATAGATAAAAATAGCATTTCAACATTTTAATATGGATATATTAGTAAATGATATCTTAATCTGGTTATCCCCTTTCTCCAAACTCCAATCTAAGGGAACTGTGAAATTAGGGCAATGAAGGGTTGAGGAATTGGTAAAACTCACATTTTTTCTCAAAAGAAAAAAGTAAAATTCATAAATAAGGTAAAATTCGTAAATAGAGTAAGTTTCTTTTCCTTTTCAATTTAAACCAAACTCATAACCACATCCTTAAATTAAGTAAATATTTTTGTATGCTCTATTCACAATCTCACATCTTGGCTTTCTGGGGTGGGAACTGGGAATGTTGTTGGCCATAGTTTTTTGTTTTTTTTTTTTTTGGTATTAGCTTTGCTGGTATTATTTGTAGTTTGGTTTGTGTTCCTTAAATTTTTTTTTAATGAGGCATGGTTCCCATGAGTCTAATTAATTTTGCTTCAGTAAGTTGGCCATACTTTGTATTTTGTTTGCCTCTTTCTCGAGTTTAAGCCACTATCCCAATGAAAATATCAAAAAAGAATTTAATCTTTGTCGATGATCCAATTGTTTCTATTGAGCTGTTCAAATTAACCAGTTTGATCAGATCAAATCACAACCAAACCTAATCCATATTACAAAAAACGTTTTTCACAAGAAGTTTTAAAATATCAAATGCTATAGAATAATAGAGAAAGAAGAAAGAGGGAGAGAAGAATAACAAGAGATTAAAGAAATAAAATAAGGAATGAGAAAATTCTTAATTTCTTATATCCAGTAATCCTTTTGCATCTGGTTATGATGTGGTGTGGATTAGTTTAATTGAATTTTTTAATTATTTTTTCAATTTTATAACTAATGAGATCAGCGACCAAAAAGGTACTAGCTGAAAGTACAAGCAAAAGCTGCCCAAGCAGAGCAACCCAACAGGATACCAGGAACATAAAAAAGAAATAAAGGATAAATACAATTCAATTCGAACCCCAATAAGCAATATCAGCAATTGCCTTGATGCATGACACTTGTTTTAAACAAATAAATTCCAAATATTTTGGCCATCCCACACTTGCTGCATATTTATATTAACTTTTGACTTTTAATTAGTGCATTGAAATCAGTTGACTCCAATTTTAGATCCTCGCCACAACCCCTTGGTGAAATTAGTGTGATGATTAGTATGATATCCATAGAAAAAAACATATTTAACAAGATGATATGACAAAATCGATAAAGTATATATTAGAAGAAAACATTTATACGGCACCTTTTTTTAAAAAAAAAAAACTGGATACAACATCGCTAATAGCATGTTGCAGCTTACAAGTAAGCCGTGGTGGTAACTCAGATTATTTTTTAACTATATTAGTGTGAGTTTGATATTCAGTCATGGAAATGAAAACACATTTTATGATCAATAATTTACTATTTTATGTGAGTTCAATTACTACAAGAAAATTGTCACTATTACACCGAGGTGGAAAAAAAAAACCTTACAAGTCAAAAGTCCAAGCAAAATGTTAATCTTACCCTTACCCATTACCCATCGCTCGAATGTGGAAAAAGTCACCCTAGTGTTAAAGGGACCTAGTGGATTTCACTATACGCATGCATTAGTCTCTTCTTTCGCTTGTTACACAAGATTTTGATTTCCTTTCTATTAACGAGTAACGACTTTTTCTTTGTTCACACTTAGGTTTGCGTTACAACTGCAAAATGAAGCTCTTTGTTTGGTAATTCTCAAGGCAAATATGGTCCACTCATCTCACGCGAAATTTACGTTGAGTTTTGATTAATTTTTTTTTCTCTTAAGTATCCACCATAAAAAAAAATTGATTAATTCCTCTACATAGGATCAATGTTAGCCACAAATTTTAAAGTTACTTAATGTCTAAAGCAAAGTTCGAACCCTTAATATTTAATTAAAAAAATCCTTATAATCTCACTTTAGCCTTTGATCACATCGTGTTTTGATTAATTAGGAACAAACTTTTTATGGCTATATGCTAAAAAAACACTATTGCTTGATTGGTATTTGTTCCACTTAACTGATGTCTTATTAGGTTTATGTTTGTGAATAAAAAATAATTTCAATTTTTTATACTTAGAGTGAATCAATTTATTCTTTGTTTCACTTAATTAATGTCTCAAATTTAAATTTCATGAATACAAGAATAGCTTCGTTTTTTTTTTTTTTATAGCAAAATGACTTGAGTCGAAAAAAACTAATTGATATTGATAAAATTATAGATTCGGAAATATTAAAAAACAAGAAAAATTCTATGAAAATAGGGGGAAATAAAGCAAGCGAGATGATAGTAAAAGTGAAGGTTTGGTAACGGGCTTAATGGGAGGAGATAGAAACCAGGGGAGGGGATATGTGGGAGAGGCTACCTGTCCTTTCTTTTCTCTCTCCACTTTTCATTAATTTCACCAATCTCGTGACTTTGATGAGCCAAACATAGACTGTTTTTGGGGACTATGGTATGACCACTATTTGTTCCATTTGGGGGAGGTTATATTTATATCATATTTTTTTATCGTATCTTCTTGGAAACAATTTTAATTATTGTATGTTGCATAATAATGAGATAAAGGGTATGGTGGGGGCGAGGGAGTTCCAAAATTGGTGGATTGGAATTGGATGTTGTTTTATTGTTAAAGCATTTTTTGGGTTTTGAATATACATTAAAATATGTTGGGTTATTTAAGCTTGAAATATTATATTAAAATGTATTAATTTACTTTAAAAATATTATATTTTAAATTATAATTTTAGATAATAAAAAATAATGAAGGTTAATAATAAATATACTTATTATTAGTAAATATTTAAATGATAATATTTATTTAAAGTTTATATTTAAGTATTAATAATCTCTTCATTTTATAATTTTTATTGCTCATCAAATATTTTATCTATGATTAAAAAAAATTATAAAATGAGAAAAGATTGATATAATATAATACAATATCTTATACAACGTTATATCAAATACTATATAATGTTAATAATTTATCAGGCTTTACATAAGGTTTTATACCATCATCAGACATTATTTTATCAAGCGTACAAAACGAGCTTTGATGTAGATGCGTTAAAATTCAAAAGGGAGAGTTTTGTTACTAAAGAGATTCTACTCAATTCAAGCAATATTGTCTCAAATGAGAGGATGCTTGTGGTATGTACAGAGGAAAAAAATTGTGTACTATCAATTAGTTTTATATTGCATAAGATGCTTAATTTTAATAATATGATTGATTGATAAACTTAGTTTTTTTATCATTTGAATATTAACATTATTCATTCTTTCCAGTGTGTTGCACGAGTAAAAGAACACTAGTACTTCAATACACCATATTATATTAAAAAAAATGACAAAATTCAATGAGTTTAATATTATAAATTATTAAAAATAAACAAATTTATTTTAGAGCACTGAAGATATCACTTAAAGATCATATATCTTATATATCTTTTATAAAAGTAAGATAGCTCTCTCTTTTAAACTAATTTTTGATATTGAGTTAGACTCATTCAAATTTAAATATCTATAAAGAGATTTCTAGTCTTAAGATTTAATCTGCATATTAAAATATTTGTCTTCAGCACAATCATTCACAGAAAGGGATGAGTATGCCTATCACTCGATCAGGTTAGAAACTCTAATAATTTTGCTATAGGTTAAAATCAAAATTATGGACAGATTTAAAAATACTTTTATAGCCTTATAAGAATTTCTTTGCTTTGTTTGTCTTCTGTTGACCAATTGCTAATGAACTTATTTATAAGCTACCAAACCATATAATTAAGGTCGACTAGAGCTCTCAAATTATGAGAAATATGGAGTTTCTTCAATATATGGTGAATAAGTATTCAATATCATGCTTACGGTCAAACAAAATGTTTGAAAACAAATAAACTTTTCTACATTTGAAGTGTCACAAAACTTTACATGTTAATCATCTCACATTATAGTAGCATTATCAGCTATTAATGCTTTCTTTCTTTCTCGTAATAGATGTTTACAATGCAATATTGTAGTGACATGTAGAAAAAAAAGAAAAGAAGGGGAAGGATCGAATTGCTGCAACAGCGCAGTTGAGGTTGGGCGCTGTAAACGCTGGTAGAGTATTCAGCGGTTTAACGAGAGTGACTTGGAGGGAGAAGTCAATTTTTCCTATAAATATAACCCTTCGGTGAGTGTTTTTGTTTGCTAATTCACTCAAAGATCTTTGAAGATTATGCTTTCAGCGTCAAGTCAATTTGCGGTGGTGTTCAAGTTCCTACTAAGCTTGCGAGGAACGACAATAAATCTTCAGCAATTTTAGGTGAGTGAGTAGTTGCTCATGGTCTATTTTATTCATGATGTCATTTTCATATTTTTAGTATTTTTCACATTTTAGAAAAAATAAGGATTTGTTTTATGAAAGTTGTTTTTAGAAAATAAGGATTTTTTTAAGAAAATATTTATAAAATCATTTTGAAACCTTTTATAAAAACGTGTTTATTTTATTTATGAAAAGATTTATAAAATCATGAAAAACCATTTTAGAACCACCATGGGACCATTGTTCTATTGCATAAAGATCATTATGTTGCATGTTTATGTTCATGGATTTCAAATGTTATGATCATGTCAATTATTTCAATTACTAGTTAGTTCGGTTTTCAGTTATCATGTTCACATCATTTTAGAAATGTTCTTAAGGAAGTTATATCTAGGATAGAATTGTAAGTTAACAGCAATATATGTTGATCATTGGTACCATTGTAGTTAGAATTAGAATCGATTATCAAGAATCTAGGACTCGGATATATTAGATTACCATTAGTTATCGAGACGTAGGTACTTGGGTACTTTGTTAACCAACTATCAAGAATCTAGGGACTCAGATAAATCATATTACCATTAGCTATTAAGATCTAGGTACTTGGGTAGTGCGTTAAAGCTAGACCGTAATGCTCTGTATTTGTCTATCTAAATATCTTCCTATGTTGTTGTTTTAAATGATTTTACAAAAGCTTTACGACTAGTATTATTATGTTTTTTTATGGATAATATTATATGTATTGCATTATGTATATCCATATTCCGAAATGTCCCATGAGTGGTGTGGGTGATCGCTCGCTCAATGAGGCTCTCCCAAGAGATCTCACTCCTCAACCTCCCCCTTCAGTTGCAAGTTAGGATGTAAAGTAACAGTGCTGGGAGATCAGGGTCTGTTGCAGCGACGTCAGGATTCTTGAGTCAACAGTCACTTTGAGGTGAAGTTATCCATAGGATTTGTTAGACTTTATTTTAAATTTGTAATCAAGTTAGGGTCTAGAGTACTCCAATTGTATACAGGCAGGATCTTTGGATCAATCTTGAATTTTGCATGTACATTTGTATTTATTGTGAAGAGTTTATGTGTATTTAAAAAAGAAAGTTTTTATTTTTTTTTAATTGAAGTTAAAATGCATGTTTTTATGAAAAGCATTCCAAATAGGCTTTTATAAAAGAATTGATCCCTTGCGTACCAATAACGATTTTTGGATCGTTACAAATATATCCTATTGAAAAAAGAGGGGACAATTATTAAAGTTTTGTTTTTTACTTTCCTGGCACTAGTATTTGGACTTCACTATTAGTGGAATTGACTAATTCATGTTAAAGTAGTGTAATTGTCCCTTTTAACATATATTTTTTTTTTCTTTTTGAATCTCAAATTTGAGATCCTTTAAAAATGGAACAAGTGTGTCTAACGCTCGATAAACCTTGTGTTGATTGATTAAAGTTTGTTTGATTTTTTATTTTTCTTTCATTGTTATTTTTACTTTTTTAAATTTTATGAAGAATATTGTGAAAATATTAGACAATAAAAGCATGAAACAAATTTTTCTCTTGTATCACTAGTTTTTACAAAATTATAATAAACAAGAAATAGATTAAAAATATAAAATAGAAACAAAAAATCAAACATATCTTTACTTTTTTGAATTGGATACATATAATGCCTTTCTCATAGGAAATTAGAAAAGCTGACCAACATTTGTCATATCTGGCAAAGTTGGGGTTCATTGTATTTTCTTCCACTCAACCTAAAATGTAAATTTCAAAGATACATCAATCTTAATTATAAATTAATTTTGATGTATTTCTCAATGTAAAATATTTTAGTGTCAAACAACTACTTACATACGTAAATTTTGAGATAATTATTATATGACTTAACACTTATTTTTATTTTTATTTATTTTTATTAAAGATAAGATATTACATTCATTAATTAATATGATTAAAAAAAACAAATACATGGAGGTCCTAAGGACCAACGCAAAAAAAAAGACAGTTATGCCAAACATGCTGAAAAGTATAAATAATTTGTTTTGTTAAGATGAGACATAAAGAAGATAGTCTAAATTACATGGTAACTGAAACATAAAGAAAAGTTAAAGCCTAGCTAACAATAACCTAAGGGTAGATAGCCAAATAATATGCCACATGTGCATTATCCGTTGCCCAGCTAGAGGGAGAACCCTCAAATTCGTCATTGTCATGCTTTCATTGTTGTGGATCTTCTTCCCAAGAGCTTCAACGACAGGCTTGATTTCAAAAGTAGTTAAAGGAATAAAAAGTAAAGGAAATAACATTTCTTCCAATCTTGAATCTCCGTTGTCATCTTAGTCACTATCCTCCTATTCATTTGTCACCATAGTTTATTGTTCAGATCAGACATGAACCTTTGGTGCAATGAGAGCACAAAAAGATGGGGCTCCGAGCACACAACGGTAGCCAACAAGGCAATACATAGAGGTGAGGTCATCGTAAGTGGTGGCACACGTGATGGTTGGAGGATCGCAGATTGAACGATGAGAGTGAAACATGGCCAAATTAAGGAGGGAGATGATTTGTTACGTTTAGTGATGGGAAATGCCTTCTTCGATGCAAAGCTGACCTCCTAATAAACAAGAAAGTAAGGAAATTCTTCCCTCTTCCATTCATAGGAATTGACTTAAATACAGAAAAGAAAAGTTCATAAGTTACTAGCTAATGGATAAAACCCTAATGGATGCATGACAATGCAATGTCAGTACAATGACAACAAAAAATGATAATGATGAAAATAAATGATAGCGAATAAAAGGACGATGACAACGATGGATCCTTGCTATTCAAGAAACAGTACAACGATTAGGTTACGTATTCTTCAAAGTATGCGGGTTCTCAGGTTGCTCTTGTTTCCCTAACCATAGTAGGCTCCTTTATGGGCTTGTCTAGTGGATCATTAGAGGAATTAATTGGGTTATGGCCAAATGTTGTCACTTCGGTCTATAACATCACCCTCTTCTCCCATAAACACCTTGTCTTCAAGGTGTAGTTTGAGGTGGGCCTCTAGCAGATTGCCCATGTTTTCTTAAGAGAGTCTTCTGGGAATAATCCCATTCCATTGGATGAGTACCCTGGTGTTGAATGGATTTGTTGGGTCTACTCCTTATGTGTCTAGAATGGAAAGCCTGAGGTTTCGCTTATTTGTTCTTGGGAAGACCAATGGAACAATTGTTGGCACATTTGGAAATGATCCTTGAAATCTTTTTAGGAGGAAACAATTGGAACACCAAGTAGATTTGGGAGGATACAAGTAGAGCAAGGTATTAGGTGACAACTCCTATGAGTTGCGTGATCTAAAATAGGCCAAAGAATTTATTTCCCAATTTTGGAACCTTTTGTTGGGAAGTTGTTAACTGACATTAGGGATTAATTTTATCATTACCTAATCTCCTTCTTGGAATTCAACCTCCATTTGCTTCTTATCCGCATTGCCTTTCATTCAATCTTGTATTTTCAGACTTTTGTTGTGAAGTTTGAGCAAAAGAGCCTCGTGTTCCTTGAGTTTGTGGACCCAAGCTCGTAATGGGGAATAGTTGGTGAGGCTCTGCCTTAGACTTCGTCAAAGGGTGAGAAGCCTGTTGTGGTATGGATGGTGGATTTGTAGCATCATTTTGTCCAATGTAAGAACTTACCCCATTGCTTGGGCTTATTGTGGACAAACACTCGAAGATATTGTTGGAAAGATCATTGGCAATCTTAGTTTGTTCATCAGAATGGGGGTGGTAAGCGGTACTCATTTGCAACTTGGTTCTGCTCATGAAGATTGGGTCTTATCAGAGATGAGGCACTTCAGTATGCCATGTAACTTGCAAATAATCCTTGCAAACATCTTTGCAACTTGTACATTCCTGTGGTGGGTGGGAAGCAAATAAAAGTGGGCAACTTTCAACAAGCAATCCAATAATACCAGAATCACAGAATTGCTATGAAATGATGGCAATCCATCCATGAAGTCGAGTAAGAAGTCTTCCTATATTCGAGATGGAGGCAGAATTGGCTATAGCAGACTGTCAAGGGCTTTGGGTTTGTGGTTGATTTGTTGGAAAGTTAGACATTTATCCACAAATATTTGCACCTCATGCTTTATCTCTACCCAGTAAAACCCAACCGTCGATTGGCTCAGGGTCTTTATGACCCCCACATGGCCTGCAGATGAGAACTCATGAAGTTCTTGAATTAGTAAGTCCTTTAACTTGGACTTGTTGCTGATTGTTATCTTGCCATTGCGTAACAAGAGGCCATCACGAAATTGATACTTTTAAATAGACTGAGGGAAGGTCTTCACTTGGTAGCAGTTAGTTATGGTATCATCAAATAAGGTTGTTTTTTGGCATATTTGCTACAATATCTTGAATTTAGGAATTGAGATCATAAGGCATGTTGTCGCTCCTACCTCTGGGATGCAAGATAAGGCATCTGCTACTTTCTTTTAGCCCCTAGGTTTGCATGTAATGTTGTAATCATAACCGAGCAGTTTTTCAAAGTAGAAATGTTGCTTGGTTGTCTAGATGATTTAGGTCATGAGCTCTTTAATGCCCTTTTGATCGGGGAAGATCTCAAATGGGCAACCCAAGAGATAGTGTGTCCATTTATTTTTTAGTGTTGCTATGGGGGCATAGAGATCTTAAATGTATGTGGAAGTAACTTAAAGGCAGTCACAAAATTTCTTGCTAAAAAAGTGATTAGGTGCCTGGATTGCATCAATATTGCGCTTATTCCCACACCAAACACATAAAAAAAAATAGCAGGAAGGGTTATTCAAAGTTAGGAAGGATTAATACTGGTGCTTCAGCCATTTATTGCTTCAATTATTCCAATGTAGCTTTCGCTTGTGTTGTCCACAAAACGCATCCTTCTTAAGGAGGTTGGTTAGAGGCTCCACAATGGTGGCATATCCTCTTACGAATATGTAGTAGAAGCTCGTGAGGCCCAAAAACCCTCGCAATTCCTTGACATCTTTGCGTCGTGGCCAACTCATCATAGCTTAAAATTTCTTCGGATCTGGTGCAACACCTTTGGGAGTGATGATATGGCCTATGTAGGCCACTTGTTCCTCATAGAATGAGCATTTTGACATCTTAAGGGATAAGTTATCCTTGGATAGCAGTTGGAAAATCAACGATAGATGAGAAAGATGGTATATCATGGTGTTGCCATAAATAAGGATGTCATCAAAAAAGATAATTACAAACTTACATAGGTAAGGTTGAATTGAGTGTTCAAGGTTGCTTAGAAGGCAGCAGGGGTGTTGCACAATTCGAAAGGCATGACACAAAACTTGTAGTATCCTTCATGAGTGCAGAAGGCAATTTTATGAACTTCTTGTGGATGCATCCTTATTTGATGATACCCTGAGTAAAGATCAAGTTTGGAGAACCATAGAGCGTGGGTGAGCTTGTCAAGGAGTTCATTAATGATCAGAATGGGAAAGAAATCCTTTATAGTAATCATGTTGAGGGCACTACAATCGACGCAAAAATGCCAAGAGCCATCCTTCTTGCTGACCAAGAGGATGAGGGACAAAAAATCGCTTGTGCCAGGGTGAATGACCCCTTATTGAAGAATTCGTTGGATTTGTCTCTTTATCTTTTTTTTTTTTTGGAATTGAGTGTATCTATAAGGTTTGACATTGACAGGTGGGGCAATTGGGAGGAGTTGTATAATGTGATATGTGGTTCGGGAAGATGGAAGTGTGGTTGGTTCCTTAAATAGGTGTTGGAAATGGAAGAAGAGTGTTACCATTTTTCGTGGTAGTGTGTTGTGGCTAGGTTGATCCTTTGGTAAAAACATGCCTCTTAGACGAAAGATAGCAACAACAGTCTCGTTTGTAGTAATCCTCCAAATTTGATGGCGGGAGATCTCTACAGGGGGATTCTAAGGGAGCTTCTAAAGTTATCATCTTGCCCATATATATGAATTTCATGGTGAGAGTCTCATAATCGGTTAGTACATGCCCTAGCATTTTGAGCCATTAAATGCCAAGGATTGCATCAGCCCCGCTTAGCTACATCACATTCAAATCAAGCTCAAATGGATTTCCTTGTAAGGAGAGTGTCCTGCCTGAGCAGATGTGGTAGCAGGGAATATGTTCGCCATTGCCCATGAGAACCTGGAGATCCTTTATGTTAGTGGTAGGTAGATTGAGAAAGTGTGTTACTCATCTTAGCACAAAGTTGTGAGTGCTTCTGTCGTCGATCAAGACTTGCACGGGGGTAGAGTTAATGAGGCCATTAACACAGAGGGTGGGTGGAATTGCACTACATGTGAGAGCATGGAAGCTGGTTTTGGTTGGGTTCTCTAGTGAAGGAGGGATGGTGAGCTCAAGTTAGAGTGGTGTAGTATCTTCCGAAGAGGGTTCCTCCATTGTGTTTGCCACAAGTAGAAAGAACTTTGGTTTGAATGTATGGTCAAGGCTAAACTTCTCATCACAGTTGTAACAAATCCCTTTTTTTCACGACGAGCTTGCATTTTAGCCAGTTTTAAGCATTTGATGGGATGGGAAGGTGGTTCTTTTTGTAAGGAAAGGGTCGTGATTGGTGGTGGTTGTGGTGCAAAAAAGGAAAAATATCGATTTTGGCATCATTAATCTTATCCTCCTGTAGTTTTGCTAGACCTTGCACTTGAGGAAGTGAATTGGGTAAGACCTTGCTATTCATGAAACAATACGACAGATAGGTTATGTATTCTTCCAAGTATGCAACCATTCGGGTCGCTCTTGTTTCCCTAGCTGTAGTAGGCTCCTTTTTAGGCTTGTCCAGTGGATCATTAGAGGAATTAATTGGGTCATTGGGTTATGGCCCAATGTCGTCACTTGGGTCTATAACATGATGAAAAACTAGAGACCGCACCAAGGTGATGGTTGACACACAGAATGAGTGGGCAAGAGTAAGACGCATGGAGATGGGAGTAAAGCGCACAATGGTGAGGTGGAAGACGCACGTCAATATTTCTTAGAGAATGCGCAGTCACAACTTTGCTAGTGTTTTCGCTCTGCTATATGACTCAACACTTTTTTGATATAAAAATATATAATTACATAATTATATAAAAATAATTTATACTAATATTATATCAAAATTAAATTTTATAATTTAAAAAAATTGTTAGAAGGTAGCGTTTCATTCTTGATTTAACAAAGTAAGCAAAGACATTAGAGATAAAAATTTGTTTGGAGAATGTTAGCGACAATTTTTTTTTTTGAAATTGTCCTATCTCAAGACAACATTTAAATTAATCTTTGTACATTAGAAAAAAAAAGGGACCCAAGAGAATGCATTGTAAACAACTTTTATGCTAACTTATGAACCTTAAAAAAAATGACGCGAAAGACACACTTTTATTGTTTCAATGAAAATGTGTCTTCCTTGGTGAGACTCAAAAACTCTTTGTGGGGCACACAATAAAAATAGTAAAAAAATCTGTTTTATTATGAGTATCTGAGAATGATGTGTTAGATTTATAGCAAACCAATAATTTCTCTATTAATTATGGTATCTGATATTCCTCTCATAAGCCATTGTTCGTCCCTTTAATTAGTTGTTCCTCAATCATGCATGCACCATTTCGGTTGTTATTGTTTAGCCATAAAATGGATGAGTGTGTATATATATATAGATTCCAACTTGGTTGTTACATAATTGTGATATGCTGATTGCCAGTTGAAGAATGGACAGACAGCTTTTTCATCCATTGGCAGCCTTGAGATCAGTTGCGTCCAGATTGCGACACTCATCCTTGCTTGCTTTGCTTGCGTTCGCATTACTTGCATGGTCACATCACCCATTTGCTTGCAAATACTAATTCAGCATTAATAATAGACGGAAAATTTGTACTTGTTCCAGAAAAGGTAAGTAATCACAGAAATTGACAATACGAATGTTAATCACTCAAATCTCAATTAATTCATCTAAAATTGCTTTGAATATGAACGGCTCACTTATTTGTCTATGATATATCATTTTTGTGCAAATATCGTGTTTAGTGTATAACTTTTTATAAATTTTAAAATTATATTTTTAAGATACTATTCTTTTAAAAATATTTTATTTTATTTGAAAACTTTTAGTATTTGATATCAGTATTAAGTAAAATTAATTATCATGATATTTATGACATATTTTATAAATATTAGTTGTGTTATAATTAAAAATATTCTTTATATTCAATATATCTATTGTTTACTTATTGATCCTAATTACATATCACAAAATATACGTGTGTCTCTATTATTTTAGTGATTTATTTATTAGAGTAAAAAAAATTTATCCCAAAACTAACAGTGCTGCATTTTATTCTCTAAATTTTAAAAGTGGGTAAATTAACCCATTAGCTTTTCTTTAGTGTGCAAAAGAAATCTTATGACTTTATCAGTTAGAAAAGCCCTTTAGTCATCATGTGTCTCTTACAAAAAAAAAAAAAGTGGGGTATTAACATATTCATGGTTTTGATGTATGGAGAATCTGAAAATATGGTTGGAGACAAAAAATTACAAATGTATAGGGAAGACGACTGAAATCGCCATACATGCGGTGATTTCAGGATTTTGAAAAGAAAAAAAATTCGGGGTCTGAAACCGTCATAGGGTGGCGATTTCAGCCCTTTTAAAAAAAAAATTTGGAGTCTGAAATCGCTATAGGGAGTGCGGTTTCAGCCCCCTTTTTTTTAAAAAAAATTTCGGGGTCTCAAATTGTCATAGGAGGTGGCGATTTCAGCCTTTTTTTTTAAAAAAAAATTTTGGGGTTTGAAATCGCCATAGGAGGTGGCGATTTTAGCCTCTTCTTTTAAAAAAAAAATTCAGGGGGCTGAAATTGCCATAGAGGGTAGCGATTTCAGTCTCAAAAACCATACATCCATAATTTTATTACACTGCTCATATTATGAGAAATTAACATTTGAAAACCAATATAAAAGTAAAAAAAAAAACCCCAAAAAGTGCCCTTTTCTAAATGACACACTAAGCCACAATTCACCACCACCCCACCCTAAACCCCAATTCAACACACACCTTCAATTTACCCTTACGGGTAATGTTCAAAAATAAATTTTAACGACATTCATGAACAACGGACATAAATATAACACAATTCAATAAAATTCAATGGCTTTTGAGCAACATCACATTGTCCAGCCTCCACCAGATATCACCATTAACGTCCATCAACAATCAATAGTTACAACAAACCAATGAGGAGCTACCTCCACTCCCAAACATCATCTACACCTGTAAGATTATTTTAATGATCTCCTGATAATGTGGTCCATGTAACTTATAATGGTACTAACTCTAATAAAAGGGAATTAAGATAATGACAATTAATTCTATAAAAGATGATAGAGTTAGTGGAGGGTATTTTAGTAAAACTGACCCCTTCTCCCTTATAAATAAGATGATGTTACTCAAACAAAAAAAAGGGTTCAAAGATTCCAAAGAATTCAGAAATCATTAGAGTTTGAGGTCTGCTATAGAAAACGCTCTTCTCACCATCAGAATGGGTTGAAAGGATCAAAGGAAGAAAAGGGAAAAGAATCTGTTAATACGATTCAATCACGATATGGATTCAGGTATGTGTTTCTATTCTGAACCTTGTTTACAGTGTGATAATCATAAATTTCAAGATCGTTGTTTCCATGAATTGGTTAATGGAAAATCACAACTAACAACCTCCGCTCTCAAATATCATCTACACCTGCAAACACCACACTCTGTCTAACTAAGAGTATTCCTCCACTATAAAACCGCGGAGTTTGCAACATCTTAGAATATATTAAGATATTATAAATTATACTCTAAATATATTAACATCATCTACATATCATAAATTATACTCTAAATTAATTTAGATCGACTTAGTTTGTTGTTAAGTTTATTTTGTTATTATTGTCCTTATTCTCTACCTAACTTATAAATAGGTGTTGACTCATTTGTATTTAACAATACATAATACACAAGATTAAAAAACGATTCTCCTCCAATATTTGTTTTGTCTTTCTATCTTAATTTTCTATCTCTAATATTTTTCTGATTTAAGATGAAACTTAACATGGTATCAAAGCCATGATTCCCTTTGAACTCATATTTGCAATCCCTAAATTACCATACAACAACCATAATTATTCCTACATCCTTGGCATTTGTCCTTCATATATCTACCACCACAAGTTCAGCAAGTGACACGTGCAACTCTAGAGAGTGTCACGACCCATGACACGGGCCATGATGCAAGTTTAGTATGTAACACAAACCGAAATGACTCCACTGCAACTTAACCCAGTGCTATCTCTGCAGTGTCGTGTGTTGTTATGATTAGAGGTGATGTATATTTGATCACTTGCAAGTGAAGTGATTAAGAGTTTGAATAGCCTGTTGTGAGAGTTTGATTCATGCTTCCATGATTAAGCCTCAGATTTAGCTTTTGTATGGTTAAGCATTTTCCTTGATTTGACATTAAAAATTGATGTTCCCCAATATGGGGTTTTTTGACATTGCCTTGTGGCTTTGTTTAGCTTTTGCCTTAGAGTTTAAGGTGGTTAAGCAGTGATTAAATTCTAATTGAGTTTGTTAATGTAGCCATGTGGCTTTGATTTGCAACTAGTCATTGTGACATTGAAGGAAGATTAAAGAGGTGAAAGTCGAAGACTTTGAGAAACTAGGAACTTCGGTGGTTGCTTATAGGAATTGCTTCTAGTAAATGGTAGTCAAGCCTTTGTTATTGATCTCGTGTTGGGACTTGATTTGTAGTCATATGTGTGACGATGATGGAAGATTGAAGAGGCCCGAATGAAGGTCGAAGACATCTGAAACCAGGAATTTTGGTGGTTACTTCTATGAACTCGTCCGTCTCCGTGCAAACACGACTCATTTACTTTCAAGCAGACACTATAGCCATTTAATTGTGGCAAGCTTAAAGCTAGATAAGCTTTAGCTTAAGGTGAGGTGCTAGAATATATTGAGATATTATAATATCCTGTTAGAATATATTAAGATATTATAATATCCTTAAATATCATAGATTATATTGTAGATTGATGTAGATTGATTCTAGATTGATTCGGTTTGTTATTAAGTTTATTTTGTCATTATTGTCCTGATTCTCTGCCTAGCTTATAAATAGGTGTTGACTCATTTGTATTCAACAACACATAAAACATAAGATTAACAAACAATTCTCCTCCAATATTTTCTTTGTATTTCTCTCTTATTTTTCTGTGTCTAATATTTTTCTGATTCAAGATGAAACTTAACATTGCACCACCTTTCATGCCATCCACCACTTATGGCTCTGACCTCGCCTCCAAATCGTCCTTCTACCCTGTGTGCCCTTGTTCTACTTCCTGGGCTCCCACCTAATCTACTCATTCCTCCTCAAATTCCTCTCTGCTTTCACCTTCTTTATTGCCTTCCCCATCTCCCTCAACCTCAACCTCTCCTGCTCCTTTCCCGTCGATGGAGTGGGTGAGATGTGCAGCCCTTAGCGGTGGCAAAGACTTGAATTAGGAGAGTTGCAAGTGAAAGTTAGAAGTGGTGAATTGTGTGACTTTCTGTGTGTCATTTAGAAAAAGGTATTTTTTTTTCTAAAAAGTTGAACATGTAAGTGGCACATTGTTGGTCTTGCCAACCAATACCCAAGAGGGGATGAATTGTGTATTTAAAAAATTATTCCAATTTTGACAAATATTGCATTTTAATCAACGTTATTATGCAGCGGAATATATCAATTAAGGATGTAATATAAGCTTACTCAATTATGTTTATTGATAGAATAATAAGATTAATAGAGCAACTTATAAACAATTATCAACAAATGTTTGATATTGCAATCTCAAATATGAAAGACAATAATATAAGTTTGCAATAAATAAAGAGATAGAGTTAGAGAGATTGTAAATAGTGATTTATCCTAGTTCGACCACCCTTGTCATCTACGTCCAGTCCCTAAGTGGTTGCTCAAGATTTTTCCACTATCATCAAGCTTCTAACTTAAGTGGTTGAAAAACCATTCCATCCAAGGGCATTCCTCACACTTAGGATCCCCCACCATTGTGTTTGAGCCTCAAGAACCAATCCTTAGGGATACCACACCCTAAGCAACTAGAGGGACACCTCACCCTCTTTACAAGTGTATGGAATTTGTGAAATATAAAATCTCTCAAAGAGTGGATAATACAAATTAAAGCTCTACTAGGAGTATTGATAATATCTCTCTTTTGCTCTTATGATGATGAAAAATATTAATCAATTGATATTATGAAGTATAAGGATGATGAGAGTGAAAAGCTTGGCTAGAAATGTGAGTTTAATGGGTATTTATAGAGTTTGTAAGTGTACTAGCCGTTACCCAATTATATTCTTATTTCTGTCTGTTGAAAACTACCCGTTCTTATTTCTGGAGCTTGGTCATTCGAATGACACCTCTTAGTCATTAAAATGACTCAAGAAAATACAGTCGTAATGGCTTTTTTACCCGGTCATTCGAATGACTACAGTTTTCCTGGGCCAAATTCATCCTTTTTTTCATTCTTTTTATTCATATTGTCAATCTTAACCATTTTTAGTTCCTAGAATCAAAAGATCATTTAAGAGCATCATTCTAAGAGTTTAGAGAGAGATATATATCAATTTTCCTTTGACAAGAATAACTTAAGCCCTAAGAAACTATATCCTTTTGACTGCTTGCTTGGACTTGGTATTCTTTATGAATCCTATCTTCGGCATTACCATGTTCTTCATGGGATAAGCATGCTCCGTCTTTTGACTTTGGGCATCATATGGATATGTTCCTTCTTGTTCCATCTTGCTCTTGATATGCTTTAGACTTTCCTATACATAAGATTATTCATTTGAAAGTATAGCTAGTCCAATGTGTTCCAATATCTTAATATGCATCTATAGATCAATCAATGCATCATGCATATATAATTAGGCATATATCAAGTCAATATATTTATCCAATAATATTCTTTGTCTAACATGCATGCATTCTAACACTATAGCACTTGATATTCATGCATATGCACATATCCAAAGTTAATCCTTCAATGCACATATAATTCATTATTGGATGTATTCTCAAAAGGATGTTTCTCATATATCATTGTATGATGTGTAAGCTAGCTATATGATATCATCAAGTTCAATCATACAAGATCAAATGTATTCTATTTAACATATAACATCCTTTTGCGTTCTAATTGTCATTATATATTTGTTATGTTCTATTTGTCATCAAGATATATTGAATTAAATAGAACAACTAGGGAAACCTAGTTCTACAAACATAAGCATAGACAATAAGCAAGGACAATTACGACATATTGTATTTGTCATCATCAAAACATATTGTATTAAACAATTAGAGCAATTAGGGAAACCTAGTTCCACAATCTCCCTCTTTTTGATGAAGAAGCATAATTTATTATAAACGGTAATATAATTTTTGATAGTACAAAAGTGATTAAAGGCTCCTGAAGAGCCAATATAATACTACTTGAAGGAACAAAAAATAATTGTTATAGGTAATTTCGTATTATCTAATAAGTCTCTATAATACTTGTTAAGATGTTTGCAAAAATGAATATCATGTTGAAACAAAAATGAGGATAATATTAAATAGGGTTAAATAAGTTTTTTTTTTCTCTAATATATAACACTTTTTTGAAATTGCATCGTAAAAAAAAAAAAATTGGGTTAAACATGTATTATATATAATTAGTGAAGATAGGCAATACAACAATGTTGCTGGTTCAGTGGTGTGGGAGTGCAACAAATTGTTCCTTATCCTAAGTTCAATCCTTGTTGAAAGAAAATTTTCACCACCTATTTATTTTAGGTGGACTTGCGTATATGCATGTGCATTGCACACGACTTTATCACAGATACAAAAATAATTAAAGTGGACATGTTGAAGTGGTACAATTAAATATCACATCAAGTGACAAATATCAAAATTTAGTAGGTACCAAATCAGTACCAAATCAAATTTTTTTTATTAGGGTGCAATTTTTCTAAAAAGAGTTTTATAGTAGGGGGGCAAAAATTTATTTGACCCTAACAATTATCTTCAAATTGTTACTATTATATCATGTAATAACTGTGTATTAGAAAACTACCAATTTTTTTTTAATTTGTACTATACAAATATTGACATAATTAAATCTTATGCTACAGTGAACTATAAGTTTATTAAACAAATATTTGTATCATTTGGCATGACCGGTTAGGTCATCGATACGCAAAAAATTATTAAAAGTTTACATGGACATTTATTAAGAGCAAGAAGATTCTTCAATTTAAAATTTTTTTGTGTGTTGTTTTTTCTTTTTCAATGTTTCATAAATGAGAGGCTTAAACTCAATTTGGGCAAGCTAGGGAAAAATAAGTACATCAACCCCACACCACCTAGATTAAACAACGCCCACCGTGAATGAAGAGTTTCATTAAAATTCTCGTATAAAAACTTAGTATAAAAAGCCCAAGGTTGAAAAAAAAACATACTTTCCGAAGCAATTTAAGGCAAATCAACAAAAGATCAAGCCACCCAATAAGAACAAAAATCCAACCACCTCATAGCAACAAGGTCCCTGAGGAAACAACAATACTCCCCCAAAAGAAAAAGGCCAAACCCAACACTCAGGATCTCAAAACTGAACCAAATAAGCAAACCAGAAAAATAAAAATAAAAAAACCCCAATTAACCTGCAATGAGATCAACATAGCAGAACCAGAACTTGAGAGAAATGAGCAAGCAATGCCGCCGGCAGAAGGACCAAAGGCAAAACTACTTGCTCTCGTAAAAATTTAATTATCAGATGATTATCATTTATCAATTATAGTTGTAACTAAATCACTTATTCTATGAACCATTTATACATTATATTTTTAATAGATGCATCAATCTTATGATCATGTGTGTTTATGATCAACCGGTAATTTGAAGTTTATGAGATTATTTGCTCAAATAATTAAGAGCATAATATTCATATTATGTCATTAAGCCAATTTACCTTGATAATTTTAGTAGTTAATGTTTCAATATTTAAATAGTTAGTAAATTTAAACTTGAATAATAGTTACGAGCCCGTTGCTCATATTTATACATGGTTTGGTAAAATTGTTTATTAAATGTCTCCAATTAATTGCTAGTCTACTACTAGATAAATTTATTAAACTGGACCACCATTGGTCAACGCTGAACCGCCGCCACCAACATTGGACCACCGATGGCTAAGGCCGAACCATTGTTAGACCACCATTAGTTGATGTTGAACCACCGCCAACAGACATCAAATCACCTTCAGTCGATGTCGAACCATTGCCGGCCAACATTGCACTACTGACGGCCGATGTTGGACCATCAACGTAAGACCACACTCGACCTACTCCAGACCACTATCGATCGATGTTGAACTACCTCCGACATATATCGTTTTGTCATGAGTATTTTGAAGAAATATATTGTATTCTCAAGAATGTTACTATATGTTCAATTTGCAACCAAACACCTGCAAAATATATTATTGGAAAAACTTTTTCAAAGAATAACATTTTTAAGAATAGTATTCTTGGAAATATATAAGTTGGACATTGTTAAATCTTGGTGGTTACTTTCAATACTTGCTTGCTCATCATTTTGAGTTAAGTCATTGATTGAATTGGAAAACAATATTAAAAACACGATATGTAAAAATCATGATTAAGCCCCAACCAACTCGTGAACCACAAAATAGAGAGTAATCACCTAGGGGTGTTTGTTAATAATAAGCAATTTTATTCTTGGGAATCACATTTCCAAAAATGCAATAGTCAGAGATGTCATGTTTGGGTATTTTAAATAAGGACATACACATTCTAATAATATTTATTTCAATATCTTTATAAAATATCATAGTATCCAATTGTAATTTACTGTTTATAAATAAAGAATTTTTAAAAAAATATAATCAAATATTACAATAATACTAAAATAATTATTTTAATAACACTTTTATCTATTTAAAACTTTGAATCACAAATTTAAATATAAAAGATTATAAATAAATCTATAATTATAATTCATAATTTAATTCTTTAATGACTCTAAATATAAGATTTAAGATTCTAAGTCAATTTCAAACTCCGACATCCAAACCAACCCATGGTATTTTTGGTTGGAAACAAGTTATGGCAATTTTAATAATTCCTTTTGGAATGTTGGTTTTATTTGGGATGAGCAATTTTTCGCCATCCCTTTGGTGCTTAGCACATTGTCTATTTAATGGCATCACCTCAATTAACGGATGTTTAAAGGGATTGACATGCGTTGTTGCACAATTTTTCCTCTTTTATACTTTTTCTTCTCTTTTAATGAAATTTTTTTAATAAAAAAAATAATAACTTTTGTTGATACATAAATGTGTGTGTGTATATATATATATATATTGATAGATTTTAAAAGTCATGGCTAAGCCAAACAGGGAAAACAACAAAATAAATAGAGAAAAGAAATGTAAGAGATAACAACAAAGTGAAATTACAGGGATTCACAAACACCAAATCTCTATCAAGTGAGTCCAACTTATGTATACAAAAGCACTATCCATATTTAACAAGACCTTCTGAGGAGCCCAATGGTGACCATAACACTATGGGCTAGACTTAGGGGTGTCAAAACGGGCGGGCCCAGCGCGGGCCTAAACGGGCCCGGCAAAAAATATGCATATTTTTTAAGCCCGGCTCGCTTATGGTCGGTCCGCGGGCCTAAATGGGTCGCCCGTCAACCTGTTTATTTTTTTAAAAAAATTCAAAAATTTTAAAAAAATATTTAAAAATATTTTAAAAAATCAAAAAATTAAAAAAAATTATTTAAAAATTATTTTAAAAAATTCACGGGTAAACGGGCCAGCCCACGGGCTAAACGGGTTGGGCTTAAACGGACCGATCCAATTTTTTTTCAAATTTTCGCGGGCCTATTTTTTGCATGTAAAGCCCGTCCGTTTAACCGGGTAAACGGGCCAGGCTCATTTTGACAGCCCTAGCTAGACTACTTCTGTTGTTCAATTATTCCAATCAAGATAATTTATAATTAAATCAAAATATTTAAGAACTTTTATTTTTTCAGAAATAGTTTGAGAGTTCAAATTCTCTTTTGAGAACTTTTTGTTTGGTCAACTTTAAACATTTTTGGAAATGTCGAAGTTCCACCTTTTTTTGGGTCAACTAATTTCTCTTGTTGAACCTACCTACAGCCTATAATGGTAGAGGTTGGGCTTGGAATAGACTTGGGCGGGCCTTTCGCCACCACATCACTAAGGGCTTCCTTTGCCTAAGTTGGGGCTCAGTTGTAAATTATTATTATAAACAGTTCCCTTACATAATGGTTATGGCATTAATTTTTTAGACTCAGCTATTTGGGCAATTATATTGGTTGGGCAGAGGTGACAAGAAGCTGCAATACTTTTTGTTTTGGTTGGGTGTCAAGGCTGCATTCCTGTGTTTTATTTATCTACAAAGTCAGAAGCAAGAAATCAAAATTTTGAACAAGATTATGAGTGGTGGTTGAATGGAATTGGGTGATATAAATGAATTATTCACTAAAAGGGTCAACCAACATATGATATCATTTAATTTAAAAGAAAAAGTGGACCATTTTTTGTTTTTGACAAAATCTTTCAATTAGTTCCTGATCCAAATATTGGAGAACAAAGTAACTTATCATGACTTAAAAATCTATTCATGCTCCCTTAGCATTAAAAATATGAGACAATTTTTTGTCCCTAACCTAAACAATCAAAATTTGGAGGATTAGAGTGTCTTATTTGTATGGTAAGGATCAAAAAGTGACTATCAAATTACAGGGACTACTTCCCTAATTTTGATTTGAGAATTGAGACCAAGTTGGATTGGAAAACTTAATAAATCAACTTATTCACCTGTGTGAATGACACTTATTTTATCCTTAGAAATATCAAATGTTATTTATAAAAATAGGTAGATTAATTGGTAAGTTGATTTATTAGGTCTCCCATATATTACTCGCATGATAGACTGTGCTGGTAATTTACAACATTTAATACAATTGGGCTTAAATATAAGAACCATCATCTAGGCCACTCAAACTAAGGAGTGTGTGGTTTGCGAAATTAGTAAACATTCTTCATAATAACATTCTTAGGAATGTTACTTTTAGTAATGACTTTTAAACATGTTTATTTCACTGATTAAATTCTTGGGAATTTTGCAAAATATTCCTAAGAATGAACCATTTATGCATTTGGTTGACACTAATATTCTCGTGAATATTTTTTATTTTATCAAAAATAACCTTAACAAATGAAAAAAAAATGATCATTACACCTATTAAACCCATATTTAAATATAATTAATAGTTATTTTCTCAACTTAAAAAAATTATTATTATTACTTATTTAATGGTTATTATTATTAATTATTATTATTTAATATTAGTTATTTTTCCACTCCTATAAATATTATTATTTATTACTCCCTCTGTCCAGTTTTAGTTGTCATTTGTTTAGATTAAGGAAGTAGTAATTATACTTTTTCAATTTTACCCTTGTTTTTCACGACCTCTTTATTTTTTTAGGTTGCCTACCCGACCCGTGTCGCGCACCTGGTTATGGCGAGTGAGTCTCTCAGTGGGGATAACTGAGTACACAAAGTCTTGAACTCGGGTCGGGACCTTGCTTAAGCGATACTAAGCCGCTTACCACTTGGACCAACCCCCGTTGGTTGTCATGAACTCTTTATTTCTTGTATTAATTAAGGTTTCAGTGTTCCTAGATCTTGAATTCTATCTCACTTAGGGGCAATTGAGTTTAAAGACTTGATATTCTTTCTAAGTTAGTGTAAATTAATTATTTTTTAATCTGTGTGCTTTTGTCAAAAATGACAATTAAAACTGGACAGGAGTATTATTAATATGAGAGAGTAAAATAGGATTTTTAATTTTAAATAAAGGTAAATTCACCTCTTTACAATTGTAGAAATATTTCCTTTCTACGAGAATGTTTGATTACCTAATGGAGGGTGAGATTGAAAATGTGAGAAAATGAAGCTTTTATGATTCTTAAAAATATAACTTTTTTAGAATTATTTTTTTTTATTATGCAAACCAAATGCAATAATCTTTCATTTTGTAATTTCCCATTGCCTGTATTGGCTCAACCAAACTAAACTCGAGTAAATGTGGTCATGAGAATTTGGGAAACCACCAGATCCAAAAATAAAACTGAAAAAAAAAAGAAGAAGAGAAAGTACTAGTTTTAGTTACAACCAGGTTCAATTATTTGGTTGCTAAGTAAACAGCCTATCCCAACAAGTGTCATGTGTATGGACCGTCCTCGTTGTGAAAAAAGTTTATGGTTAAATGTAGAAGCAAAGAATGTGCCTTTATTGGGGTTTTTTTTAATTAATTTTTACATATATTATAAAACTCCTCCTTTGAGATGCACAAATCAATCAAAAAGTAGTAGTAGCAAGTAAAGGCAAACCAACCCACTCATGAACACCACACCACCCAAAAAGGGGTTTCTAAAAAAGTGCGCGTAAATTAAGGAATTCCTCTCCTTAGGGCCCCTGGTCCAGCCAAAAAAAAGATTAAAATTATCAGTGTATTGAAGGGACCAATCCTAAGCTTAAAGTTATAATGCATTGTCATTCCCCCTTTTTTCTCTCTTTCACTGAAATTTTGGCTCCATATCTTGCCAACAACATTATCTCTCCCTTCTCTATCTCTCACAAATTTGTGACTAAAGTCATACGTCTTCTAACTTTGTTGTATCTATGAAAGCGGCCTCATGTTACAAGCAGGAAATTGAAAAAAAAAAATCATTTCAANTTTGGCTCCATATCTTGCCAACAACATTATCTCTCCCTTCTCTATCTCTCACAAATTTGTGACTAAAGTCATACGTCTTCTAACTTTGTTGTATCTATGAAAGCGGCCTCATGTTACAAGCAGGAAATTGAAAAAAAAAAAACAATTCAAAAAAATATTTATATGGACTAAAAATAAAATTTTTAATATGTGTAAGGACTAAAATTTAAAATGACTTGACCTGAAACAAAGTAAAAGAAAAAAGAAGGCTCAAAACTAAATTTTTTATCAGATCAAAATCAAAATGAGCCATATTATAAAGGATCAAAGTTATATCTAAGTCAAACTCAAGGTAGCATTTGACACACCGGTAATCCACGTTATCACTTTGAAGACAACGTGGATTACATTGGTAATTCATATTATTGGTAATCTTATCTAAACAAACAAAATAATAGGGATTACTATGTAATTTAAAAGACAAATTACTAGTAATCTAGATAGATTATCTCATGTCAAATACCATCCATGTAAATTTTAGTTGTTATATATTGGCAATAATGTTTTTTGACACTAACATCCTATCAAATCATCCTAAATGCATGATTTTTAAAGTAGTAGGTGAGAGAGTCAATTATTTATGTTGACGTCACGAGATTTAATTGGATGATAATGTAAAAAAAAATTACACAACCATTACATAATTATTAAATTCATTATTTAATTAGTTTAATTACTATTCACTGACAGTGCAAAACTTTTTTACATTGTCATTTAATCAAATTTTATCACATAACTAAAAATAATTTACTATCTTTTTTATTACTTGAAAAGTAATACAAACAAAATGTTTTGATTGGATGGCGATACAAAATTTTTTAGTAATTAAACTCTTATTTAATTATATATTTAACTAAAATAGCAACGGCTAAAGGAGGCTAAATAGTTTTAATCTTGTGACAGTACAAAGTAAGAATCATGTTGAGGGTAATTCAAAACTATGTACAATAAAGTATACATTTTGTTGTTTGTGGTTCTAATGTGTGCGTTGGAGTGTCCTTCCTAAACGCGGTTTTTTTACCTAAAAATTTTCCAAAATGTGGTCAGGAGAAAGTATTTACGGATGTATGGGAATTTGGGGCTGAAATCGGTCCAGGGTGTGCCGATTTCAGCCCCCCGAAATTTTATTTATTTTTTTTAAATCAATGGGACTGAAATCGGTCCACGGTGTGCCGATTTCAGCCCCCCAGAAATTTTTTTTTTTTAAAATGGGGCTGAAATCGGTCCACATCTGGCCGATTTCACCCCTTTTCCCTTTTTTTTTCGCGGTTTTTTAACCTATATATGGCTCCTGTTACTTTTAATTGCCAAAATGTNTTTTTTTTTTTTTTTTTTTTTGCGTACTGAAATCGGCCATACGTGATCCGATTTCATACACTCCCCCCACACGTCCGTAATTTTTTCTCCCCCACCATATATTCGAAATTAACCCATTTGAAACCCATACATGGGTTATTACCCCTTTTTTCGCCGGTACTGAAATCGGTCCATGCCTAACCGATTTTACCCCCCATTTTCTTTTTTTTTTTTTTTTGCTTTTTCTGATACTGAAATCGGTCCAACAATGACCGATTTCAGTAAAAAATCCCACACATCCGTAAATTATTTTTCCTCCCCACATATCAGGAATATCAGTATATAAATGCCATATATATGTAATTGCCCCCCTAAACGCAGTATTTTCATAAATTAAAAGAAAAATTAGAAGATAATATTTTGGCTTATATATATCAAAAGATTTAGCGTGTTTCATTTTCCGAATTTGTTTATATTAGCCGTAACCAGCAATGGGGGAAACAGAACTAACGATGGGAATGTTGAGCAGGGGCCATGACAACAAGGGGAAGAAATGCCATATTATAATATCAACTACAGGGTTAGGATATTGGTTTTAAGATAAGGTTGCTGATGTTGAGATTAGCAATTTTTTATGACGATTCTCCAATACCCAAGGTAAAGCCATACTGTTTTGGCATGTGTCTCAGCAGTAGGCTATGGTTCCATTAGCCTATGAAATCTCTAGGTAAAAAGGTCTTAAGTAGATAGTATGGAATATTTCTCATTAAGCTTAGAGATTCTTTTTTTCAATAAATGATTCATTCAGAATTAGGTGAGCAGAGTTTATTTTAGAACAATTGCTGATCAAATCAATTTACGACAATGTTACAAGGTTAGTAACATTATTTTTCTTTTCAGAGAGTTTCGAGTCTTTTATCAATTATAAAGAGAGAGAGAGAGAAAAAAAAAATGACAAATATAAAGCAAACGACTTAAAAAGTTTATGAATATAATCGGCCGGGTATCAAAAAAATCCAAAATTGAATGAAAAAAGGTAAAGCATACAAAAGTAAATGCCACTGGAATAATTGTTTTCATATTAAGAATCTGTGGTTCCAACTATAGAGTCAATTATTTAAGGTTTACTTTCCTAGAACATATCCCTCATCGGTTAAGCTTTGCATGGTTGGATGAGGGGAGAGTAAAATACACATAAGTAAATAAGATAAGTAGAGATAAACTTATCATTAACAAGAAGGTTCAATTTTTGGAATGAAAACATAGATTTATAAAACAAAAATACTAAATTCCATTATTGAGCTTTGGCTTGGGATCCGTTTCATAAGTCACAGATCCGAGATCCCAAAAATGAAAAATCGCCAATCAATTTCACCAACATAAATTCGTCGCTGTATGAATAGCAAAGAGAATGCCAATTGCTATTTGATGATTTGACGCACCACTCATGATTTGTTTGTAGTATACTTTGCTCTTTTTCTTCATAAAGATCATAAAGGCCTTGTTACACGTGACACTAGCCTCTAGCCACATGCCAACATTATTAGCCAAGCTTGAACAAGGTATTACATTTCTATGAGAAATTCTTTGTCCATCAATTAGGATGAAAGAATATACATGTAAAGTTATATTAGGTGGGTTCATATTTATTTTTCCATCTTAAAGAGTTTTTTTTTTAACAAAAGAAGTCGCATTACTTATCTAAAAAAGAAAAGAAAAAAGAAATGCCTAGTGGAGTATTTCAACTTTGTTCCACTTTATCCTCTTTGAATTTGTCACTGCTAGGATAATTCCTCTTCCAACATGTGATAATGCTACTTGCTTTCCATAACTTCACATTCTTTAGTGAGATTCTAAAATTACAATTATACAAAGATTTCATATTTAACCAGTTCTCCAAAAGTGAAAAAAGGACTCTTGTATATTTATGAATCTCATCAACTTTTACTTTCTTTTATAAGTATGTCTAAATATAAAGCTCATTAACCAGTCCACTTACATTTAGATATTTATGAATCCCATCAACTATTTTATAAACATATTAAGATATTAAATTATACTTGCAGAGAATTTTTCATTTTTAAAGTCCTGGTTTGGCGACGTGGAAGCAAAAGCCACTCGCTAGTGCGATACATAGCGGAGAGCACTAGGGAAAATCTAGATGACATTAATGTTTTCTTTTCCTGGGTGTAGTTCCAATAATAAGATGCAAAATATCATATTACCGAACAAAAAATCTCACATGCATTGGATTTGGATAGGATTTAAAAGAACAGAAAACACCTTCGTCGTCCTAAATTAAATTTTTACGCGCAGATCAAAAACCACTAATATACCGTATAATGACACGTAATTTTGAAACATTTGGTATTATCCTTTGTCCTTAATATATTAATTAATGAGACATATATACTTTTCTTTTCTTAACCAACCGACTCTCTGTCAGAGAACTAACAACTCATGCAAACATACAAAAAATAAAATAAAATTACTTCAAAAATTTCACATTCTATTGATAAGACCCAACACCAACATCCATTATTAATTGGTATCCGAGAAGAAAAAACCAAAAAAAACCCGCCCCAATATTCTGAAATTTATTAATATTTTATTTCCTATATTAGATATATGACCTTTTGCTTTTAGAATCAAATGATTATTTGCATGCAGAAAGTTTTCGGAATTTTCAAAAAAAAAATATAAAAAGGTGGGTAAGGACAAAACAGAAGAAACAGAACCTCATTGCCCAATCAACTCATGTGGGTTCGTCACTCACTATCTGCTTCCTTTCCTGTGTCATCAAAAGGGTCTAGCCGTCTGGTACCGCTTGTCACTATTATCATGGCCTGGCCCATCACCATTTCTTTAAACTTAAAATTCCACAAAAAATTAAAATATCTCTATTAATAACTCTTTTTAGTTTTTATCCCTCTATGTACTACAAGATTACAATTTTTTTTTTAATTTAAATAAAAATAAAAAAGAAGAAATAAGAAAAATTACAGCTAAAATCTGGCATTCTCAAACCCATGCAAATCACTGACCCTGTTCATGGACTTCCTCATGATAGCAACCTTGGCCAATCTCTCAGCAGCTCGCCAAGCCGAAGTCGGCGTGAGCGGCTCCATCTTCTCCTCGGCGCGGTTATTCCTCTGCTTTAGGCTCTGCCTCCGCCGATTCAGCTCCGCTTGCTCGGCTTCGAGCCAGAGCAAATGCTCCTCAGCTGGCTTGCCTGACTGCAACAAAAGAGCTCGAGCCGACGAGAGCAAGTGATAAGCTCCGGAGAAATCGTTATGCTCAACAAGCCGGCTGGACTCCGCCACGGCTCGGGCTGTTACGTGGAGGTTCCTGAGCCGCTCGATCTTGGGGCACGAGGATCGTACGGTGTTGGGGCGAGGGACCAGCATAGCATGCTCGACGGGGCTCAAGATCTCTTGGGTGAGTGGGTCCCGGTAAGACGATCGTACGGTCAGAACGTGGTGGGACCCAGCGGAAGCGGCCGGGACTTTAAGCTCCACGAGTACCTCCCTTTCCTCCTCGCCGTAGAGATCGCCGATTCGGGCAGAACCCAACCCGAGTACAGCGGGTCGACCCGAAAGAGAGTACACAGCAGCGATCTCGACGGGACGCGAGCGCGACACCACGCCTAACTGAATCCTAACGTCTTGTGCCACGACGCGTAACAAACCGCCAACGGCTTTGGCGAGCGAGTCTTCGGGGTGCGCGTGGCCGCACTCGCCTTCGTTCGGGAACCTCACCGCGTGGAGAGGGACATCGGGGTTGGACAGGCGCGCGGAGGAAACGAGGGATGGTTTCTGCTCGTACGCGGCGGCGCGTGTGTCGTTGATATCTGATAAAACCATAATGCTTGCGACGGCGTTCTTCTCTCGGCGGTCCTCGAGCACCTTGGCGGCTTTCTTCAAGGCGTCGTTCTTCACCGTATTACCGTCGCGGGCTTGAACGATCGCGGCGAGCGCCTCGACGACTCGCCGCGCCGATCTCTGGCCGCCGCCGGTCATCCTCCGGAGCGGCAGCAGCCTCTTGGATCCGGCAGAGAACGCGACGATAGAGAGACGATCGGCGGAGCCGAGAGATGAGATCAGGAACCGCATGGTGTTCTTCATCAGGCGAAGCTTGGCACCGGACATGGCTCCGCCGACGTCAAGCACCGTCACGAGGTCAATCGGAGCACGGCGCGCCGCCTTGTGCTGCGGCGCCGGCGGCGCCTTCAACTTCAAGACCACAACGTAGGTCTCGTAGTTCCTATTCGCCGCCACAATCGCCGCCTCCGGCAACAAACACAGCTGAAGTCCCCTGATTCTCGAATCCGGCGAGAAATTAGCAACCGGATTCACGTTGAAACCTCGGAACTCCGTGTCCTCTTCCTCTTGCTCCTCCTCGTTCTCCGATTCAGGTATAGGGTTGAACCGCGCCACCGAAGCCGGAGACATGAGTGGCTCGTCGTCGTTGTAAACCTTGAAGGACCTCGTCTTCACGGCGTCTCTGTTTTCCTCTGCTTCTTTCCTGTGGACGGCAAGCACAGGAAGCTCCTTCCAGGTGGTGCTGCACAAGGGGCACGTGAGAATCGGGTGCTTCCTCACGTGCGTCGCTATGCAAGGGAAGTGGAACGTGTGGGAACATTCCGCTGTGAAAATCGCCGTCCCTTGCCCCCTCTTCACGCTCTGCATACATATTCCACATCGATTCTGCACACGCACGCAACAAAAACATAAAAAAAATGTTAGAATTTTTGAACTGTGCTAATTGATAAAAAGGGGGGGGGGTAAATTGTTACGAGGAAAGGTGTTTTCTTACTTTGGATAAGCGTAGTGTGGCTTTGAGGAGGGAGAAGCTTGATGGTGACTTTGGTGATGAAGGATTAGAGAGCTGGAACAGCCTTGGGCTGAGGCTGCTTTGTTTCTTGGGTGTTTTGGGGTTGCTGCATTGGAGTTTGGGGCTGTTGGGGACGGAGCAACTGGTTGTGCCGGTGGACACTGAGGTTCGGCACCGGAGTCTGGGAGCGGTTACCGGGTGGGAATGTGACCGAGGGGTGGATGGGTTGGAGAAAAATCCGAACTTGGAGCCGAATTTGGGGCTTTGATTGGTGGTGCTGTTATTGTCAAAATGTTGCTGCTGATGACGGTGTTGTTTCTGTGTTACTGCTTTGGGTTCTCTGTCTTTGGGGATTGATGTGCAGAAGGCTCTTCTCCATCCGGTAACCATTCTCAGAGTCTCAATCTCTTGAAGGGTGTTGGCTTGGGTTTCTATTTGTTTTACGAGGGATTTGGATGGTGTTTATGTAGTAGTGGATTAGATTCAGAGACCCTTTTCATGTTTGCTCTTTTCCATCTTTCTATTCCGGTTCCCTCTATTTATGTGTGTGTGTCTTGGCCTAGGGGTATTTTTTCTACTATATAATTCTGTTTCGAGAGCCCCCAGTGGAAAGAAAAAGCCTTTGCCGTTGCTTCCAAATTCAACACTCTCTCTCTCTCTCTCTCTGAGTTTTGAGTGTATAATAATTACGATAGCCATGTTATAGAGCCTAGAAAATCACAGGCTTTTTTCCCATAGTTGAAAATATTATTATTATCCGGGGCAAAGTGAAATAAAATTAGGGATTGTGCCTTGGGATTAACATGGAGGGTAACTGGCAAGCGGAGGCACAGTAACAAGTCAACGCAAACCCCTCCTTGGAATTGTGCATTCACTGTCCCATTCCCACGTTATTGTTCACCGACCCATACAATGCAACCATCGACACTAAATTTATAATTACTCGGACATTCTTTTATTTTAAATGTTAATGCGAGGGTGAATCTGTAATATTCGTGAGAAGATGAACTCAGTGATTGCATTAGTATCAAAATTATGCTGCTCACCGTCTAAATCTACCATATGGCTTATGCACCACCATAGGCTTTTCATCATTCATTCTTATTAGGGGTGAGAACAGGTTAAATCGTCTATTAATGGTATGACCTATTTATAAATATGTTTATATAGATTTATTAAAAAAATAAATTTTTATTATTTTTATTAAGACTCAAACTAGAGACATTTATCATCCTAAGACAATGTTTTAATCACTAGACTAACATCACTTTTTATAATATTTTATGCAATCATATTTATTAATATAATTTTATTATTTCAATTTTTCTTTTTAAACAAACTCTAAATTAAATTCATAGGCTATGAGTTTTGATCTTCACGGACTTTAGAACCATTTGATTTAAGAATCAAATAAATCAAATGTCTTACAACTAAAATAGAATGATTTCAAAATCAAATCAATTATTATTTTAACTTTCCATGAAATTCATATTCCCATGACTTTTCAATTAAATAATTTTTCATTTATAAATAAAATGGATTCCCAAATTTTGGAAATGGATCCTATCAATTAGATTTTTTTGATAAGTATGATCTTTAGCCATTAATTTTTTGTTGCTTATGTCATGTATGGAACATACCTCATTAATTAATGGTGAGAGATCACATTTTATAATATATGATGAGAAATCTAATTGAGAGGTTCTATTTCAAATTTTAGTGACATTAATTATGTTCCGAATTATGTATTGTGTGTTGAGAATAATTATTGTTTAGTTGGCATTTTGATATTATTAGTCTTATATATTTTGGATATAGATCTTATAAGGTATTTGGATATTACTGATCATGTATATTTTGAGCTTAGATCTAGAAATATGGTTGATTATTGTTATTAAATGTTATTTTATTGAGTGTAACAGGCTACGGTAACATACCGCAGATTATCATAAAAGGTTAGACAATAAATTTTTTATAATAAAAAAATATACATAAATAGACCTATTCAATTTTATGTCAAGTTAAACCTTTCAAATAGATCAAACGACACTAACAAAATAACTTATAATAATTAATAGGTTAGACCCAAATTAAAAATTAACGAAACAAAGTAGGCATTATCTACCCCCATCCCTAATGGTTACCCCTGATTCATCCCTTTCGCCTCAAGCTTGGTCAGTTTTCCTTTTTCCCAGCAAAGGCGCTGATCAATTTATTTTATTTGACTGGATGAATTACTACTTACTACTACTGGTACTGACGAGTTTCAATGTAGTACTATGGTGCAGCTGAAGCAGCATTAACTCAGCTGAGCCAACTTTGATACTTATTATGAATTATGATCTGGTTTCGTTCGCAGTGGGCTCCATTTCGTTGGCGATGTGATGTTTTGGGAAATTGTGATGTTTCAGGACATAGACCAGTTCTTCTCCGAGGGGTAAGGGTGAATTCGTCATTCCACTCTCTGCACCCCCCCTCATTTATTACCCCCATCACAATAATTAATTTGCGTCCTTCCTACCCAATGAATAGAATAGAATAACGGCCATTGAATTTGGTTGGGTGTATAGTTTATTTATTTTTTAGTTTTTTTCTTCTAATCGTAAATTATTGAACATCGATCCCTAGAAATTTGACCCACCACCAACGTTTATTAATCTCTTTTTCAGATTAAAGATAACTACAGTATTAAATTTATTTGACCTATCTTGTTCCCCTAGATCTTTCTATGAATGTATTATCAATGCTACACTTGTTGTTCATGAAGATATAATCGAGTCGACCTATGTCGTTAGTGCCCCCTATGGTACAAAAGTTATTTCAAGCACTTATTGTTGAAATTTGCTGATTGGGACATGTCTTTAATGACACAAATACCATAGGATTTGTCATATTCCCTTGCACCGCTCCATTTCTTGGGACTCCTAAATTTAAAAAGATCAAACTTTCTTTGAAGGAAGTACATATAAACAAAATGGCAATGGAAGTGATGTCAAGAGCATGGGCACAATGGGCATTTAATTAATTTGAATCTCTATTGATCGAAGCCATTTGGCAATGAATCTAAACAGGAACGTGTGATTCGACCTTTATATGAAATGGGGTGCCAGTGTTCCCATTTGGCCTTCAATATAGGAGATGCCCAAATTGGGTTGCGATAATAATGAATCCAGCATGTGACTCGCATGTGTAGAGTACAGTTGAAGATTATTTAGATTTGACATATATCCGTTGAAGAAATGTTTTGGTAATAAGTACTTTTAAAGATATTTTTTAAATTCTTATTCTCTAATTTGAAAAAAAAATTGAGTTCGGTACTTGATAAAAATAAATAAATTATTTTTATCCTTCTTGTTAGTTTAGCTCCTTAATTGTTTTCGTGAAAACTAATTTGAATATGTAGCCAATGACATGAAACTTACATGTACCACATTACTATCATGACTTAACCTGCTCATATTTTGGGGGAAAAGACACACACACACACATATATAT
>QANU01074788.1:145600-184410 GCA_003254905.1 Nissolia schottii | reverse complement strand
TGACCCCGCAGCCACCCCGCGACCCCCCCGCAGCCACCCCGCGACCCCCCCGGTGACCTCGCGAACCTGCTCTTTGCTGTGCTCTGTCTCTCTCTGTCTGTGTGTGTGTGTGAGAGAGAGAGAGAGAGAGTGCTGAGTGTCTGTGGGTCTGTGGGCTGTGGGGGGTCTGTGGGCTGCTGTGTGCGTGGGGGGGTCTGTGGGCTGCTGTGTGGGCTGGGCTGTGGTTAAAAACACAATTTTTTCAAAAAAAAAAAAATAGGGCGGGTCACCCACCGATCCGCCAAAACCTACCCTACCCGGGCGGGTGGCAGGTCTAGCGGGTACCCATAAAAAAAATCATGTTTTTTACCAGACCTGACCCGCCCGCCGGACGTTGGGTCGGGTCTGTGACACGGGCGGGTCCTACCTGACCCGACCCGTGTGCACCCCTATTAGGGGCATTGGAATCCGAAAATATGAGACAGAATAAGAAATTATCAATGTATGTGGCACTTTTTTGAATTCACCACACAACCATGCGAATTCAGAAATTCTAAAATTAAAAAAAAAAAGTAAAGACTTGAATTCGCCTAGGACAATGGTGAATTCAAGATGTTATTATGACGTATTTGCAGGTGCAAGTGAAGCATGGAAAAATGAAAAAGGAGGAGCCTTTTTTTTTTAAAAAAAAAAAGTCAAAGTTCTGAATTTGTCACAAGGGATGACGAATTTAAAACTCTGAATAAAAAAAAAGTCACAGGGGTGGCAAATTCAGAACTCTGAATAAATTTTTTTTTTGCAGTTCTAGATTTGCCACAGGGGTGGCGAATTCAGAACTCTGAATAAAAAAAAGGTCAGAGTTTTGAATTTGTCACATGGGGTAGCGAATTCGGAACGTTGAATCATACATTCGTAATTTTTTCCCTCGCCCATACATCTGGATTAACTTATTTTTGCATCCATACAAATGTAAAAAATCCCATATTTTGACCTAACTCATTATTATTAATTGTTTTAAGAAAACCTAAATTCCGTCAACCCACCCATCAAACCGTCGTTAACCGTCGTCAAACCACCGTCGAACATTGCCATTGGGTTAAGGACATTTTTAAAAAATTACAATGCTTCCAAAATATTACTATGAATTTAGTTTGTAATCAAGTGCCTTCAAAATGCAATTGTAATATTAAAAAAAAAAAATCATTATAACATACACATATACAAACACGAATACAAACATTTTTAAATATGAAAATTAAATAAAATGGGATCCACACTCAAATAAATAGTGAAAATTAACTGATACATCTTCTTTCTTACTCTTCACTCACATGCTAAAATGTGCGCATTAATGAGCATTTTTCATGTCCAAGTATAATAAATCCAAATTGTCCATTAATGTATTTATTATTTAGCCAATAGTTTAGGGGTTTTGACATTTAGGTGGGTTTGGGGGGGGATTCTGAATATATGGGTTGGAATGAGAAATTATGAAAGTGTGGGGCAAATTTCTGAAATCGCCACTATGCAAGGCGATTTCAGAAAATCCGAAAATAAAAAAAAATTCAGATGTCTAAAATCACCACAGAGGTGACGATTTCAGACTTTAAAAACAAGTAAAAAAAAGTTCAAATGTCTGAAATCACCACAGAGGGTGGCGATTTTAGACAAAACACCTACACATTCATAATTTTTTTAAATGGATCATACTATGAGATTACAAACTCATTAAGGCCATAGATATGTAAAAAATCCAATAGTTTAGAGTAATGCGATGACAAATAATTTTGAATAACATTTAGACAATTTTTTCACAAAGGTGTGATGGAATTTATGTGGACTCAAGTACAGTAGATCTGACACTTGTATAAAAGAGTTATGTGAAGATTATTCAAAATTATTTGTGGTGTTAGAATTATTGAATAGTTTAGGTGCAAAACAACATAAGAGTACTTGCACCTTCACAATCAGAAGAATAATTCAAAACACCAAGATATGTTAAATGTATGCACGACGGTCGAAGATGTTAAATTACTTTAAAATATAAAAAAAAACAAAATAAACATAAATTGACAATAAACATAAAATGACAAATCCAATAATTATGTAAGACGAGCTTTAGAAATTACTTGATGATTTAAAGTCTGAAAATTAGGGAGGCATGAGGCATTGACATTTCACCAACATGGTAACTTTTAAGTCTGAAATGTTCAGATGATCAACACATTTTAAGGAAATTCTGACTTGATTATCACAGCTTATGCTTAGAAAAAAAGCCAGGTCTACGAGGAGGGCCAGGTCTTGCCTCACTGTGTAAAGCTCATCATACTCAGATCAGCTTTCATTGTAAAGTACTTATCATCATCAACAAAAGTCTTTTCTTTTTACTATTATTAATTTAATTTAATTTAATTTGGATCCTTTGATTCATCGTATCTTTATCTTCATATAAGGTAAGAGTTGGCTCACCACTCTCCTCTCCTCTCCTCTTCCCCACGTTCTGTTTTTATCTTTATTGCCTCTTTAAGCAATTGTATTGGTTTTTGTATCTTTCCAAGTACAGTTAAATGTTAATAGAAGGATTTGATCGATACTTGATTCATCTGTGTCACAATGTTTGAGTTGATGTTGTGTTACTATTGCCTATAATTGAAAATTGAGTTTTCTCACTCTTTTTTCTTTTTAAACAAAAGAAGAAAATGAAAAAGAATCACGAAAGTCGAAAGACCTTTAAAAATGAATCCAAAATTAAAACAGATAAGGCGAAGAGAGCAACTCACACAACGTGGAAAGCGATATGACAAAATGGGCCATAATTATGTTAAGTGCACGGTTGTGATAGATAGAGAAACTCTTATTTTTACTATGAAGAAAATCATTTTGGGCACGTGATAGATATCATGTAACTCCCTATTACTCTCTAATAATAATCTATACAATAACATGGAAGGGATTTTTCAATTTGGTGTTCAATATTATTATTATTATTATTTTTTTTTTTTTGCATTTTGGTTTGCAAATTGACCACACCAAAGTTAAGTTTGGCCACTTGACATGTCTTTCATGCTTCTCAATTTAACTTTTAAAATTAAAAAAAGAAAATTTATCCTTAAAAAAAAACACCCCCCCTCTCTCAATTACTCACTTTCATTTTTTTTTTTGTTCTAACCACCATTTTCCATTTCTTCTAAGTGTATGTATGGTTTGTAGATTGATCGCACCAAACTTAAGTTCTCCAGAGTTAGGGATTTTATTTTTTCATCGGATAAAAAAATAGTAATCAAATCAATATGATTGCATCAAAAATTAATTTTTTAAATTGATTTAGATGTTAATCAAATTTGGAAAAAAAAAAATAACATCATAGTTATGCATTAATTTTTTGGATCAAGTTAAATTAATTTTGTTTGGAATCGAGATAAAATATTGGACAAAGAAGAAAATAAAATTAATGACAATAATACTATAATTTTAAAAAAAAAATAGAAGCCGATTTAAATCAATTTTTAACTATAAAAAAATTAGAAGTAGATTTAAATCAACTTCTAACTAAAAAAGAGAAATTCGAATTTACATAAGAGTCAATTTAAATCAGTTCCCTTTAGAGGAAAATTGGTTTATTTTGGAAATAATTTTCAAATTGGTTCATTTGGGGAATTAGACATTTTCTATGTTTTATGTTGGGAAATTTTCGCACAAAACAAGTTAACGCTCATGTAAACTCTTAATTTTACTAGCGAGTTTACGAGTTAAAATTTACTTATGAGTTTACCTCAAAATGCACAAATTTAGCAACTTTGAAAGATACTTAGTTGATTTTGTTTATGTTAGACAATATCTATTGAGTTTATTAACCTACTTTTATATATTTATCATAATTGAGTTATGTTTTATTGAACTATAAAGTAATACATGTACAGAATAAAATATGACGTAATAAAGTGCCATGCATTTATGTATATTTAATGATATTTCTTTCATTTATTTTATTTTAAAGTAAATATTATTCAATGTGATTTATAAATACAATATTCAATCATATTTAGTTCTAAATTATATTGATTATAACATATATTTTTTATGTACATAAACTCATGCGAAATTATGATTTAAGTTGGTAAAACTTCACGATTTTACTTAAACTCTCGATTTTGACAATCTTTGTGTCGAGCACTTCGTCGAGCTATCAAGTATTTTTCTATTTTCTCCCCTAACAAGTGCACTTTTTGGGAATCAAATTTGCGTTCCCATCTTTATTAGAAGAATAATGTTTGGGAGACCAAAAAAATTAACATACACATTCTAATAAATGACACTTGACATTTTACTTTATATTTTATTCCTTAAAATATAAAGTGCTATTCATCAAAATGTGTGGGTTAATAAATTAGGCAAGAAACAATTTTTTTACTAGAAAGATTGAAATATTTACCATTTGTCGTAAGTTTATTGGTTAGATTGACTTTACCATTTTACCCATATGAAATAAATTTAAATTTCATACCTGTAGGACTATTATTAACCATTGCAAAAGCTCAGATCTCTGATAATCAAAATACAGAATATGAAATACATTAGTGCATACACCAAACATGGTCATCTATGGAATATGCCTGGAAATTTGTCCATGCCCTCCTCTTTAGGGAAATGGATATATGCTTCTTAAATGGTTGATCTCCTCCTCTTTAACGTTTGAAAATGGCAATAAATTAATATTATTTTACTCACTTTTAGATATCACATTTTACATAAAAAATTATTTTAAATTAATTATCATTTAATTAAATTAATTAAATATTAATTATTATTTTTTAATTATATCCTTATTTATTATAAATTTTTTTATTATTATATTAATTGTATTATAATTTTTTATAATAATTATTTTTAATAATTTAAAATTAATTTAATTTAAACACTTTATCTTTTATTTAAATATATATAAATTAATTGATATTTTAATTTACGTATATTTATCAAAAGTCATATCTAAGAGTAGATAGAAAAAGCTCTATGAAGTAATTATTACTCTCTGCCGATATGCACAGTTGTTTATTTATGGAATTGTAGCCACGGAGATGAGAATCGACGTTGAAGATTTTCTGATGCTTCCTACTTTTTGATTTTGATCCAATCTCAGAATAAATGTATGGATATCAACAACAAATATGCGTGAAATGGATATACTAGCTTCGAGACTTTGACCAAAATCTCATTCCGCAAAAAAAGAAGCGCCTCACAAACTAATGCTGTGAGAAGGACTTTGATGGTATTGATCAACCAGCATAGAGGGTCACCCATCTTGAGAGGTCATGAATTATTCAATTTTTATCTGATTTTATTTATTTTAAGCTAATTAAAATTATATTGCTATACGAGCTTAGGCAGCCCTATAATAATTGGTACTGGTAGGCCACGGCTTAATAATGAAAATCTTGATGTTACTGTTTTGATTTTTCTGTGGAGAAGAAAACAAATGGAATCTTATTGATGAGTATGAGTTTTATAAAAATAACAAAATGTGTGTTAAATCAACCTATGAATTATTTCGCCGAACCGAGGCTGTGTCACCTATTTCACTGCTTATTGATTTGTGGGTTTCTTTACAAATGTATCAGTTTGCCTAAATGGATTTTCAGTTTGGTCAATGCTTTGTCTATTATTGAGGCGCGTCACATATGTATGGAATATCAATAATAAATAAAAAATTGAAGTCTCATTTACCTTCTTAATAATACAAACTAAACAATTATAACACCCAAAAAGCAGTTCGGAGGACGGGGATATAATAATTTCTGTGGACATGTTGAACTAACAATTGACCATCGACATAGTTTTGTCAACAAGGGTTTTAGGTACGAATATTAAAAATAAGGGAAATGATATTTTAAGGTGGATATAGCACTTTAAACAGTAAAATATGACTTTTTATCATTAGATTAATTAATAAAAATGAGTTTTATTACTCACTTTTTAAATTAAGAGTAAAATCATTTCAATTTAACTTTTAAAGTAAAATGTTCACTTTAAGTAATTTTTTCTCAAAAATAAAAATATCTATAACTACTTTAGACTATTCACTGCATTAAAAGTTTAGAATTTCAATTCCATACATATTACCTTTCTTTTCATCCTAAACAAATGTCTTTAAGATAATTATTAAAGCTTTTTTTACATTTTTATGGGTCAATCAAATGTTGTTACATAAATAAATATAATTAACTCTCTCATCTACTACTTACAAGGTTATACATATGAGATAATTTAATTAAATAACAATATAAAAACATTTACATTATCAGTGCCTTGTAATTAAACTCAAGAACAAACATACTATCAAACAAATATGTGAAAATAACAAAATATAGAAATGGATGCTTAATTAAGTCATCGAAACATTCATCCAATGGCCAATATTTGTTACGAAATCAAGCATTTAATCTAAGTCCAATAGTTAATCAAGCAGAGAATCCATATGATTGACTCTTCACATAAAAAAATAATGAGTTAGTAAGGTGTGCACAAGTTGAAATGTGACAGGTGGCTAAATTTCCTAAATTTGGGTAACTTTGTATACCTAGATTAGTGTCAATTTAAGTAACTAGAAGCAAGCACTCATAATTAGCAATTTATCAAACCCCTAATTTTCACATGCAAACCCCCCAAGCCAACTTTGTTAACTCGAAAAGTGTAACACCCTAGCTAGCTAGCCTATGCTTAAGTCGCAAACTAGCTTGTCAAGTTGTTATCTACTTTGGTTGGGATCGTACTTAGTCCCATTTATAAGTTCAAAAGTATAGTTACCCAAAAATATGGACTGGTTTCAACTTTTCTTTATACGTATTATAGTGTAAAATATGAGCCCCGTTCAAAGTCAGAACATATATGGCGGGTAGTACCGTAGCATAATTAAATTAATATTCATCATGCATATTCAACACTCATAGCAACCAGTGGTCCATATCATATATTCCCAAGTAGTTACACATGTATATCATAGATGTTACGTACAATTAACATAGTAGTACAAAACATATAGTCTACTAACTAAGGACTAATGTGATATCTCTAGCGTAGCTCTGATTTCCCTATTCCTTTATCCATCTTCTTCAATGATGTTCGTCCTTGTACTGCTTGCACTGCTCTGACATCCTCTTCATCCTTGTCGTGCTCGCCTAGAACCATAAAGGAGTGGGGAATGAGAACACTGCATTCTCAGTGGGAAACCTTAGTTATTGCTAATCGTTTTGCTCTCAATTATGCTTCCGTCGCTCAGGGGGTCTCTGGTGTCACAGTTATACTATATCCCTACTAGTTTTTAAGATCCACACTAAGCCTGAGCACCTTTACCTAATTTACTACGTGACTGGGGAAACCTATTCTTCATTAATTAAGTCATCTGTCTTCTACCTTACTTTCTAATTCACATATAATCACGTAATTCACATAACAAGCTTCAGTGTGCGTCCACTTATAACCGTGTCTATTTTAATTATAAGCTTCTTCGCACCTCCACTTATGTACAGTTGTATATCACTTAGAGCACATACTCAAGCTCAACCCCGTCGCAGCGATGGCCATAACCGGTACAAACTACGTTTTGTCTCAATATCGTGAGGACCAGGCAGCACTTAACCTGAGTGGTTCTCTTTCCTACAAAATATCATCGCCCATGATAGGAGTATCCATCCTTATGCTAGGGATGGTGAGGAGGTCTACCGTTGTCCTTATGCTAGGGACAAGGTAATCCCAGGGTTCAGTTTGCCTTTCCTGCCGGCTCCCCGCACAACTAGGAAAAGATTGATTTTCTTTAACATTATTATCCTTTGGTTCCTTTTAGGGACTTAGTGACGTTACACCCTAGGGTTCCTTTTCCCTTTCCTTTCCTTTCCTTTCCTTTCATTAATCCATTTCATGACACATAATCACATAAGACATACATCAATACAGTCCATTCCAGTCAACAGTCCATATATCCAGTCAACAGTTCACATATCCAGTCAACAATTCAATTTAGCATACTTAGTTCAATTAGTAGATCCATGGATAATTGCAAGCAGTATGAAAAACTATGTTTAAGAAAAGTGTTTGTGTTCAGAAAATGACAAGTTTTGAAATGGAGAGTCTGAACTTCAGTCAGGCCGCTCAGCGCGTAGCTTAGGCCGCTCAGCGCCACCTGACGAATTTCAGCCCCCAATTCCTGCAATTTTCCATGTTTCACCAGTTTCCGCAAAATCAATCTTCAGAATATTTCTTCCATCACTCATCATTGATTTTTAACAACAATAAACATAGTTTCATGTTCCTAAACTCATTTCCATCCTAAATCCATACTTTCTTAACAACCAATTCATGAAGCACATAGCACATCTGGCATGTATAACGCATATTCACATAATTCATACCATCAATTATATACTATCACTAACTTCACATATAAGGAACATAATCTCATGCCTTGAACATAACAAACGTAGACCTAACAACTAGTACAACTGACGTCTGATTTCTGTCAGGAATTAGCGACCATCAACCGGAGAGGTTCAAGACCTTACCCCAAGGTTTTTGGTAGCCCTAAGATCATTTTTCATGTCTAAAACTCACATTTTGAACCCCACTGCACTAAATTCCAGTTTTGCCCCTTTTTCCCAAAATTACCATTTCGCTCCCGTAAACACCATATTTTCTTTGGAATTTTTGTTCTCAAAAACCCAATGGACTCAAGACTTGACCTTAAGGTTTTTGATAGTTCTAAACCCATATTTTTTGAAAACAAACCCAGTTTTTCAGTCCCAAATTGTGAAATTTCCATTTTGCCCTTTTTCACAAAAACTCCATTTTCTGCCTGTTTGCTGAGAAATTCATCGGGGGCTCCAAAAATCATAAAACTTGACATCCCCACTCAATTTTTCGTGTAGAACTCAAAAGTAACATTAGTTTTTCATGATAAAAATCCCAGCCTACAGTTCCTTTCAAAAACGTGTCATATCCCTAGTTTCAGCTCAGGCTTTCCTAACTTCTGACAGAATCACGGACAGGATCAGCAGATCCAAACAATTACCATCAACACATATATAAATCAAAGTCACATAAAATCATCCTAACAGCATATATCCTCTAGCATACAACCACATAGACAGTGGATAAGTTGGTTTACCCACGTTTTCTCGGTGTCTGTGTTTCCTGCGGCTTCTAACTTGCCATGATGCCTTCTAACTCCTCTTAGGATGAGTTTCTTCAAGATTTATCTAGGGATTTTGAGGGATTTTTGTAGGCTTAGGTTAGGGGATCTCTGAAGAATTTGAACTGGATTGGATATAGGAAGTGTCTGAGTCTCTGTTTTGACCGAATAACAGTCGATTGTGCAATCAGAGAGTTTTGGCAAGGTTTTCTAATTTCTCTACAAAATTTCAGATTTGGGGGGTATTTATAGGCCTCTTGGCCAAGCTCCTCTTTCCAATTTTGCCTTGGGGGAAAATTCCCAAAATGCCCTTCTAATCTTATATGACATGTCTTTGTCACGAGTCACTACATGACTCATAAGTTTGAATCTTGACTTGGCCACATGGAACCCTTCTTGGCCATGTATAAGCTTGTGTCTTGGCCACTTTTGTGGCAAAAAATTAACAGGCTCCGGAAGATCAATTTTGATCAGGTTTTATCGTTTTCGATCCTGGTACTTCGCGTACGACTATTCTAAAAATATTTCGATAACATCTTTGTGATCCCCTAATTTTTCCTAAGTAATATTCTAGGGTCATTTAGGTATTTATGAATTCTCTTCTGTAGCCGTACCTTTTAAGGATACTTTAGACGCACGATTTTGTTCAAACAGCAGAAAAGGTTTGTTCTAGTGTCTGCAGAATTTGCCAAAACTGAGCAGAATTTCTTCTGCAGACATTTCAATCTAAGAGTTTATATTTTTAATAGTTTAACCTACAACGAGAATTGCTAAACAATTGTCGAGCGGGATTGTCGTTAAGGAGGAAACAAGATTCTACAGGATGAATCACTAGGGAGGGTTATAGGATTTTGCCTTGTTAATTGTCCTTTTGTGCATGTGGACACCCTGTGATTCCTTCAAAGGCTAGCCGAATTGCTTCTTCCCTCTGGGACCAAATGCTGATCATGGTTGATCATGTTTGGTCGTTAGCTGTTCTGATGTTCCGCGTACGGGTATCCAAAGACACTAACTTGAGTTGATCCACCAATGTTTCTCGTATAGGATTTGAGTTAATCTAAGGTATTTGTGAACTTTCCCCCATCACCATATATTTTACAGATACCTTAGACCCACTATTGCCCTTGGAGGACAAAAATGATCCATTTTAGTGTCTGCAGAATTTTAAGAAAACAAACAGAATTATTTCTACAGACACTTTTATCCCAAAGGCTTGTGTGAGGGCTTGTTCCCTTATTTAATTTATGAAATCTTTGCTAAGGAAAAAAGCGGGATGTTACAAAAAAAGTATAGCATCTTACTAAAAAAATATTATAATAATTTTATTATGACATTCATTAATTTTTCTCATGTTATAATATTGATTTAGCCTCTTCCCGGACATGACACACTCTCTTATTGCCTTTGAATATACATTACACCATTTCAACTTTAAATTTATTTGGTACTTAAACTATTGCCACCCAACATCTAATCAAGATTTCCAGTGTGACCACTAAACCTACCCCATCTTCTCTTTTTGACTTCACAATGGACATAGTTTGTTGATATATTCAAACTAGGATCATATATCGAAATATTAAAATAATATATAAGGAACCTAAAAAAATGAAAAGAAACTCAGAGATATCCCAATGCACCTGATATAGACTAAAAACACTTGGAAGCGATTTGGAAAGCGCTCCCCAATCATGGGTGGTAATGCTAAGTGAGAGCATAAAGGTGGGTATCCCATTTTTCAACATTCAATTGCATACCATAGAACATGCCATGAGTATTGCATTTTTTTTATGTTAAAAAATGCTTTCGTCCACATGGAATTTGGACAGCCCCCTATGAATGTGACTGACCATAAGGTCTATTATTATTTTTTATTTACCTTTAGATGACCAAGATTTTTTAAAAATTCCAGTTTGAGCGGAGCTTATGGCATTGAAAGCTTCGCGAGGTTTAATTAAATTCCTGTGTAATCAGAGTAAGTAGCATTATGAGAGGATCAAGCAAATTGCCACTCCTTAAGGACTTTATATTGTTTAATTTTAAGTGACATTTGGGAACCACAAAATCTACATGATTATAATTTACTCCACAAAATCTTTATATACACTAATTTAATACATCCACATTTAAGTGGGTAGACATTAAGTTTAATTAATTCAATGTCTGATCATTTCCTTAAAATTAATTAATTCAAATTCTAGTTTCCTTGCAACTTTGTTGCAACCGTTCTTGGCACTATTAGGAGAGTGAAAGATGAAATTAATGAATCCAATTTCTCCACACACCATGGTTGTGCCGTGCAAGATCCCTCCAAAAAACGACAGAGTCCAATGATAGGATTGATCAGAATTGCTTGACCTGACATGTCTTCTAAAGCACCAAAGGACAGACACACAATAAACTTATTAAACATAACATTAATATGATAAATCGTCCTCTTCCCTCTTGGCCTTTTTATCTTGTTTCCATTAGACCGCACATGACTAGCGGTTAGCATTGCTAAACTATAAGATTCTCTCACAAAGTGTTATTTAATTATTATTTTAACATAAAACTCACATGGACAAGCAGGATATAAAGGAACAGGGATAATAGGTTCCACAAATCTAGTGTAATGGGGGGGCCAATAATCCTTCAATGGTGTGCATAATGAGAGGCTTATAAGGATGGTGAAGGGTGATTGTGTGGCTGCCATAATTGGGGCACATGCCATGGCTCCTAAATGCTAGGATCCCCACCATTCAATTATAATTATTCTAATTAACAATACTATGTAATCAGAATTTTTATGTCAGAATTTTTATGTCAGAACTAATGGACACTACTCTCACAATTTTAAGAATAAAGCATTAAAAGTTATTCTCTCCTAACAACAAATTTGTTTTGTTGTCATATACTATTTGTGTTAAAATGATGTATCAAATTTATAAGATAATAGAATAGAATTACAAAAATTATAAATTAAAAAAAAGGTGTTGATAAATATATATATATATATATATATATATATATATATATACACACTATTGTGTCATTTAAGCCCGGCAATATGATTGTGGCAAATACAGTTGAGGCAATATAGGATTTTTTTTTTTTTTACTATAACTAATCTCACATTGCATATAATGGAACACTCCAAGTGTTGGCGTATGCAGCAGCATGAATCATGTATGTCAAGTAATTTGCCTGGTTAAAAAGCAAAACATGATGACCTGTGCATCTCTTTTCAATACAGCTCAATCATGATCATGGTTCCACTTTTTACCTTATCTACATTCACTAGGAGATAAAAGATTACTGAATCATTTATCCAGCATAAAGTCCTGATTAGGTCCCTTCCAAGTAGCCTTCAAGCATTTATAAGTGTTACAATACTTCTTTGTCAATCCTTTTCTAAGTTGAATCAAATTATTTGTTTGTGTTGGATAAAAGGTATAACGGATAATCATATAGTGCAACTCTTATTACTTTAATTTATTGGTCATTACGAAGGCAGAGGATTCTAGCTCCTCATAGCCAACAACCTCCACGTACCTTTTGGAGATCGGTCCCGAGAATCGAACTCATGACCTTGGATCTAATACCAATTGTTACATCTAATGATACCATTAGGCCAAAAGCAAAAACTATTAGTCATGACATACCTCTTTGCTTAAGTCTACTACCGTTACGAAACGACACCGTTGGATATGACTTGACCCCCACCTGGGCCTTACCAAGGCAGGATGTTGACCCATGGACAAAATTTGTCCTATAACAAGGAACAGTTTCTTCATCAAACTATTGTGCCTCGACTGATTCAATCGCAACAAATTCTGCCACAGCAAAACAATGAATGAATGCAGAGAATGTTCATGTGAGATAGTTTTCAAAACAACTGTAATGGGGCCTTAAATTTCTGACAGTGATCACAATGCAGCACAAGCAAGTGATATTGACCCTTGACAACATAAGACATTCCATATGGAGGAGTGGTGGCAGAAGTAACACGTGGGCACATTATTGAAAGACAACAAAGGATGAGATTTGTAGCCTAAGCTTAATCTTCGGTTGGTGTATGTTAGAATGAAGAATGTGGCAGCAGAATCAAGCACCATATGCTGTTGCTGAAAATCTTAGATAAATCAACAAGATCTAATGTCTTTAAAAAGTATCATTTTAAGTTCTAATAATCATAAGGGTCAAGTTCTCACATCCATATAAGCTCTACATGGCCAAAGTGCCCCTTATAATGAATTGTTCAATCCTTCTTCATTAAACAGTTCAAGTCCAATCTCAATTTCAATGCAAAGTGAAACTCTTTGTAATAAAGGAATATCACTAGATTTCAGTTTCTTCGGTTGACTGAATTTGTTTTCTGAATTTGTTTTTTCTTTGATTTACTTTTGATTTAATTTCGCCAACATCTTCCTTAGGATTCGATGGACTTAACATCCTGACCCATGACACCTGCCATAAATGCAACTCCTTATACTAGATGTGGTTCTTAAAAACTACAAGAAAATAAAGTTGCGTCATTGCCAACAGCTATAATTTTTGGCTTAGTGGTAAGCATTTGATCCAACATTTGCTAATGACGTAACGGTAAGAGCAAGCTTGTGACCATGAAGTCACAGGTTTAAATCTTGAAAATTATCGCTCTATTAGTGCGAATAAGACCGTGAATACCATTCTTTAGACTCCAATGGATCGGAGCCTTGTGCACAGAGCTGTCTTATACTAATCATGTGAGGGTTCTTTCTTGAACTTGATCGAAAAGAGATTATCTAAGCAAACTAATAATGTTGTCCTTATTATCTTTTTTGCATTGTGAATTGTTGCCAAGCACCTTGATATTCTTACACTATCATCACTTTTCCATTCCTTTCCATTCCAATGTAGGACCTCTAAATTGTTTGATGACCACTCCATTGCTCCCTTTCTGAACCTAATGGTTGACATATAATTCAGTTAGATTGAAGACAGGGTTGCTCTGATAAACAAAATGGAAGAATGTGCCTAGATGTTTAATGTCTTCGACAACTACCTTGTGAATTTTCTTTGTAACATATTCTCATCTCCTATAAGGCCTACCAAGAACACTTATATCTAGTTTCTTCAGAGAATCGTAGCTGCTATTTTTACCCTTGAAAGGGAAAATTGTGAGGGAATGGAGGGAGTTTGTGGTTTGCATAATGATGCTTGGAATTTAAGCTTTCACCAGAGTTTCACTTCATAATACTATTCTCCTATCCATGATTTGTATTAGGATACTGTTGTGAGAAATAGTTTGTTTCCAACATTCACAGAGGAATTATCTCTCTTCCAACATTTAGTGCTGTTATTAAATTATGGTGCTTTTGAATAATTGAAAGGAAACATTTAAGTCCACATTATTAACTATTTAAATAGAAAAAAAGGAATATGAACATTGATTCCCACTGAATTCCTCACTTTGCATGGCTCCCATTTGTCCCTAATAGCAATTTGTGGGTTCCATAATAAGTGGTTACAAGTTTTCAACACCAATATTATATTTTGTAACTCAAGCATCTTCAAACACCTGTTAGCAAGTGAAATGTAATAATAGGTAAAATTACCACAACTTTTGAAGTTAAGTCTTTTCCCATCTCATTGACAAAACTTTAGAGTCTTTTAGCATCACCAGGTTTTAAGGAAGATTTGTTGAAAATTTTGTGTTTTGTGGAGATTAATGTAAGTGAATGTTATGTTTTGTAATGACTCAGATTAATTGAATGTCAAAATATTAAAGCATTTTAAGGATTGACCGTTTAATAAGCTCAATTTTCTTGTTATAACTACTATCTCCTTCTACAAACAAGAGTCTTTTTAACAAAAAAAAATTTGTCTACAAATATTTGTCGTTTTAAAATTTTAATGTAGTATTAATTATTTATTTCTATGTTTTACCCTTATTTAACAGAGAAAGAGAAAAACAAAAAGGGTAATTTTGTCAAGCCAATGTAAATCTTTTATATATTTTTATAATGTTAATGATTTCTTAGTAAGTGTGAAAAACTTTGAAAGACACTTATGTGTGAATAGATGAAAACTTGTTATTGGACCTATTGTTATTAAGCGTATTAGTGATTATTGTTATGTGTCTTGTGTTTGGGTTAAGCCGTTCCATTATTGACACAGGGAGAGACCTATCCTCCTAACTCATGTATAAAGGTTGTTACCTCATCTTTTGGTTTGAAGGGGGATAGAAGGAGTAGTTCTTCTCTCCATCAGACCTGCTTGGTTACTCTTAATTACAGATCTAAAGAAGAACAAAATAAGATTCATAGATTCGCTATCCTCAATAGCCGCAAGTAATGCTTATTTTTTAATATTGTTGGACTGCATGCTTTGCTTTGATTTAGATCAAAGTTATGATCTTGACTGTTTAAATTTCTTCAAGATTAACTGGTATTTCTGGAGGCTAATTAAACTACATCAAATGCCACCACATACACTAGCAGAAAACCTGATATGCCAGTATTGAACACAATGATGTGCATAAGAATTATTATGGTTACTGTTTTTTTACTTCATTCATTTTTGTTTTCACATAATAAGCAGGTGGCGGTGCTCATACTGGGGCTATGTTAAAAAGGGGGTTAAATAATCACACCAAGAAACTTGTAACTTTATATCACATCTATGGTAAGAATATTCAAAGTGACACCCAACTTCAATAAAACAATAATTGACCTCGTCAATACAGCTTTTCTCCACTAATTAGGTAATGATTACTACTAATCCCAAAAACTCTGCTACTTTTCTTTTTAAGATTCTGGATTATATATCACTTACTTCTTTTTTCTTTTTTTTTTTTCTAAAGATTCTGGATTTGGATTATTGTATATCTTGCACAATACTCCAAAGTCTCCTTTCACCCTCCCAAACAAAATCAAGAGGTGAAAAAGGAGCAATGAGTTTTAACCATAGCTAGAAACTTGTGCAAAAGAGAGGTGCATGATGAGTTTGAAAGTCTTAAAACTTCTTGCATTTACAAAACAAGCAAGAATGGCAAAACTCAAGCATATTGGAAAACTAGACGGCTTAACATAGCAACAATGAATGCAATTGAAAGTGTGTTTGTTTTGGTGTTTGGGGTGTTCATGGTTCAAACCATAATTTAAAAGATGCAAACCGAGTTTCAATTTATTTTAACATTGAGTTACATTTTAACATGATTTTGAGCCTCAAAATATGGTTTGAGTATAGGTGAAAAAAGTTGTTTTTCCGATTAATAGAGTCGTCAAAGTGGGATACAATCCACGAGTCAACTTGTTTAACTCACCAAAATGGTGAGTTGTTGGCAAAATTTTGGTCTATTGAAAAGTGGGTGTATTTGACCTGACTCACTTAATTTGTGGTGGGTCAACCCAGTAAACCTACAAGTTAAGTTAGTCAACTTATTAATGTTGAACATTGTTAATTGTTTAGATTGAGTTTGAACTTAATTTGATGTTGGTTTTTCACATTTTATAGGTGTATTTATTTTTTATTTTTTGTTTATACATTTATTGGGCCATTTTTAATTAATTTGAAGGTTTTATGGTTTTTTATTAAAATATTTTTTTCAATTATGGTGTACTAACGTGTTTAACCTACCAGTTCAAATAGGATGAGGTTGTTTGACAATTTTTTGGCATGTTTAGAGGTGAGTTTATTTGGTTCATATAACTTAGGAATTATGGTTGGCTAACTCGAGTGAGCCGAGTTAACCAATTTAGCTTGTATTGACAATTCTACCAATAAATCAGTCCATAGTTTGCCAACTATAATTAGAACACACCTTGAGTTAAGAATGTTTGGATTTTAAGTTGGAGCTCCAGAACGATGATTTAACCAAAAGCTACTTAACCATGATTTTGAAGTTTAGGATTTAGGGTTTAAACACGATATAATAAAGGCAACGTGAGTCCTTTTACTCTTATGCTTGGAATTGAAGAAACAAATAGGTAGATTTGATCTATTGATCAAGTTCTTGAAAAACAGTCTCAAAAGAAACATTTTGGAGAAAATATAACTAGATCAGTCAATGCACACTTATCCCCAGTAACACAAATTAACTTCCCCTCAGGATTGTGTATCTTAAAAAGCTACAAGCACTAATGCCAAAAGCACCTATTGTCATGTAAAAGGTTTGTTTCCTTCACAGGGAACGCCATCATGTTGCATTCTACAAATATTCAGATGAACATTATAGTCCATAGAATCTAGAAGAAATGACAAACCACCATTAGTGTACTTTTCGTGACTATTAAAATGCTTTTGGTTAATAATTTAATCATGCACTAACCTGGGAATAATTCAAGTCCATCATGCATCATTAGCAATATGCTTAAACTAATAATAATCATAAAGTTTGTTGACAACCATAAAGTTCAACAGTACTAATGAGAAGTTAAAAGAACTTACATCGAACAACAATCAAATAAAGTTTACATACATCTGCATTTGCAATAAGATGCATTCAAAATTGCGCAAGGAAATCCTGTTGCAAGGTACAGTGCATCAAATCTAAGACTATTGCTTCCATTACTAGGATCATACTTTAAAATATAAGATGTGAAATTGTTACAAGGACATAGCAAGATGCCAGTGAGTTAAGTTTTAGTAAAAGTTCAACATGGAAACAAACCATTTCTAAGCCCTCTTGCACTCATATACGCTAAGTGAGCTCTTCATACTACTCCATGTATTTATTAAGCAATTGTCTATTGATCATTCAACAGAAACACTGCATGCATTGAGAATCGCTTAACTGTTGATAATTCAGAAAGAAAATTTCCTTATGAACTTCGCATCCTTGTTTTTAAACTATAGGGGAAAAAATGATTAATTGACCAACATAGTTGTGGAAGATAAAGCAATTCAATTGTCTCTGCCTAATAATATTTTAGGAGAGATAGTTCTCACGATGATATCAAAACTTTTATGACCAAATGGTCATGGGTTCAAGTCTTGTCATTCCACAAATATATTAATTTCAGTAGAAAGTATAAAAAAGACTACATGTACAATATTCTCACTTCAGGCTGAATGAAATTAACCTAACAAAACCTAGACTCGACATCATAACTTAGAAAACATTATTTGTTAGTTGTTGATCCTAGCACCCAATCATCATCAGCACATTTGACTTTCCCAAAAGTAGCTCTAATATGCATTCCACGCATACATTTAGTCGAGGACATAAGTTAATAAATGCTATTGTAGATAATCTAACAGAAGGGAAGAAACCTGAAATGTGGATAAAGAAAAACAATTGAGCAATTGTCGATCATAGAGTAGAATAAAAACAGGCCATTTTGACGATGTTCATACTCCCCTAACTTAGTTTGCTCAAATCAATCGGCAAAAGCAGTACAACACAGGTTACATTTTGAGCATCATCTTCACATCGTTAATACAATATTACAATTTTATCCCTACCCAACTTGGCATGATAAACTCAATTGCTGGGGCTGTGTCAAGTTAGGTAGGATAGGATTCTTGCATCATTGCCGCCGGTGGCGCATATCTCACTAAATCTTATCAAATGGGATAGATATATATAATCAGATGGTGGCCCATTCCCCCTTGATTCAATAATATAATTTATTTCTTCTAAGGGACAACCCTTCTTGTTGATTAGCCATTCTTGGCAAATGACCCAAGGCAATAACAGTGGATCATCCAAATATCTGGCATGGAATTGATACCTCCGAAAATACTTTGGTGCGTCCTTTTTCTCGCAGTTGTACAATAAAATATGTACTAATTCAGCTTAGCAAATCATGTCACCCACTTCATGATTTTATTACAATTTTAATAAACCAGAGTAGTGCACAACAATTTCATGTTCTTTCTTGGCTGTAAAATTTCTTACTCCAGAAATATTAGATCGAAAAGGAACACACGAGATTATGCTTCTAAAGATTAAAAACAAAGTTTGAGGAAAATAAAAGATAAATATATAAAATAATTTTAAAAAAGAAGAAGAAGAAGAAGAAGAAGATGAAAAGCAAAGAATGACACGGATGACAGATAACATAAGACATGAGAACAGTAAGTTGGCTGTAACAGACGTTCAATTCCATCCAAACAGGTTCCTATAATGATTACAGACTCCACAAATACTAAATCTACCAAGGTAGCTTCATAAGATATTGAAGTCATAACAAATATAACAAACAGAGATAGAGACAAACTCTTGAGGGACTAGGAAACAGAAGATATAACATCTGAACTGTGTTTAATCACAAAATCCTTGGATCAAGCATTAAAACTTCAACAGACAAAAAGCAGTCATCAGTCCCGGATACCATCTAACTCCTGCTTCTGGACTTTTCCATGGCCCTCGGAGCTGCGAAGAAAGAAAAAAAAAAAAAAATCTACTTAAGCAAAGCTATGGCACATTAGAATGGTTAATATGGCTAGAAATATAGAGCAGTTAACATAGGTTGGTCTTTGTTATTACACCCTCTTGTTACAAGTGATATACAAGTAAAGGGATCCACTTCCTAATATGCACATTTATTTATTCCAGTAGATAAATCCATGGAGCTATAGTACTATGTTTCCAAATAAAAACTGCCCCTATATAACCCGTATATACATATTGACCCTTTTATTGTTCTTGGCCCTGTATCTCTATTCCTAAGTAATGTTTAAAGTAACCTTCCATGATATAACATATACCATCATAGACCAGATTCAGTGATCTCATTTAGATTTTAAACACATCAAGATCTATCATCTAGGGCAGGTCATGTAAAGCAGAAGGCCAAAATCCATAAATTTTAGTGATAGTCTTCCGTACTAGTTATACTTAACATGAATCATCATTGTTAGCTGAGAATACATACCTAACATGAATTTTAGTGATAGTCTTCCGTACTAGTTATACTTAACATGAATCATCATTGTTAGCTGAGAATACATACCTAAGCCAATGGCATCAGAACCCTTCATGATTTTCAGCCTTCTACAAGTGTCAATGAACATCCTGCAACAAGAAATAAACAGCAGTTAATTGTGGGAATCAGGTGCAAACCGAAGCAAAGTGAAAATTTCATTCAATCAGTCATCTAATCCATTTTCTTGGTACAAACAAACAGATGCTATAATTTGAACCAACACTTGATGCCTGAATAAACAAGCACATTAACACATGCCAATAAGAAACTTGACTAAGATCCTACTTAGCAGAAAAATCATAGCCATGATCAAGATCTTTAGTCTGATACAATTAAACAGGTATATAGCATATATTAAACTTCTACACCCACAATAGGGTATCAAATTATCAGAAGAGAAGGAAACAATGACATAAAAAGGATTCTAAATACACTTCAGTACTTGACCTTCTATTCACTCTAAAAATATAAACCAGCACAAAAATTCTCAGGTTTAATTAGCAAGAGACCAATACATATTGCATGATAAACATGAGCATTTCTTATCATGGTTCTAAAAACCAGACTAGACCGGACCGGCCGATCCAAATGGTTCAACCGAAAACCGGACCCCCATCCAGTTTGCACCCCAGAACAGCCTAGCACAAGAACTGATGGGAACTGGCCAAAACAGGTGAACCAAACCGATCAAAACCAGACCAGTTCTCTCTTTTTCTTTTTTTAACTGCATTTTTTTTTAAAATAAATATAAATTTTATTTAAAAAATTATATATTCTAATAATTTTGATGTAAGACTTACATACTTAAGTTGCAAAACATACTCTCACAACACTAATAATGTACAAATACTATATAAAAGATTATTTTAATTTATTATATAGCAAATAATCAATCATATATATAAATTTATATACATATAAATAATAAAATATATATTTGTATTTAACCCCGGTTCAACCGATTGAACCTTTGAACCTCTGCCTCGACCAGTTTGATGTCTGATCCAATTTTCTTAACCTTGTTTCTTATTATACTTTAATTTCTGAAAAGGACAATTTTGTGGTTACCTTTTCATGCAAGTTGCCAATTACTTAGCCAAGCCAGTGCATACAACGTACATCCTTTATGTTCCAGATATGTGAAACCAAAAGTAATTTACACTTAAAATTTGTGATGCATTAGTTGATTAATGTTTACCATGAAGCATGGCCAGCTACTCGATTCAAGTTACAACTAATTTGGTATCCTTATCACTCTCTACTCTCCAGTTGGTTTTCAATTAGCAGAATTAGTTTGAGAAAGGAAAAAAAATGATAGAAGTGCACTTGTAAATAATTATTGTACTCGGCCTTTTACGATCATATATTGGATTGAACTAAGCTAGATGCTTACCATTTTCATCATCATAACTTACATACGGTCAAGGAAAATTTATGAATTACAAATAAAAAAGATCATCTTGGACTTTCTGGTTGTAATTAAAAACTAAAAATCAATATCAATATCAACTTTGAAAAAGCTCAGGTTTGACCACTACACCCGGTGTTAGAAGCTATTCTAAGTTCTAACTCATTGATATTAGGAATAAAACATTATTTTAGCAATTAATCATTTAAACAATAAACAATAAATAAGCCTAGGAGGAAATTGCTTAGCTCTAGGCAACTGGCAACATATTACATATTTAATGATTAATAATGGTAGACTTTTTGAATTATACGCTTGCAAATAGTGACTGTTGCTTGAAGAAAAAAATATAATGAGAATACAAAGAACTGGAATTCAAAAATAACTTGAATTCAAAAATAACTTACTCCCATGGTACATCCCCTACAAGCATCCAGTCCCCATCTTTGTCCTCATAAGTGAGTACATATTCTGAACCGTGCAGAAGGTCTCTCAGTTTGCTCTCACTCAACATTTCTCTACCTGGAGCTCCGTGGGAACCACACTGACCTGTTATTGTACACAAGTACCCAAGTTGCAACTCAGAATAAAAATTAAGTAACAACCTAAAACAGAATGTATTTAGAATAAACCATTAGTAAAAATCAATGTTACAGAGAAGGTAAATCAGAATTGGACAGCTCACCTAGGGTAAAACAAGTGAACATCTTCTCAAGGGCGGAAGATAGTTCCTGATAGGTTGTATAACTTCTTAGGTCCACTTTCCTAAGATAGGGAGCACCATCCATGCTGACCTTAACAAAGAGAGCGGCAAGACCTGGTTTTCCATCCACTTCATCATTATTCTTTGATGCGGTTGCCATAGAGTTTTTCCTGAATGATCTAATAGGAGGCCAGCCAACAACCTGTGCCCTACATATGAGAACTTAATATATTAGCTCAACTAGAAACACATGAAGGACCTCTTAGTCTTCGTTTGACTTCAAGTTTCTTTTGAAAATTACAGATCCTAGATCCGGCAAGCTTTACTCACTTAGAAGCTGGGGCACTGCCGCTGACAGAAGCGGTTCCATTAGCTGCAGAAGGCCGTTCTTGTAATGCCTTGCTTGGTATTTCCTTAACAGCAGCAGGCTGAGCTCCAGAAGGTCTAGGTGATAACATTACATTTATCCCTGTAGTACCAGCAAACTTCCCCTGCACCAAAAAACATTGTGATGAATCAGAGTCAGAAACAGCATAACCATCCAACTAACTAACTACTCATTAGCGGACAAGTTTTCACCTGAGTGAACCCCTCCATGGTATCAGCGAAACCCCTTTTGTTTCCAGAAACCACAGCAGCCTTCTGGGTCAATGAGCAGATTCCATCTTTCGTTGGAAGCAAAGGGAACAGCGGCTTCTCATCGAGCTTCGTTGAGCTCAAAGAGAAAGCGTCTGGATCCCTCTCAGGCGATTGGGATCCGGGGAGCCCCAGCCTCAACTCCGTAGCCTTCAAATTCAGGTTCCCCTTTTTCTCATCAGACAAGCTTGGGACAGCAGAATTGGAGCTATCCACTGATGAGCAATCAGACAACCCAAGGTAATTCCGCTCCTTCAATCCACCCCCATTCTGGGAGAAACAGTCCAAGGACTGCGATGAAGCAGATGCTACCGTTGACGAGACTTTGCTCGTCCCTTCCTCCTCCGAAACCAGCACCGGCGGAGACATCAGAAGACACAAACTGCCACAAATACACACAGAGATAGGGAGAAATTCTAAGATCACAACCTAGTTCACGTATTGCAATAAATAGAAACGTTATGCTAATAACAAAATCAACAAATAAAAAATATAGATAAATGAGTTCCAGATTTCATAACAAGATTAATCATAATGACCACCGCCCAATTAGCAAACAATTTAAACAGCAGTGGATCATTAAATAGTGCTTTGGAGTGCCCAAAATTAAATGCATGTCCAATTCTAGCCCTCATGCAATTAAAGACCCAAGTAAATCATATCCAGAAACAGAGCACGCGATTACCGTGTGTTTGGATTAGCTTATTTCTAATTAAAAAAAGCAGCTTACAATCAAACACAATCAGATTAATGCGCATAATTTCCTAAAAACTCTAATATTACCAAACATGCACTAAGTGATAATTAGTTAACTTCACATTCAAACACAATCAGATTACGAGGAACAGCAAGCTCCTCTCGTCCTATTTCTAGCCTCAGTTTCTTCTCCCCTCCCCAGACAAGAACCGAAGGCGCAGCATCAGTTCAATAGATCCGCACTCACACCAAATCACTACCCATAAATAAACCAAAAAACTTTAAAAAAAAAAAAAGGAGAGCTGAACAAACCACGGAAAAACAAAAAGAAAAAACGGAGTAGTTAGAAGTAGGAGAAGGTAAGATTAGAAGCGCGCACCTAAGAGGCTTGGTAGAACGCAGAACACAAGCTCTTATCGATCACAGCAGCTTCTCCTTTTTTGTTTTTCGGCAGCAAAAATGCAAGAAGAGAGAGAGAGAGAGAGAGAGAGAGAGAGAGAGAGTGTTTCAAGGGCCTTCCATTAAGCAGAGAAAGCAAAGAAAGATGAGAGAAGCTGAATGAAGAAGGGGGTGGGTTTAAGACACAAAAGCCAGAGCAGCACCGAAACGAGAGGGAGGGAGGGCAGGGGCAAAACAGGAAAAACGGAATCGCAAAAAGCGATGTCGCAGCATAATATGGCAAAGGAGTAATAATTTAATTCAGAGGTGGGGGCTGGACGGTTGCGATGGAGTCTGATGGAGGAATCGAGACCGTCCGTTCCTGTCTCTGCGGGGGACAGGAAATTAAATATCTTGTCGCTGTTAACAGGTGCTATGCATTATGACTCCCAAGTCTCTCTCATCTCATCTCACCTCACCACATCCCTTTTTTATTTATTTTAGAAAAATTAAAAATAGAGAGAAAGAGGAAAGAATGGTGGTAGGTATTCGTGTTCGGAGACCCGAAGGCAACAACGACGCTTTCTGGTTCCGCCGTTTCGTTTTTGTTAAACCAGGTTGGATCATGGAGCCTTCGAAATGTCGCATATGCCCTCAAAACTGGTTGTCAAACTGTGGGCTTGCCAACATAAACTACCGACGCTGCTTGTGACTAAATTTCTCTGCATCATACTTCATAATAATCATGATGAGTAAAAAAGAAATATAATACTAGAGTCAAAATTACTCAAATGGTTATAAATTATGTCACATTATTCTAATAAAAATTTGATGGAAAAATTCTCGCAACATAATATTTTTCTTACAAATAATAATCCATCCTACCTCACCTTAAATATACTACTAGTACTGTTTTTTGTTTTTTTTTTTTTAACCTACATTTGTCATGGCATGATTTTTGTTAGGAGAAGATAATAATGGAATTGTGTGTCTATGCATCATTACTTGGAAATGAAATATGACTAGTAGTAGTTGTAATACTGAAATACAATCCATCAATTATTGAGTGTGTTATTTTAACACAAAATTTGTATTAGACATTAAGTTTCATTCTCACATATATCATGAATTCACACTCACATCATATTATGTGAATGTGGATCATATGAAACATGTGAAAGTGATTTGATATCTAACAATAACCTTTATGTCAAAATAGCATTTTTGTTAGAATTAGGCATGAAAAAAAAAAAAAAAAAAAATGTTCAAAATGATAGCATCCACGATCCCAGAGGCACATGGCGAACAAACTCAAAAAGGACAGAGAGGAACTTCAATTTCATTATCACGCAGTAAATTTTCTCTGGCGTCCTTTTCATTATTTTATTTTGTTTTTCGGCTCAAAATCTCATCATGATGAAAGATACCAGTTTTGATATGTTCAGGATGTTGACACAGGAAGGAAAACTAAAACCAAGCAACACACACCCCATGGAGAGTAATTCAGGGGTCTACCCTTATCTTTTCAGCGCACAAGGCTCTTATTTATAATTAAATCTTGTTTGTATTCTCTCATGAGTGAGAGGACCAATTTCTATGGACTTGGAGCAACCACCAATATGCCTTAATGCATAGCAGACCCGTTTAACTGACATCAATATGATTACTGCTGTTGCGATCATAGCACCGTATGCTTCTGTCTTATGCACAATATATCACATCTTTGCCTCTGCTACAATATTATACATGCAAGTCAACTTTTGCAAATGAAATTAAATACATACACTGAATTGAATTGAATTGAATTGAACTGAACACCATCTAATATTATCGTTATACAGTTCATGATTAGTTACTTCAACCATACATATAGTATCACATAAAAATGTTAATCATGGATTGAGATTCTTAAACTTACTCTGAAAAGTTTCATTCAGTAGAGAGAATAGCAGCATTTAATTTCCCTGGCAAATAAATATTGTTAAAGGCTTGACAAATAAATGTTAGTTTGAAATCTTTATAACAAAAATACTATTAATACATTCTAAAAGTTGGCATTTTGTATACACTATACAGAGAAATAAACATTACAAAATATGAAACTAAACATTATAAAACAAAGAAAAAACATTGTCACTGAGCATTTATGCGTATGCAGACACGCATGTGTTTTATATTTGTTCGTTTATATATTTGATAATGTTTGTTTATTTATTTTGTACATATATGACCATGTGTGTATTTAATATTATTCGTTTATGTATTTGATAATGCTTGTTTCTCTATTTTATAATGTTTGTTTCCTTCGGTGTACATAGGCTACCAATTTTTTCGTTGTTCAAATACCAATACAATCTTTATAACGATGGCAATAGGTATAGTTTTTAAATCTACTCTCAACAATTGAATAAAGATAAATTCTATCATATCTCAATCATGAGTTTTACAAATAAAAAATTTAATTATACCTATAGAAAAATATTTAAACTCTAACTTTACCCTACTTTACTCTACCAATTACTTTCTAAATATAAGTGTCAGTAACAAAAAAATTATTGTTTTAGTGTATAACAATAACACAATATAAACTATAAAAAAAATATACAATTCATAAAAATTAAACAAAGATAATCATCTTTATACAACAAAATCATAAATGTAACAAAACACTATAATAGTTATTCATAATATCAAAAAAAAATATAACATTGTAATTTATTATATATAGTAAGATAAACAATCATTTAACAACAACTTAAGTTTGTCTATTATATACACACACAAAAAAAAGGTTGTCAAACTCGTGAGTTTACCTAAACTTATGAAGTATAAGTAAACTTGAATCGTAAACTCATAAGAATTTACTTACTATGAAATATTAATAAAAAAAAATTATAATACGTTAATATAATATACAAAAATTATATTAAAGCAAAATATAAGTCAAAATTTTATTTTTAAATCATAATTAGGCAAACACAAGTCATAAAATATAAGAAATAAATTAAAATGGCATAAAAAATAACATACCAAAACTTTATAATGTTATAAATTAACCAAACATAAATCAAGATCTCAAGATATTCTATTTAGATATCCTAATTAAAAGTGACCCTTGAGAAATATTGTGTAATTTAGGACTTGAGGCTAAATTTTGATTAAAATAGTTAACTCATGAATTTATCTCAAGTTTACCCAAGTTCACCCGTGTTTACTCAGATCCGAGTTGTGAAGCCAGTTAACTCGATGGTGATATNTATATATATATATATATATATGAGATGCGGGTAGAGTCAGTGTTGGTTCATTAAAATCTTAACCCTACCCTAACCTATGTAAGTAATTTCAGATAGTTATCTGTAATAGAACAAATTTTTATCTTACTCATTAGATTGAATTAGATTGAATTGAATATTTATAAGTACAGCGCAGATTGTCATCCTAAATTTACTTAATTTTGAGATGTACTAATCTCTTAACTAAATTTTTGTTACCACTTAAAAGGAGATGTGAACATCTAAGTTTGGTAGGTTGGATCAAGAGGAAATATAATGACGATAGGACGATGCATTGAATGTGTTTTAGAACGTTGGGTCATTGAGTTTTTTATGGTGAAATGGGGGTGGTTATAATCGCATCATAATATTCTAAGCTTTTGACAGACCTACAACAATAATCAAAGTGAATAATTAGTTTCGTTTTTCTTTCCCTGCCATATGCAATGATGCCTTTTAATGGTGAAAAAGTCATGTTGTTTTATTTGGGTGCTATGTGTTTTTATGATTTGGTGTCACATGAGGTGGTCATTTTGGGATTTTTGTGTATTTGAGCTCATCTCCTTGTACCAGATACAAGTCTCTTAAGTTTGTTCAAAACTTATGGGAAAATAAATAACATATTTGTCAAAATAATAATTAGAAAATATCTAGACATGGTTTTACTTACGATTTCAACAGAAATATAAAATTACTTTTTATTATGTTGAAGTACAATTTGCAAATGACAATCTAAATATAAGTATTTTGCATAACATCTAACATTTTTTATTTACTTGGACGAGGAAAGAAAATAAAATGAAGAAAAGATAGAAGAGAAAATATCAATTTATTATTTTTATTGTTTAAATGAAAAGAAAATGGTAAGTTTTTTTTTCTCCTTTTGATAAGTTAGAAACAAAAGTGACAAGAACAAAAAATATAATCATATTCAATAACTTATTTACCCTTTACATGGTAATATGAAGAAACAAATAAAGACAAATTTGGCATTTTGAATGTGTTTTTTCTCTGTAATTTTCGCTATTAAGATAGGAGAAAATGTTGATTTTTCTCCCGTGAAAATGATAAAAATTATTGTATTTAAAATATAAAATTATAAAATTATGATATTGTTAAGGTATTTGCAAAAATATTAACTTTTTAAAAAACAGAACAAAAAGTTCTGAATTCATGTTTTACCACTTATTTTTTAATTGAGTATTCAAGACTAAAGTCCCGATTTCATTTTTTATTTTATTTTATTATAAAATTGAGACTTTTTCTACCGTTTTCATACTTTTCGTTTTTTTAAAAAAAGAAATCAGGACTTAGTCTTGATTTCATCTAAAATTCTCATAATTTGATAATTTTTCCTAGAACACTGATATATTTTAAAAATAAATTTCACGCAAAAATAAGAATTCAATTGTTATGCACTAATGTTTTAAATTTGTTTTACAATTTCATTAAATCAAATAGTATTACATAAATAAAAATAGTTAATTATCTCATTTACTATTTTAAAAGTTATACATATAAAATATTTTAATTTAATAATAATATAAATAATTTAATATTGTTAACGCATAGTGCAAGTAAACTCCAAAAATAAATGAGTGTCTCACGCCAATTTGTTTCATGTTTTTCATTTTTTTTTTCTGTTGCGTAAAAAATAATAATCAAAATTCGTCCTTTTTTTTCTTTCTCTTATTTCCTCTTCAACCTAGTCATGGGATCACCTGCTTATAGAACTAACACGTTAGGAGAATGCCTAATTTATCATTTAACTTTTTATTAGTGTCCATATTAGTTCATAAAAAAAATTCATCAAATTGGTTATTGAAATCCTCTTATTAACCTTTAAACATTTTAAATATTACCTTCATTAGTCCTTGAACATTTCATACAAAAAGACTAACGAAAGTAACGTTTGAAATCAATGTAGGCACTAATGAAAAGTTTAGGGATCAACCAAGGCATTCTCCCTAACATATTAAGTCTAACAATATAGGTTTAAATATATTTCAAGTCTCTGACAAATTTTTTAGATTTAATTTTGGTCCTTGAAATGTTTTTGTTTGGTTTAGGTATAAACATATCATGAATTATATTATTTTAATTGCTTAGTGAAATTCTATTAACTACTTACATAACTAATAGAGTGTCACGTCAGCAGTATCATGTGAGTATAATAAACACATTTAACCCATAACTTGGCTCATAAAATGTTGTTTGAAAAGGATTTGCCTCCAAACCATGACTTACCCTAAAAAGTATAGACACTTCATAAGACTATTATGTTCCCGCGTCTGACATATTGTGAACACTGACACACGTAGACACTCGTCTAGCACATGTGTCGCATATGTCTGAAAGTGTTTAAATAAAAAAAAAATCACAATTGCTTATGTCTAAGTATATCTGAGCTATATTTAAAATTTTTTAAAATGTGTCTGTGTAATGTCTTGAGTAAAAACATTTTAAATATTAAATAATTTATAATAATATAGACCATTAAAAAATTAGCAAGTATTGACATATGAAAATATCTTGAATGTTTCATGTATTTTAAAAGGAGTTTAAAAAATATTAAAAATGAGTAGTTTAATATTAATAAAAATATTAGGATATTAATATAAATATTAATTTTATATTTATACATGTCATTCTGTGTCGTGTAAAATTTTGAAATTAGTGTCATTGTGTCGCATGTCATGTCATATCTCGTGTCCTTGTCAGGGCTTCTTGGGATCCACCCAATACCTAAAATTAGATCAAATAACAAGTTATGAGTTAAATTTAAACCAAGTTATGGGCTATATGAACTTATTTTACTCACATGACAGTGTTGTTGTGTCGTTTTGACTCTGTTAACAACAATTAAACAACACTAAAACTATATAATTTACTACTATATGTTTAGATCAAAATAAAATTATGAACTTAAATTAAATCTAAAAATTTATTGTGAATCTAAAACATATTTAAGTTAATAATATATTAAATTAATTAATATAGTACAAACATAATTACCCTTCTCAGCACATTATACAATGCAAGCAAGACAGAAGGATAACTACAAGACCTTAATCATTCTTTAGAGTTGGAAGGGGTCAAACATGATTAAAGAAGTTTTTTTTTTTTGTTAATAAACATGATTAAAGGAAGTTTAATAGAGGTATAAAAAAGGTGACCAAAAAAAAAAAGGTAAGGGGAAAGGAACGCAAGTGGGTGGTGGAAAGCAAAGGCAGAAAAGAAATGAATGAAAGAAATAATAATTAATAATAAGGGGACAGAGGAAAACAGGGGATTAGGGGGAGACAGGAAAGCGGCAATAGAAGTGGCTTTGCCGGGTGGTGAGGAGGACAGTTAACCCTCCTCCACTCTCATTATTATCTCTCCTTCCATCATTACCCACCCCACCCTCTTCCTTTTTTTATTAATTTACTATTTTATTTTATATTTTTCTGTTTCTTGTGAGAAGGATTTGCTTGCTGTGCTTTCTCCCTAGGACTCTACACTCTAGCATCTACCACCCCATCAATTGTTGTTAATGCTAATGTTAATTTCATTCGTGCCTATCCCTGCCACGCCTAGGAGCTATGAGGATCTTTCATTTTTCACGCACCCTTCTATTATCACCTATAATCATATCATCACCCTACGTCACCCACCACTAATTTAATCCTCCGACTAATAATCAAGTCTTATCTTTATTCATGTGACTTGTGGCCGCTAATTAATTAATTTATTTATTTCTTTATTTGTGTACTATATTAATTAAGAAAACTATCATGAGTATCATAAGGGAGGAAAAGATATTAGGGAAAATTATTAAGAAATGCCAGATTAAAATTTATTTAGAAAGAATGACAAAAAAAATGGTTAATAAGAGACAATAATACTCTTTAAATATTTTTTATTTATTTTTTCTTAATCCCTTTCTTTCAAAAAAAATCTCTTTCTTTTTTTCTTCCTCATTTCTTTTGGTTCTAACCTTAGATTCCCTCTTTGTTTTTTCTTACAAATTTAGTTATCTCATCACCTTCTCATAAATCATAGATTATAAAAGAAAATACATAATTATTATCATTGTGATAAATAATTAATTTAAAATATTTTTGATAAAATTGATACTTTTTTATTATTATTTTTTTTGAGACTTAAGAAATAATGTTATCGGAATAGATTGAACCACAGTCGAAGCACCTACTAACCCAAACATTTGTGCGTACAAAGAATTTTTGTCTAAAACATATATACGGTACAAGATTGTGAATTTTTCAGATATTGGGACTTAAACAAAATAAAAATTGTAAACAAAAATCGTTGATTAGTTGTGCATCACAATGATAATAATTATGCATTTTCTTTTATAATCTATAAACTTTTGCACCGTTAGAAGAGGATGCCATAGTTAAATTTCTAAAAATAAAATAAAATGAATTTAGGGTGAGAAATAGATAAGAGATGAGGAACAATGAAAGAAAGAGAGTCCTTTGAAATAAAGGGATAGAGAAAAAAATAAATGAAAAATGCTTCAAATATGTTATTGTCTCTTGCTATTCATTTTTTTAGTTCTTCTCCCAAAATAAATTTTTATTTGGTATTTCTTAATAATTTTAGTTATAATGGGTCTCTTTCCTTAAATAAGCCTCCTTAGTGCACGGCCCTTGGAATATTTACATTTAAATGACCCCAAAAAAATTGTAATCCCTTATTATGACCAACAAAAATATTTACGAAGGTATGGTTTTGGGTCTGAAATCGCCACCCCCTATGGTGATTTGAGACCTCAGTTTTTTTTTTTTAAAAAGTCTGAAATCGCCACACCCTATGGCGATTTCAGATCCAAACCCATACATTTGTAAATTTTTGTTCCAACCCATATTTTGATATACAAGTTATACCAAATGCCATAGAAATGTAAAGATGCCATGGTCTTTCACACTAAATTTTTCAAAGATGCTACTATTGTTAACTATTCCCCTCTTACTTTTTACTGTTATTTCTGTCAAAAAACAAACACAAATATAAATCATTTAATTTATACTAAAATTAAAAAATTATAGTGTGTAAAAAAAATTAATTTTAAGTAGTTAACACTATAGTTAGTGTTATTAGAAAAATGAAAAATAATAAGGATATAATTGAGAAAAATAATTAATGCTTCTTGTTATGGACTAAATATATTTAAAGTCCGAATAATTAGCTCATAGAAATAAAACTAGCATGTGGAAAGGCCCAATAAAGATGACCTAATATGGAGAAGTTCGACCTAAAAAATATCTCAACTTCATAAACAGTCTACTCACATGTTTAAAACATCGAACTAGAGCATTATGAGCCTTAAAGACCCATCACAACTCACAAAACATAACAACAATAGATTGAAAGCTCATGATGAGGTTCGAAGCATTACTTTTCAACCTCAACGACCCACTCACAAACTCATATAGAAAGAGAGATGAAGAGTTGAGAGGTAACCTATTTTTTACACATGATTCATATCACATACATACTAACTTAAACTTTGGAGTGAACTTACAAGTACCACCCCCTGACACAACCTCAGCATACTATGAACATCTCTGTTGTATCAACATGTCATCCCACACGTGACAAAATTATCAAAAACTTTAAGAGCTTAGATTAACTTGTCACAATTTGATAGTTCGATGAGACATCCTATAACACTTTCTTAATCTAATCAAATGATGACAAAATAATATTTAATAAATTTTTAGATAAAAAGTGACAAATAAAAATGAATGGAGAGAGTATTAATAATTTTTATTCATGGATTTCAGTTTTTAGTTCTAACATGTGGAAATATTGATAGACATGGTCATTTTAAAAAAATTTATTAATATTTATTATTTAAAAAATTGTCCACAAATAAATATTATTTAAAAATTTTAATGTAGTATTAATTATTAATATTTTTTAATTTTATCCTTATTTTATCTCACATATTTATTATTGTTTTACACTTTTTAATAAATATTATTTCTCTCACACAATAGTTGAAAGACGAATTTAACAGAAAGAGAAAGATTTTGAGAGAAAAACTAAAATAATAGTTTTGACATACCAATATAAATTTTTTGTCATATTAATGAATTTTTTAATAAACGTGTGAAAGTGTTTTTCTAAAAAACTTATTTATGAATAAAGAGAGTAACTCAAACTCTACTCCTATCATCTTACATGTACAAAAAAAAAAAAATTGTAAAAAAAAAAAAGTATCGTCTTATGGGAAGGGTCATCATGATTATTCTTTAAGAAATCTTTTTGGAAATCACTGATGAAGTTGAAGACTGCTCCGCTTTTAATCTAGACGACTTCTTCTTTCAATTCATGTCAAGCTTTATAGTTGTAATTAGAAAAAGAAAAAGTAAAAAAACATAGTAATTGTTTTATCCTTGAGTACAAACGAGGCCGTAAGAGGTGGGTAAATTATCATTATTTTCCTTAGGTAATTCGACGGAAGGAACAATTTATCATATAACGTGTCTAAATTTTTTTTATCATAAACTTTAAAATTATCATAAATTTTTTTTTCACTTTTAAAGCGTTAAAATTGATAATAATTTTTTATATAAAAAAAAACATGTTTGATTTCCAAGCTAATACTTAAAATTAATTTTAGAATTTTAAAAGCGAACAAGTTTTATTTATAATAATTATTAAATTTGATTTTAGGTGTTTTTACATTAAAAAAATAAAAATAAAAATCAAGATACAATTGAGATTTTTTTTTTTTTAAATATAAAGTAAACCAACTGTGACGACAAATAAATTGATACTGATAGACTACTTGTTTGGTTTACTCGATATAAAAGTATTTTTGATGAAAATGAAAAAATATTACTCCATATGGAAGTATTTTAAGAAGATAAAATTCGTCTTATTTGTGTATTAAAAATTAAAACTAACAAACCTAAAGTTGAGAAGGAAATGGTGGAAGTAGAATGAATATTCACGAGATAGGTAAGGGATAAGGTTGTGGTCATAGTCATGGATAGTATTAAATTAGTGAACCAAATAATCTAATATCTATTTATTTATCCAGTCTAAATAATAAAATTAATAATTAGAAATTATTAAGAGTATTATATTATTATAATTATAAATACAACTAATACAATAAGATTCCAAGCAAGCAAAAGAGATTAGCTTTTGTTAAGAGCCACAGTTTTTGCGGGGCTGTGCCACGACACAGGGACCCAGTGCCGGAACCCCTGCACTTTTGCCGTTGCCTAATTTTTTTTCAATTTTTTTAATAAATATATTTTTTTTTAACACCAAGCACTCTCTCACATATATCATAAATTCATAGAATTCCCCTTATGTGTGTATGTGTATCATAATATGTGTAAAAGATTAAATACACCATAAAATTCCCCTCATATTATGTGCCGTGTGTATGAACCCGATAATATATGTGAAAAACTAAACAAATATGTTTGACGTTGAAATAGCAGCACAATTTTATAATTAATTTATTACGCTGAGGGGTTTGATGAGGGGGGCCACACTAAAAATACCCTAGGGTAGACTCACGTGTGAAAGGGTTCAACGGGCGAACGTGAGGGTGACGGTGGATGCGTGCGTGCGTGCGTGCGTTCCTTCTCTCTCTCTTTCTCGCGATAGCTGTGCTTGCACTGTGTGTAGGGTGTACCACTCTATTATGTGTCCTTTGCTAGACCTTAACCCACCCACCCCTCCTAGCCCCCTAGCGGGAAAAAGTTGGGCACTGACTAATTCATGTTTAGCTACTTTGGTTAGGTGAATCATGAATGTGATCTTTTAACTATTGAACCGAATTCGTTAGAAGAACCGAATTCTCTAAATTCAGTTCATTTTGCAAAACCCCAAGTCTTCCAGCTGAGATGACTTTTGTTTAGTCTGGTTAGTGGTAACTCGCGTGGTTTAGGCTCATCTAGACACAGTTTGTTCCAGTTCTTGTTTTGCCACTGTGGGCCTCAAAGCCCATAAGGAGGTCGCTAACTAAGCCTGACCCAAGCCCAACAGTAAAAAAGCCCACTTCATTTTTTGTTTTAGGTTTTCTAAAAGGAGAGTTCAACCAAAAAAAACGTAGAGAGAAGAAAAGAAATAGGCTTTCAACTTGAGTTTATTTCTAATTTTCTACATAAACAAATTAAAACAGATAAACAAACATTATCAAATACATAAACAAACAATACTAAACATGCACGTGTTTTGAGCACACATAAGTGTTCAATGACAATGTTTATTTTTCTATTTTATTATGTTTATTTCTGTGTGTGGTGTATAGGATGTCAATTTTTGTGATGTACAAATAGTATTTTTTTTATATATATAATTTAGACTAGACTTGTAACAATAGAATTTACTTTACAAGCTAATCTTGAATTTGTTTAATAAATTTATCTGTAATACTATGTTGTCTTTATTACGACAAACATTGTGAATAAAGACATCATAATGTGATGGTGAGTAAATATTCCTCTACTTTATTATTATTATTGTTATTATTGTTATTATTGTTGTTGTTGTTGTTGTTGTTGTTGTTGTTGTTGTTATTATTATTATTATTGATTTTTAGAGTTATTCCTTTACTTTTATTCCTACCAATCAACGGTAAAATCACTCGGGGTTGCATTTGGAATCAAATAAGATGGTAATGATTTGAATTGCAAATCAATTACCATGTTTAGAACCAAATACATAAGATGAATCAAATTGATTTAGAAATCAATTACTGTATTTGGAACCGACTACATAAGATGAAAATGAAATTGATTTCATTTGGTTTGATTAATTTATATTTTTACCCTTATTAAAATAGGAATTGATTTTTTTTAAAAATATATTTTTTGAAAATGTATTTTTCAAAAATATATATTATTTTCGATTTTCTTTATTTTATGAAAAAAAAAGTTTTTTTAAAAAATATTTTTTCCCATTTTTTTGAATTTTTTAAAAGATATTTTTTGAAAAAATTATTTTGTAGAAAAAATCATTTTTGGAAAAAAATTGAACAAATATTTTTTTCGGGAAAAAAATTTTGGTAATTTTTTTGAATAAATTTTTTGATAAATTTTTTTGAATTTTTTTCTGGAAATTAATATTTTTTTAAAAAAATCTTTTGAAAAAAAATTAGGAGTAAAATAATATTTTATAATAATAAGTTTGATTTGATGATGACAGAGTTTGTAAATTTAGTTAGTTAAATAGGAACAAAATAGTTTTTATGTTAAAATGAATTCAATTCCTTACAAAAGTGATAAGATTTCTAATGTAAGCAACTTGAATTCCATAGATTTAGGAAATCAAATCAATTCCATTTTCTTAAGATACCAAACATGAGAATTAATTTGCAAATTAAATTATTTCACATCTTGTTTGATCCCAAACGCACCCTTAAGTTCTACACGCAACCAAAAGGGGAATTTGAGACCCTGGAGGACAAAATTTGTGTTAATAGAGATAATTATAGTATTTTGAACTAAATTAGTTAACCTAATTAATAGTAGAATTTAGATACTCATAAAAAGAAAAAAAGAAAAAAAAGGAAACTAACAGGAAAATCACTTTGTATATTTTTAATTACCTTGTGTGGTGACAATTAATTTATAGATTACCTATAAAATCATGAATTAGAAAAACTTTTTGCTATCTTAAAAACTACCTTGTTTATGACGAAAATTATTATTTTTTAGTAGGCCATTTGCCAGTAACATCATAAACTTTGAGGTTTGTCACAAGGTTTGACCCTTTTTTTTTATACGCTGTCACAAGGTTTGACTTTGAAACGAGGAAATTTTTCTTACGTAAACAAAAATTATTATAAAAAGTTTCATAAGTATCTATTAGTTTAATACTTGTGTTATGCATAAGAATTATTTTAAAGTTGCTGATATTATTTTTTATATAAATTATGTAGCTTTTATTTTGTGTACTTTTAAATGTTAGAGGTGAGTAGGGGTGGGAATAGGTCAGACGGCCTATGTATCGCTTTAAATATTAGATTAACATTACTTTTTGCAACATTTTATGTAATTATATTTATTAATATAATTTTATTATTTTAATTTTACTTTTTAAACTAACCTTAGATATAAGAGTCTCTAGGACTCTTAGAAAAAGCAACAAGTTAAACATAAAGAAAAAGCGAAAGGTATATCTTATTATTTATTTATCTTATTTTTTTAAAAATTATGTCATGAATAATGATATAAATAATTTGTTATTTTTAGGCACTTGACAATGAAGAAATATTGTGTTGAGAATTAATGTATTGTGTTGAGAATAATTATTGTTTAGTTGGTATTTTGATATTATTAGTCTTGTATGTTTTGGACATAGATCGTATTTAGATATTATTGGTATTGTAAGATGATTGATTATTGTTGTTAAATGTTATTTTATTGAGTGTGTAATAGACCACAATAACAGAGCGTGAATGTTGTTTTATTGAGTGTGTAACAGGCCGCAATAACAGGCCAAAATAATAATTTTTTTATAATAAAAAAATATACAGACAGACCTATCAGACTCCAGGCCAAGCCTCCTAAACAGGCCAGACCAGACTCAGGTAAAAAATTAACGAGATAGGTCTGGCCTGTTCCCACCCCTAGAGGTAAGGAAGGATAATTTTAAATTAAAAAATATTTAGTGAGAGTAATTATAATAAATTTAATACTGACATATAAAATTTAAATTAGTAAAAGATTTAGCAAGATGTAGTGAAAATAGTTTAAACGAAAAAAATTATGTCAAAATGGTGGTGGAAAAAATCTAAACATTTAATTAATATAGATTAAATTATATTTCTTTGATATTATTTTAATATATTTTTCTAATTATTAAAAAAATTTAATTAGTAAGTTTTTGATATTTTGAAACTTCTTGATCACAATCAATTTTAAAACAATTAATATTTACGTATACTAAATAATTTAAATTAAAAATCACGTGCCTTTTTTTGTCTTATAAATATAAAGATTACCTAAAATAAAAAATGAAATTAATTTTTATTCATTGATATTGTATAAGAGTGTTGACAACAATGTAAAACTCTTTTGTTAATAAAATAAAATGTAAAACTATTCTATAATATCAATGCATGATGCACACCAAAAAAAGAAAGAAAGAAAGAAAGAAAAACCATCAATGCATGATTCATCAGTGAAGTGGACAGAAAAGGCTCAGCAATTTGGGTCCGAATTATCTATTTTCCAACCAAGTTGGGGCTAAGTACTACTATGTCTTGAAGGCTTATTCCTTTTTGCTGCCCATTTACATTGCCCATATATTGCTAATTAATGATGACCAAACATAAAAGGAGGTTCTGGGTAATAACATGTTGGATCACTTCTCGTCAAAAAGAAGAGCAATAGAAGCTTTACGATCATCTTTTCTCTGTGCCGTGAGCTTTAATTAGGAACCCTTAAACAAGAAATATAGGAAGCCTTATAAGGTGTACGCGCATACAACTTTAAAGATCCAAGATGTTCAAGCATCTTCAATATTTATCACACACAAAAACAAAAGGCATCTTGGATATTTCAATAAGATGTCAACGATTTTTTTTTTGGTTTTTTCTTTTTTCTTTTTTTGGGTATGAGATTTCTGTGTTATATGTAAGGATGAGATGAGTAGAGAAATCCAGGGAGAGAAAAAAAAA
>QANU01074788.1:86095-144436 GCA_003254905.1 Nissolia schottii | reverse complement strand
TCATGGTTAGTGACCAAGGCTTTCACGAAAAGCATTAATTGCGTGCACGTTGCGGGACAGAGCAGAAATTTCAGATAGATGCTAGTTTCCAAATTGCATAGCTATGAGTCCAAAAAGTGGTACATAAAATTGTCCTCTTCATTTTATGCTCAATGGTCCCGGAATCCAATTATGAATGTGAAAAATTGAAAAAGAAATAGAAAATTAGAAATACAATATGTAAAAAAAAAAAATCACAATAAGAAAATTTCTTGCACAAAGGATAAGATAGACGGATCCATAGTTCTGGCGGCATTTCAGGGAGCTGCTGAGTGCATCCACATGAAATGAGAACCCACTGTATGCTTACGAAGGATGGAATTATACTTAAATGAATTCTCACAAATGAATTTATTGTGACACAAAATCAAGAGTAATTTTTTATTATTAATTAAGGATGTGAAATTCATACATCATATAATTAATAAATAGATGTAGATTGATATATTGATGGTGTTGTTGTTACCCTACTTGTTGGCAACTTGCTCCAGCTAATACTCCAGTTGCGGATGGGACGTTAACACTAAAGAGAAAAATAATTTTTGAAACTCTATAAGAATTTTGAGGGTTAGCGATGATAAAATTGGTCGTTAATATGTTGTCAATCTCTCATTAAATGAATTAGCGACGGATTAGTGACTTATTTGGTTGTAACTATTCTAAAGTTGCTAATGTGCTTGTAAAATAATTTGGCTGCTAATTTGTATCTAATTTATTTTAGCGACGAAATTATTGATCATTATTTTGTCATTAATCTTTAGCTATTTTATGATAGAAATGGTTCTTAAATCATTGTAGATTTGCGAGAAATTGTTTGTGAGGGAGTAGCGATGAATTTGTCTCTCGCTAAACGTTTTAACTACAAAGTATATATTGTGAATGATCATGTCTTCGCTAATTCGTTGCTAATTGCTTATTGAACTTGTTACCCATCATTTTTCAATTTTTTGCGATGGATCTACATTTTACTTGTTCATTCCTCACTATTTTCTCGCTAGTCAGTGAGGGATTAGCGAGAAAATTTTTTCTCACTAAATTTGATTGCTAATTCACATTTTTATTGCAGTGAAAATTAAGGGTGTGTTTGGTTTATAGAAGACGATTGTGATTTGATTTAACCAAAAACATTTTTTTTCTATTGATAAAAAATTATGTTAAAATATAACTCCACTTGATTTCATCAAACGTGTTAAAATGCACTGAAATTGATGGTCTGACTTCCTTAAAGTAAAATAATAATAATAGTAATTATTTTGATACATTATTGGTATATAAAAGACTTTTAATATAGAATAAGAGAGTATTATTTATTTATTTTTATATTAAATATGGGATTTAATATTTAATAATGAAAAAGAAAATTAATATTTTTATTGATATAATGGTGTATAACAATATATATAATTATTTAATATTAAATTGAATTAAAAAAAACATGAAAGAGCCTTCAAAATAAGGAAATGAAGGTGTCTTATATATTTATTTGACACCGATGATTTCATAGCATTGCTTTGATTGCCTCCATCTTTTTCCATCATTGCAGACTTCGAGCTACACTAAACACGACCTATTTATCCCCCAATTTTCCTGGGTGTACATTGTTATGTTAGCACAAAAAATATGGCAATAACCTTTAAAACAAACCTCACCAAAAAAATATGGCAATAACAACACAATACGTCATGGCATGGGATAGCTAGCCCAAAATTTCGTTCATTATTAATTGCTCTTAGTCATCCGATAGAGAGGGGAGGTAGCAAACACAAATGTGAAAGTAGCAATATAATGCTGTATAGCTAAAATAGAATTGCTAGAAATCTTGCAAAGAATAGGGATAATAAGGGGGGGGGGTTTGTATAATAAGGATAATAAAATTGCTATAATACTTGCTAAATGCAATATCTCATATGATCACATTTGCAAAGAATAATTAATAATAACAACAATTAACAATAGCCTAATGCTATTAGGCTCAACATAAAATAAAATTGTGCCAAAGTGTAACTAGTGGAATGATAACTAATTAATCATAGGAGTAGATTGGTTTAACACTAGAGAGAGAAAACCACCCGCTCCTTGAAAAGCCAAAGACTTTATATGGGATTTGCTTTTCGTACGTTGATTTCTCTTGTTTTGTTACACTTTCGTACAATTTTATGCCGAGCCTAATAGCATTAATCTTAGTCAAAGAAACTAAATTAGCAACCAAATTATTATTTTTAATTTTAGGTAAAATTATGGTATCGTATATTTTGTAAAAAATGCTCTCATGTTAAGGCAAACCCTAATCTTATATTCTTTACTCTCTCCACTTTTTTTAATTTTTATTGTTGTGAGCGTTTTAAAAGGGGTCACAATCTTTATTTTCTGGTGGCGGTTATATTGCTTTTTCCTCTTTCGTTGTTTAAAATGTATATTTAATAAATAGCTTAGATCTATTTTTAGAAACAACAAATCTTGTGTTTTTTTTTATTCCTATGTAGTCGTTTTTGTCCCCTCCTTTTGTGAGTGTTTTCGTTCTTTATATGGTGTTTTTTTCATAGGAGTTTTTCAGATGAGAAAAATTTAGATTTATAGTGAAAGNTGCCGAGCCTAATAGCATTAATCTTAGTCAAAGAAACTAAATTAGCAACCAAATTATTATTTTTAATTTTAGGTAAAATTATGGTATCGTATATTTTGTAAAAAATGCTCTCATGTTAAGGCAAACCCTAATCTTATATTCTTTACTCTCTCCACTTTTTTTAATTTTTATTGTTGTGATCGTTTTAAAAGGGGTCACAATCTTTATTTTCTGATGGCGGTTATATTGCTTTTTCCTCTTTCGTTGTTTAAAATGTATATTTAATAAATAACTTAGATCTATTTTTAGAAACAACAAATCTTGTGTTTTTTTAATTCCTATGTAGTCGTTTTTGTCCCCTCCTTTTGTGAGTGTTTTCATTCTTTATATGGTGTTTCTTTCATAGGAGTTTTTCAGATGAGAAAAATTTAGATTTACAGTGAAAGGAGGTGTAATATGCATTATTCAAATTGCAGGACTTGTGTTAATCTCCAACATAAAAAATATTTGGATATCAATAATCTTTGGACGGGAAATAAAGTTATAGGTCTTCGTTTAGTTCAAAATAAAGAACACATTTATTTCTTATTAACGTTTAAGTTGAGGTTCAGGCTTAAATGCTTCGGCCTATATTTGGTGCATGATGCAACACGTAAAAAAAAATGGGTCGACAATGATCACCAAGGTCATATTGGTAATTCAACCAAACTCATCTCCACACTCTCTCTCCCACCTCTCCTCTGCACCTTCTCCAGTTCTGATCACCTCCCTAAACCACCACTAACACCTAGAGCTCATGTCCAGATCTGAAATCCTCCGGTGCCATCGCCGTTGGTGCTGCTCAACATGATGCTTCGGAGCCACGATGCCATTGAAATCGGCGAGGTGAAGGTGAAATAGATTTAGAGGCTACGATGACATAAGTCAGGGGTCGCCCACAGCAGAGGTTCTATAGATCTGGGCGATTTTTTATCTGCCCTGAAGGTTAGGGCAACAACACCAACCACACCTAAGCCATTGCGCCAGACGCGCACGAACCCGCATTGTTCTCTGCCGAAAATGATGGGGTCTTTTGCTATTATGACATGTACTAGAGAAAGAAACCTCATTTTCCCCTTTGTTGATGTTGATTTTGCTGGATAAAACCATAAAGTTCATATCTTTTATACATTTCCATTATTTTTTTCCCTTGTTAGTCTTACAATTTTCACCAAAATATTTGATTTTTGTGGGTTGTTGTGGTTGGTTGGGGGAAGGTTTGTTTTTTTGTTCTTTTATAGGAGGAGGTTGGGGGAGGGGTTGTTTGAGATATACTATGGATGAGGAAAAATTTTAAAAAGAGTTTAGTGACACTTCAAAAGTGCTGTTAAATATAAATATACCATCATACTCCACTTGATGCATCACGAAATGAAAGTTTAGGGTGCATCTAAGCCTTATCCTTAAGTTGATGTATCTTTTTCGATTTATTATTGCTATTGAGCTTCGCAATGAATGATTTTTTTTCGTTAAAAACAGGAAAAAAAAAAACAAAAAAACAAGCGACCAAATTAAGAAACCAAGGGCACCGACAAGAAGGCTGGACAATCCAGTATCTGATTGATAACTATGTACGTGTGTAGTAGCCGTTAATGGCGACTACTGTCACTATCCCAGCTAGATAGATATGCCGTGTGGAGTTCAAATACTTACTTTGGATACTTTAGAAATCACTTATTCTATTCCTATGACTAAAGTAAACTTCCATTCTAGCATCCTTTCAGAAAGATAACAGAGAAACTTGCCTATTTTATATGTTCATTAAGCCATTTGTATAATTGGTATGAAGGTACAATATAAGATAAGCCCTTCCCAACTCTAGCTAGCTGCAATTCATGATAAGTCTTCGTTACTCAAAATGCACGCAACAATGTATAATTTAAGATAAACACATCTCGACACCAACTTATGCAATTAATGATAAGTCCTCTTTTTTTTTTTTTTTTTTACTAAAATAGTATGATGACTTTTATCTACCTTATATCTTGAATTTGAGTTCTTTCATTTGATTGAGTGCAAGAGTAAATAACCATTAGACTGCGAGTTCAATCATAATTAACGATTATTCTTTATAGCTCAAAAAATAGAGAAATTGATTAAAATATTTGTTAGACGAAGGTACACAAGTATTGAATTAGGGTTTAATAAAGGTGGAATTCGATTTTTTATGATTGACTTATATGATATAGTATCAAACTTTTTTAATTTTGAAAGTTATTATAATTATTTTCTTCACACCCGTAGATAAGTGAAACTGAATGTTTTATATAAGGGAAGTATGTTATATCCTGCAATCAAAGATTGAGGGCAGATTCCAGCACAGCAGAGCAGCACTGAATCAAATGCACAAAATTGGGATTGGGAATCGCAACGCAGCCTTTCATGCCTCTCAATAGCCACCTTGTTTCTTCTCCATTTCCTCCCAACCGGAGTCAATTTGTTTGCCTGCCATACCTTGATATGTTTTTTTCTTTAAAAGAAAAAAAAAACTTAAATATGTTTTAGGTCATCAAGAAATTTTTAAGATTTAGTTTAAGGTTTTTAAATTTTTTATTTTATTTTGATTTAAATATATCAAAAATTACATAATTTTAATCTATGTCATCATGGGTTATAAATTGAGTCCAGGCTGAGTTATGAGTTTAGTGTGTTTATTTTGCTCACATGACATTATTAATGTGATGCTTTGTTAGTCATATTAACAATTAGCAGAATTCTAAACCCACCGGGACTAAAATCATGTAATTTCTAATACATTTGGAACTCAATTAAAATTTTTTTTATACACTTAAACTAAAACTAAGATATTTGTCGAGTTTTCAACACATATTTAAACAAAAAAATTATTTTTTTATTTTTCATTTTGCTAATTCCAGGCTTGATTTTTCGAATTCCATTAACACCGTTTACAATCTTGTTCATTAGTTCCTTAATCCCTCCACTTGAAAGCAAAAGCACTTCAGTTAGATACTCACTCATTCATTCATTGATGTAAATATAACAAATAATGAATAAATCAAAATAAAATATTATTCTTATTTCAAGAAAAAATTAAGAGCAATTAAGCATTTATCTTTCTTTTATAAGCTATGTGATTTGAATAACTTACACTTATAAACTTCTCACAATAGACTAAAATTAATTACATTCACAAAAGTTTAAAACTCATCATAAATCCACTCCACTGTGACTTCAATATGATAAACTTTTTTTACTGTCAACATTTTTATAAGTTGTTTAAATATGATTTCATTTCTTTCATCAAGCCCATATCAACATCATGACCAAATCATTAAGAAAAAATCTTGGATTAGCATGGTCAAGCATATAATTTTTAAACACATACACAATAAAAATAAGTCTCACTTGATAGGACTTAAAAACTTGAGGGCAATAGTCCTATTAAGTGATATCATTTTTACAGAATAAAGTGAGACATCTCACCATTAAATTACTAAAGTGAAAATGGATCACAGAGAAACCAAATCCAAAACATGATAAGACATATAATAAAGTAAGTATTGTATGTCTGTTTAAGAATGGATGATGAGTTAATTTATGTTTGATGTTTGGGAGAATGACCACCTAAGTTTCTGACTTTTTTTGCTTTTTTTCACATTGCTCCCTAAGAAAAAAAAGTCTCTCACAGATCCCTCAACTTTTTCTCCATTGACCACGTTCATCCCTCCATCACCTTGCGATTTCTTTGCTAGTTAACGGTTGCACACATGACCGTTAACCCTCCTCTCTATCCTAATCACTTTACACCTCAGCACATACCTCAGCAAATCAAAATGACATCATTTTACAACATGCAAAACAACGTCGTTTTGTAACTTAGAGAAATGAGATAATAGATGATATGAACGACGCCGTTTTTGTGTGTTGAAACCAATTTTTCACAAACAATTCACATATAATTTATCCCCCAAAATTTTTAACCCCAATTTTTCAACCCCATCGCTGCCTTCTCCATCCTCTCACTCTCAAAACACAAACCCACTTTACCATGTCCTCTCCATCCTTACACCCTCAAGCATCGTCGATTCCTTACCTCAATCCTATATCACAACTCAGAAACCAGCCTTCATCTTCTTTTGCATGTTGTAAAAGGTAATTAGGGACCAATGTGGGAAACGCAAAAAAGGTCAGGGAACTAGGTGACCATTCCCCCTTTTAATATCTTTGAGTGAGTGAAATGGTGGGGGGATGAGAAAAAGCCAAAAGGTGACAATTGTTGTAGTAGTAGCAGCCACAATTGCAGCAGCAACAACATCTTCCCCCATCAGACTAGTAACCCACCACAACTACAACAACAACAACCAACAGAAAGCAGCAGCTTGTTCCTTTTTTCCCTTTCTACACTTTGAATGAGGAAATCTATAATCAATCTACAAATTAACAAAACAAGATCTCTCTCTCTCTTCAAAAATCCTTTCACATACACAGTGCAAGAGAGAGATAGAGAAGACCCCACCTCAATGAATAATACCTGCATTAGTTACATTATATCCACATAATTATAATTCCCACCCAACCCCCTTCCCTTCCCCTCACAATTAACCACAAAAACCTTTCACATTTCATATATCTATATAGATATAGTACTTGAATTTGGGATTATTAGACAAACAGATTCAGATGTGGCTCTTACAAGGAGGTTGCCTTATGATTTTGGTGCTTTCGCTGACTGGGTAGCCACCTCCGCCTGACCTGCTGACGACCTCTCCCTTGGCTTCAATGTCGGCCCTGCCTCCGCCTCTACTCCCTCTGGACCCCCCTCTACTGAACCCGAAATGTGGCCTTCCACTGCTTGCTCCCTTAACTACACAGTCTTGCTCCACCCGAGAAAAACGTTGTTCATATCATCTATCATCTCATTGCTCGAAGTTGCAAAACGACGTCGTTGTAAAATGATGTCGTTTTGATGTGCTGAGGTGTGTACTAAGGTGTGAAATGATTATGATACATAGAAGGGTTTACAACCATGTGTACAGCCGTTAATTAGCAAAGAAACGACAAGGTGATAGAGAAATGAACGTGACCAACAGGAAAAAAAAAAAAAGGGGTGAAGGACCTATGATTTTTTTTTCCTTCTCAAAAACCAATGTGAAAAACATAAAAAAGGTCAAGAACTTAATAGGTCATTTCTCCTTTATGTTAATCCAAAAATTTTACACTTACCAAATCAAAATAAGTGGGCCCATCTGACCTTCCGTACCGTGGGCCCGGAAATGACAGTAACAAGGGTCAATATGGTACCTTCACATGCAGGTAGCCAGCCACCTAAGCTCTCACTCACACCTCACTTGCCCCATCTCTATCGGTCTGAATTCCCCCACCCCACCCTACCCTCTCCAAAATAAAAATGTGCCTATATATTCATCATCTTTCCCCAACCCCAACACCTCCCTATTCACATTCCCTTCCTTGTGCAGTTCCCTCATACATGAGTGTTGTGCGGCCACAACAACAACATCAAGATCAAGATGGAGAGCCAGGATCACGTATCGCCATCCCACGTGGACACATCTCGACCGTCCCTTGGGTTCCCCTTGGGCACTGCCCTCCTCCTCATCATCATCTTCAGCCTCAGTGGCATCTTCTCCTGCTGCTACCACTGGGACAAACTCCGCTCTTTCCGCCAATCCCTCTCCGACCCCGAAGCCGTAGCTGCCCACACCCAATCGTCACCCCTCAAGTCCAAGCTCCACCCCACGGTACCCATCAATCTCTATCATTCTTTCTTTCGTTAAAATATCTATTTTATGAAATTAACCTAAATCAAGTTTGCAAACTCTAATTCGGATAGGATACTTGGTCTTATGTGTGTGAGAACAGGAATTGAAGGAAATCAAGGGGCAGAGCTTGCCGGTGTTGATGCCAGGGGACGAGGTACCAAAGTTCATAGCCATGCCGTGCCCGTGCCGGCCGTCGCGTCCCGAGAGCATCGTCGTCAGCGTGGAGAAGCCGCCGCCGAAACAGCCGCGGCTGCCGGTGCCTCTCTACTAATTCGGTGACTAAAGATTGTTAATAATTTGATCATTTTGCTGTGTACATAGTGAAAAGAAAGATATGCATAACGTTGTCACCATTATTTTGATGTATGACCCGGAGATTATGTACGGTGGGAAGAAAGAGACAATGGATAATACGTAGGTAGCAGGTCAATTCCTAGATTATTTATGACCATTTCATTTAATTCGATCCATCCATATTTGTGTTCTTCCCCCCCGTATAACTCCTAATAATTAATTTAAGGGACTCATAAATGGTCATATTTGCTGAAAACTTCGAATTTAGCACCAGGGGTTGGTCCAAGTAGTAAGCGGCTTGATATCGCTTAAGTAAGGTCCCGAGTTCGAGACCTTGTGTACGCAGTTAACTCCGCTGGGAGACTCACCCGCCGTAACCAGATGCGTGACACAGGTCGATCCAGATTAGTCAAGGCTAAACTTTGGATATTGGACAGGCACCCTAAAAAAACTTCCAATTTAGCCCTACATTTGTCGTTTTCTGTGTTGATGCTAACCCCCTTGTGGGGTCTTCACTTATAAGGTATCAATTTTGTTTTAATTTATCAACCGAGGTTGATTAACTTGGTTTATGAAATGGAAAATTATGTAAAATAATCTGTGTTTGATTTCTGTTTTTTTTTTTTTCAGTTTTCACTTTTACAATTTTATGTTTTTAAAATTTTATAACAAAATAATAAAAATAAGAAGTAAAAATTTTTAAAAAAGAGGAAAATTAAAACCAAATGCATCATTTCTACAAGGAAATTTCTCGTTGTCAAAACAAGATGCGCATTCACCTTATCCTTTTGAAAACAATTGGTACAATCTGGGGTTTTTCCTTTTTTCTGTTTCGTTTTTGTCATTTTTACTTTATTGCTCCACGTAGCTCTGACAAGTATTTGTGCTACTGGAAATACCGTTTTGTTTCCAATTAATTATGGAATGGACAAAAAAGGTTCGATGGCTAGAATACAAAAGTATTCGATTTTGTATACTAGTTGATTGCAACTATTGTTCTATGAGAACACAATGCAGAGCGCACATTCCATAACTTAGTAAAAATAGGGTGGTATTATTTGGATACATTATACTTAATTTATTACATATATTATAAAACTCACACTCACATCATATAATATCATCGTGATGTGAATGCGAGTCCCATGACACCATACTTAGTATTCAAAAGACATTTTTGTTAAAAATATTCCTTCCCCTCAACCAAGATTGGTATGTTCAAGTACAACTGATATTTGGAGCCGTGTGGGTGCAAGTACAAACTAGAAATAGTAGTTTAATTAATCAGAGCCACTTTGATTAGCCTGTGTTTTAAAGGAGAGAATGAATCATCTCATGTTATTTTTTCACATGATATAATCATGTTAAATCTCTCATCATTAATCTTTTATTAGCTTATGTCATACATGAATCTTACATTCTTAATGAATTGTGAGAGGTTAAACATAATTTTATCATGTAAAAAAATAACATGAAATGGTCTATTCTCTCGTGATAATAAGAAATTGGCAATGCCCACAGAATGTTCAAAGTTTATTTTCTTTTAAGCAGGGATTTGAACTATGACTTAATTTGCTCCAATTCTATTCAACATGTGAAGTCCCATGATTAATCAATAAAAATAAGCAAGGAATATAACTCAGAGAAAATATATTGTATTACTGAGGGTTGTGATTTGATATAATGAGAAATGCCTATAAATATACTAAGAAACAGAATCATAACATAGTCATTTTGTCTTTTTGGTTGGAACTTTAGGGGGTTCTCGAAAAAAGATAGCGAAAAAAATTATTCCTAAAGTCGAGACTAAGAGGAATGTATAAACCAATGCTCAATATAAAATCAACATAAATTGAAAGTAATCAAACTAAATAAACATTAGATCAATTTAAAATAAATCAGAGATATGATAATATTTTTAACATAATTTATTGCTAAGTTCAACATTATAACTTAATAGGGGTTATAACTAGTAAGAGTTGTTAACAAGTGTTCTCATAACTCGGGTTAAAGAATCTTTGTTTGATGAATGATTTGTAGCTATTCAATGTAAAGCCTGAAAAAATGGAGAGAAGAGTACAATCAGAACAAGTCACAAATGGAACCCTCCAACTACTCCTAAACTCACCGAAACAACTTGATGAGGGAAAAGTCTTACTAAAATCCTCCACGTGAGAAATCCAGTGAAAAAGTTCTTTGCTTTTTTAAGGAAAGAAAAATAACACTTATCCCAAACAATTTAAACTAGGGTTAAGGAATGAAAAAAAAAAAGAATTTTTTTTTAACTGCAAATTTTTAAATATTTAATGTATAAAAGGCATTGAAAATTAAAATTTTCCGTTGGTAATTCTTGTTGACAAAGTCCAACTAAACTAATGATAAGAGAACAACTTTATTTTCACAAAATTTGTTGAGAACCGCATCTAAGTTCTCTAGTCTAAGATCTTGTACACAAAAGAAGTTGTACTTGATTATTACGAGTGTCATGAAACGCGATGCTAAACTGATGAAAATTAAATGCTAACCAAGTAATAAATTAAACCCAACAGAATCTGTCAATATCAGCTCAAGTTCGAATCAATTCAAAATCAAGAATGGAAATGTGCACCATTGATATTAATTATATGTATGATCAAGATCATATATCTAGTTTTTAATTGCCTAGCTCTTGGTCCTAAATAAAGAGAAGGCCACGAGTATAGTGAATTCTTTGGATGATAACGTATAGGTCAATTATTCCATCAAACCAAGCCAAACGCAACCAATTGACACTTACGGAAAATCCGTATATTATATAATATATATAGCACGCATTTCACTGATAATTAATTGGCAACTTCATTGATATAGTAGACCAGAAGAAGCATAAAAAGGAAGGGGGCCACAAAACGTGTAAAAATAAGAGATCACTTAGTGGGGAATGTTGTCCACTAGCTATTTTGCTCACAAACTTTCAAATTATAAGATACGAAAGGGAAATTAAAGTTGTTGGAAAACATGATGATTCGCATAGAAAATTTTGCAATCTCATGACCTAGTTTCACTATTGCTTCACAACATGAATCTTCTTTTAGTCTTTACAAATTCCATTAACAGCCAAAATTTTACTCTTCCGTTATATTTTTCAAGGGTAGTCCTAAGGAACCTAAAGTAGTTAGTTTTAAGCTTATAATACATTTATCATTCATTAGAAATATAATAATTTTAATTTTTCAATGCAAACTTACCATTTTTATTTTTTTTACAAGTGTCTTTAAGACATTTGTTTGCAAAATCTATTTTTTTAAAGTTTAATTTGCATAATGTAATCTGATTAAATCCTCTTGTTCTGACTTAAGCATTGATGATAAGTAAGTTGGTTGTCTTGACGATTGCCCTTGGTTGATCCAGACTCTCTAGGACTTGAGTAGCGTCAGAGGTGGACCTACAAAGTACTCTGATGCCTAATTCAGAACACCTCTTGATAACTCTTCAATAAGAGTTATCTTTGGTTTTTTTTCTTTAGCAATTAGTTAGGAATTTATATAGTGAAGTATGATTATGCCTCTAATTTGGGTTGCAAAAGTGCAAAGTTGTGTTAGATAGCTTTGAGTTGGATTTTGAGTGTTTCAAGACCAATAATTGAGCAAATTAAGGACACTATTTGGAGCGCGAGTTTCTGTAACGATCCAAAAATCATTATCGGCACGCAAGGGAATAATTTCCTTACGGAAGCCTCTTAGGAATGCTTTAAAAAAAAACCATGCACATTAACTTTAATTAAACAAATAAAACTTTCATTTTCTGAATAAACATAAACTCTTTTATAATGAACATAAATATACATGATAAAATACGCGACTGGTCCGAAGATTCTGTATGTATACAATTGGAGCACTCTAAACATGACTCGATTACAAAATAAAAATAAGACTAACAATTCTTTTTGATAGCTTCACCTCAAGGTGACTATTGACTCTTGGAATTCTGATGTCGTTACACTGACCATAAACTCCATGCACTGCTACTCCGCTTCATAACCTGTAACTGGAGGGAGAGATTAAGGGGTGAGAACTCTGGAAATAGTCTCAGCGAAAGGCCGTCCACACGATGACATAGGACACTTTAAAAACATGACATGCAAATGTAATATATAATATATAACAAGCGTAAAACATTTCTATAAAAATAATAGTACATAAAGCATTTGAAAACTTGTTAATTCACTTAGGAGTTCTCTAGATAGACGTTCTGAGCATTACGGTTTAGTTGTTCCTGAGCATTAGGGTTAATGAAGGCTGTCGCTAACTTACAGTTCTATCCTAGATATGCACCCATGAAAACCATTTAAATACATAACATAACATGATCATAATAACATAGTCCCTTATTTGATACTGATAGCATAACATGACTTAATTTCATAAATGTTTTAAATTTCATAAATGTTTTATCTTGGAAAAATATAGGTAGACTAAGATCTTATGCTTAGGGAGGTCCCCAAGTAAGAGAGAACTTAAATACAAAGTCTTGTCCTAGCCAGAACCTTTTCTTAACAGAAATCTTCTCCTACTAGAATCTTTCCTTAACCATGATCTTTTGTTAAAGGTTTCTATCATTTAATACTTAATCACACACACACAACATGACTTTATTTAATGCAATGAAATAGGTGGTTCCATATAGTTCCAAAAGGTTTCATGACTTTCTAAAATAGTTTCATAAATATCTACTTTAAAAATAAGGAGTTTATAAATAAATAATTATAAGAAAATAACTAATTAAATATCTTCATTAATAGCTAATTAAATAAAAGAATTCTTAATAATAACTAACTTCATAGATACATAAAATAAAATACTAAATTTTACCTCCTAGGATTTGATAAGACATGCATAAATAAAATAATTCTAAAATGAATAAATAAATAACTTTAAAAATAAATGCATGGTCTAAAATAGACAGTGAAGAAAGTCACTCACCTTAAAATGGCTGACCGCTAAGGAGTACTAAGCTGGGACCTCCTGACACCCTATGTGGAGACACTGCTTCCCCACGAACGGAAAACGAGAGGGAGAAAAGAAATAAAAATAACTAGAGCGAAAAGTCTCACAAAAGTGGGACCTCTCAAGCTCTTGAGTGAATTAACAAGTTTAAATACTCACAGGAAGCTTCTATTATAGGGGGAGGAGGAGACCTCCTTCTATAGCTGCATCCGATGTGGGACTTATTCCCGCGCAGCTGCAGTGGCCCAACACGCCAAGCCGCTGCAGCGCGCCGACTTCCCCTTTTTTTTGGGTCATCACAATTTTATCACAGAAAAATAGAAGAATTAACTCGCGCGAGTTACTTTTTTTAACTCGCACGAGTTGGCATCTAGGGAGCTCCATGTACAAATTAGGAGTTTTAACTCACGCAAGTTAGAGGGTCAACTTGCGCGAGTTGATGATAGAACAAAGATTTCAGTTGTTAATTTCCTTGAGTCACACAAGGTATAAAGAGAGATTTTCCCAATTTCAGAGAAGACGGGACTACACACACTACGACCCCAAACCCTGGAGGAGAAAAGCAAGATTGAAGATGAAGATTTCGAAGTGAGAGTGAGAAATCCCAATTCCTTAACATTTTCTGCCGCACCTTTCATGACGTATTTTCCTTTCTTATTTTGTTTCTCTTTTTCTAGGGTTGTAAGTGAGGTGATTATGAGCTAATCACCTTTAGCTTAGGGCTTTGATGTAAACTTGATCATCATGTTAATTTAATCGAGGTTATTTAGTATATGGTTGGTTCGTTGTGTTGTTTTCATGTCGTTCGTAATGCTTTGATCGCTTGATCATCGATTAATTGAGTTATTGTCTCGTACACAACTCGAGAGGGGAAGTACGAGAGTGCACATGCTAAAAATAACCATAGGTTGAACGAAAGTGGAAGAAGAGTCAAGGTGGCCAATGCGGTTTAATCTAGGCATTCGTAGTTCAAATCAGGGTTCAAACTAGTAAGTTGCACTAAGAGATTAGGCATTTAATTTGTGAGACGATAATTGCTTGTTCTTGAGAAATATTAGTAATTAGGAAAGGAATTCCAACCGGAAATCAAATAGACCATAGTCTGGATAATTGAGATTAGATTGGCAGGAGCGTAATGTGTTGAATCAAATGCCCTAAGTGTTTTTGTTATCGAATTAAATCACAAACCTTGTCTTGTTTTTGTTATTTTGCTATTTACATTGTTGTTAGTATTTCGTTTATTTCACACACTTGAGCAATATCTCCATTCCCCTTTCGTTCTCGTCGGTATTTGAATAAACGTAACAATTAATTTGTCCTCGTAAGTACGACAACCCTTCTTACTCTTTATTACTTGTATGACACAGTATACTTCTCGTGGACAATTCGTATCACTTCTCTTATACATGGCTTCTGAAATAATGAGTGTGAGATTCAATTATATTCACCAATGTGATAAGATTTGATTAAATGACAATAATTTTATATGTATCTTTTGAAAATAGCAAGTTCAAGAGTTAAACATATATTTATTAATTTGGTAACATTTAATTGAATCGCAAATATTATTACATAAAAAATAAACTCTATTTATTTTAACTTTTTTTTATAAAATATTCATATAATTCTATTTTTTCTCTTATTTATTTTTCATTTTTACTAAAAATAAGTTTAAAAACGTAAAAAATTAGGTTTAAAAATAATAATATTGCCAATGGTAATTTGGCCAAAAAAAAAAAAATAAAGAGCCATCGGTTTTGTTTTTGGGGGTACTACTATTTTTTTTATTATTTTTAATTATCAAAAGTTTAAGTGTAAATAGATCCCAATATTTCACTAGAGTAAGGACACCGCTATACCTATGGACCATTCCGTGATTCTTGCCAGTACAGGTAACTTTTTCCATCATCTCATCATATATATATTCCCTGGTTTTTTTACAATTTGATTCACAAGTGGGTCTATGGCCCTTTGCACACAATGTCCCCACTCTCCACAACCCCCCAGGCTGCCCCTTACAACAGATAATAAATGCGTTAATGGCCTACAGAAAATTCCTGCTTCTACCCTTTGCAAGGAAGGAAAATTTATATTTGTGCAGAGTTTAAATATCTCTTTGAACATTCGGAGATCGGTGTATAAATAATTAGTTTTAGTTTAATTTTGTATGTGTGTGAGTGTGAATATACATGCATGGTAAATATGATATGACAATGTATGAATTTACTTTTATTATGATATTATATCATTCACGGTTTACATAATTAAAATCTACCATTATTTATATATTGTTTTCTACATTTGATTGTATTTATATACATTATCCACGTACGTTATCAAAACTTGTTGTTGAAGTAACATTATTTCTTTAATAAATATGTACAACAGCCCTATGAAACTCTCTCAAAAGATAATGAGCATTATATGATGCTGTGTCTTATTCCACACCCCAGCAGAAAGAGACATTAAGGATGGCCATATTGGTGACGAGAGCAAAACAAACTGCAGAGAGCTTCCCTTTTGTTTTGTTTTTGTATGTGTTGAATAAAAAACACTCGAGTGAGAAGTAGCTAGGATTTTGACCGTACGGAAGGTGAACTTTAAGGCAGGACCCTCCAATTGGGCAATTTGGCATGCATGACCCCTCCAATTTCACTTTAAGACAACCCTAAACCCACATGGGAACCTCAACATTTCTTAGTGGCTTCTTAGTGCTCTTCTTATCTTCTGCCTCCATCTTGACGACGCTTTCACTGTGTTCAACGTACGCTTAGTGCCAAAGTTTTAATCTGTGCGCTATATATAATATAATATCTACTTCCATTGTTATTACCTTACTATTAACAGGTGGTGGGGCTTCACAGACACTTAAGTGTGTGTCTGCTAGTACTATTTTTATAAAAAAGAAAAATTGAATCTCATGTCTTGGATGGTTATTAACAGTATCATACCATTTGTAATGGTTTATAAAAAAAAATCGGATGTCAAAAACAAATTTTTTCTTGGCTAAAAAATTTAAGTAAGGTAGAAGCAATGAAAAAAAAAAAAATGTGATCCTATTTTCATAATGTGTAAAAATGTGAGATTTTATAACAAATTATCATAAAAAGTGATGATTTATTAAAAAATAAATAAAAAAGCAGCGGTATAAATTGCCATAGAACATGGCGATTTGTTAAAAGAAAAAAGGCGGTATAAATTGTCACAAAATGTGACAATTTACCCAAAAAAAATGACAACATAAATCACCTCAAAATATGGCGATTCACAAAAGAATACCACATTTTAATAATCTTTACATAAACCACACACTTCGATGTTAACTTGTTTTCCCCCACCTCCAAGTGTAATATTCTAATTTTCTTAATTTTTTTTATTATATGTAATAAATGAAGCTGAACTGCTGTGATCAAGCTCATCAAACAAATGAAAGAATAATATTATGGTTAGAAGAATAGTCTGATAGAATTAGTAGTTAGTTTGACACGCTCGTTCATTTCTTCTATATATAATCAACTATATCGAAAAAGTATCTTAAATAAATAATTATCTAGCAAAATTAATACGCTTTTATCTTAAGTAAATGGTGTATGGCCCAATTGAAATGATTCAAAGGAGACTGCATAATTTGAGCCCCCAACGTTTTCTATTTGGCCTTATTGAGGAGCACGGTATCATTCAGTCTTTTCGGGACTCATATAATCGAGTAGGGCATGCACTTTAAGCACAATATATATAGATATCCTGTTAGAGTTAGTAGTAGTTACTGTTATGATGATGAGAGTACATGTATATTACATAGTATAATGGAAATCCTTGCAAATTGTTAGTCACACAAATCATAGCATAGGGTAGCAATCGTGCAATAGCACAATCCCACCGGTACTTTTTTCCCTTTTCATTATTTTGTTTCCTACGAGAAATTATTGTATTTGCACTTTCCCTTCTCCTTCATCTATACAAAGCAAGAAATTAAGAGCGAATAATACTATTGAATAATCGAAACTAATTAAGCGCTGACAAAGGGAAAAGTGGAAAATTAATGGATGTGTTATTTTAGTGGTACTAACTCCATCTAATGGGTCGTTGAAATTAAGGGAATTGGTTTGGTTTAATGAAAAAAAAAAGTGGGAGGCAGCCAATGACCAAAAGTAGGTTAGAAGATGAGTTGTAGCTAGTGCGGTCGCTGTGTCACATACTATATTATATAATTGATTTGTTTATGGGCTGCCAAGAACATCGAACAACTTGCATGAATGGAATTCTTACCTCGGCTTTACTACATATTTAACTATCATTAATATTATAAGAATTTGGATCCTAAAAAAGTATGATAGCTTATTTAGTGAAATGAGTTATCCACCATTAATCAATCACACTATGATTTATCTATTTGTTTTATTCACTTTATTCACGTTATAAACAATAATTTAGTGCAGAGAATACGTTTTAGATAAATATACTCAATTTTTTTATGTGTATTCTCTTTTAAATAGTGATTTACCACACACGTTGTGATGAACTAATCTCTTTACCACTAGATCAAACATCAATTAGTACAAACATACTTTTTTATAAGTACATAAATTATAATCCAATAATAACATGTAAAATTAATTATAAAAACAATAATATTAATCTATCGCTAGAAGATACTATTTTGTGGAATAGCATAAGTTAATTAAAAACTCAAATTAATTGGATGTTAAAAGTAATTAACGTCATTTTATTTAAGTCTAATTATTTTGTGATCACTATTATTATTGGACTTATTACTGTTAAGGACTATTCATTAGTGGGTTTGATTATGGATTTCTGTATTTGAGTTTGCAATAATGGGAAGACTTGGTCCATCAGTTTGTTTTACACAGAGAGATTGTTCTGCTCCTAGTTATATATAAGGTGTTTGGTTGCNGAAAAAAAAAAGTGGGAGGCAGCCAATGACCAAAAGTAGGTTAGAAGATGAGTTGTAGCTAGTGCCATCGCTGTGTCACATACTATATTATATAATTGATTTGTTTATGGGCTGCCAAGAACATCGAACAACTTGCATGAATGGAATTCTTACCTCGGCTTTACTACATATTTAACTATCATTAATATTATAAGAATTTGGATCCTAAAAAAGTATGATAGCTTATTTAGTGAAATGAGTTATCCACCATTAATCAATCACACTATGATTTATCTATTTGTTTTATTCACTTTATTCACGTTATAAACAATAATTTAGTGCAGAGAATACGTTTTAGATAAATATACTCAATTTTTTTTAAGTGTATTCTCTTTTAAATAGTGATTTACCACACACGTTGTGATGAACTAATCTCTTTACTACTAGATCAAACATCAATTAGTACAAACATACTTTTTTATAAGTACATAAATTATCATCCAATAATAACATGTAAAATTAATTATAAAAATAATAATATTAATCTATCGCTAGAAGATACTATTTTGTGGAATAGCACAAGTTAATTAAAAACTCAAATTAATTGGATGTTAAAGTAATTAACGTTATTTTATTTAAGTCTAATTATTTTGTGATCACTATTATTATTGGACTTATTATTGTTAAGCACTATTCATTAGTGGGTTTGATTATGGATTTCTGTACTTGAGTTTGCAATAATGGGAAGACTTGGTCCATTAGTTTGTTTTACACAGAGAGATTGTTCTGCTCCTAGTTATATATAAGGTGTTTGGTTGCCTCATTGACACTGACTAAAAAAAACCTAATATGGAATAGGAGAAGCAATCTCTCCCCAATCCTAATTTTGGATTTCTCTTTCCAGTCTAAAGTTGATTATCGATACATGGTTCTTTAATCTTAAGTATTTCTAATATCAATCTCAATTATTATTGTTATAATCTAGTGTTTCACATGCCACAGTTGAAGTTAAATTGATACGTTGAATTTTGGGATTATTATTTATATTCTTGACTCTCAAAATTCCTTCAATTGGTAACAAAACCAATTTAACTTCTGATTATGACTGTGATTAAGTTTTATTTTGAGATTGTGATTTTGATTTGTTTTAGAAAATCAAAGACACATTATAAACCTTCATAGAATCCAATTCTGGATTTCAAATTCTTGGTGATTAAATTCAAAGTTGCAAGAGGGTTATTATTACTCATGTTGTTTTGAACAAATCGACGTATAAATCGTTCATAATGGTTTTGATTTGAGAGATAATTTCGAGTTATAGCTCAAGAATCCGGCTAACTCTCCTTGCTCGAAACCCATAATCCATAATCAGCCAATTTTCAATCGCAAACCTTGGAGCTTTTATAGATCATGAAATTTTGAATCTAATGAGATTGAAATCATGAATTCTGGAGGAATATTTCGTCTTTCATGATTTTGTTGTTGTTGTTGGTGGGTCAATGGATGACCATTGTGACAATGAGTGATAGGGTGGTGACTATATTCGGGGATAGAGACTGATTGTGGTGGTGGAGGTGAAAATGACAATGAATGAGGGTGATAGAGTGAATATCGTGGATGATATGGTGAAAATGATGAAGGTGGATGATATGAAAATATGGTGAATTCAAGAATGAAAGCACCCAATGATTGGAAAAGAAAAATGCTACTTCATTCTGTTGCTAAGATACTAAAGTTACAACTAAAGGCTAAAATCTTTAAAAAAAGAAGAAGATAAGCACTCTTCTTTTCTTCTTGTTACCATTCATAGCAAATGGGTACATTTATAAGAAAATAAAGACATATTAGAACCTTTTCTAATTACACGTGTCACTCTCTCATTAACTCTTAAGAATATTCCTCTAAATATTTTTATTTATACTTATCAAGACACATGTCATCTTTATCTATGGTATTTCTAATTACCTTAATATTATTATTATGGATCATCCCATCATTTTCAAAATGAATAGGAGATGTTATATATATATATATATATATATATATATATATATATATATATTAGTGAATCAATAATTATATTAACGTGAGATGGTCATATGTAAGTAAATAATGAGGTGATAAATATAATTAACCTTCTTTTCTTTTTAAAATACGAGGATTTTGATCAAATTAATGGTGAGAAGTATGCTTTTTCTTTTCACGTTGGAAAGAAGATCAATAAAAGAAAAAAAAATCTATGGTTAAATACTTGTAGAGATCTTAAGTGATAATTTAAATGTGCAAAAAATGATGCGGCATAGTAAACCGAGTTTATCTCACTAATCGATATACATAATCAAGTGAGGCACAATTTAATTATTTGATTCATATTATTACTATAAGCTGCATTATTTATCGTTATCTGCTATGTCAAAAATTGCAAAACTTAAGCCCCTAGTGCATGTTTTATGCAAAAAAGAGAGACCATTGAGATAATAAAAGCACATACGATCGAACTTTCTGCCAGAGGATATGTTGCCTATTATTATTAATAAGGTTAAATAAATTTTTAGTCCATGTAATATCAGAAAATTTGTGTTTGGTTATGATTTAGTCTCTGTAAATTTTTTTTTGTTCGTTTTTAATCATTGCCATCAATTTGGTTAGACGGCGCTGACGTGACTGTTAAGTTCGCCATGTGACGTGTCACGTGGCAAAACCCATATTTCAAACAAAATTTAAACCCAACTTGAAAACCCAAACCCGTTTTCAAATTTTAAAAAATAAAATAAAAAATCCCAAATCCCCAATATTCATCATCTCCACCCGTCATCATCTCCCTCAACTCACTCTTCTCTCCTCAGCCTCATTCAACACACATTGTTCTTGCGCCATCACATGGATTTGTAATTGTGTATATTTATATGCAGATAATTAATTTCGTCACATATGTGTTCAACTAGAAAAATTAATTTGACAAGCAAACAAAAAAATTGAAATATAAAGCTAAATCAAGCAGAAACACAGAAAAATCACCATCAGAGACTATGATTCAAGCAACCACCACCAAGCCATCAACCACCCCAACATCACCATCACCATCATCTTTAACCCTCACCAACAATCAACCACCACCAACACCATCATCATCCTTCAACCACCAACTCACTCTAGCCACCACTAAAAACCCCAAATCTTCTCCAACCAAGATCCAGAATTGAAACCACAACTCAAACCTAATAGATCCCACACAACACACACACACACCCACCCCTACCTGCAGAAAACTAGATCCCAAACAACACAACACAACACACACATCCCCTCCCACCGAACCACCCACAGTTGTCGCCGTCGTGGCCTCCCCTTTAACCACCACCACAGACACACACAACAAAAACTGTGAGTGGGGGAGAGAAGAGATCGAGAAAGAGAAATGAAGAAAGAAATTGAGAGAGATAGATCTAGAGAGAGAAGGAATGGATCTGGATGGAGAGGGAAAGAGAGAAGGAAACAGAGAGAGGGGGAAGTTCGCTGCCGCTGGCGACTTGCCGCGGCAGCGGCAACCCCCTAAGAAGACGCAACAGAGATGTCGAGAAAGAGATAACCGGATAGAGAGTGAACCGAGAGATAGAGAAAGAGAGAATGAGTTGAGAGAGAGAAAATACCACAGAGAGGGAGAGAGAAGAAACCACCACCGTCGAGAAGTTGTCTTAGCAGCAATGACGACGACGACAGTGTCCCTTGTAGCCGAGAGAGAAAGAAAGCGTGAGATCAGAAATGAGTTGAGAATGAAGAATGAGAGAGAGATGGGAAGAATGAGAAATCAGAAATGAGACAGAGAGAGAGTTTGTTTTTATTTTTTAAAATTTTTAAATTTTTTTAAAATCGGATTAGGTTAGTAGTTGGGTGTTTGGGTAAATGGGTATTAAAAATGGAGTTATGCCACGTAGTGAACTTAACGGCTATATCAGAGCCATCCAATCTAAACTGATGGCAAAGACTAAAAATAAACAAAATTTTTTTACAAGGACGAAATCTTAACAAAATTTTTTTTAAGAACAAAACACAATTTTTTATATTACAAAAACTAAAACCCTTATTAATATCTTGTAAAAGTTGTTACGCAGGAGATGCACATGGTTAATGTGCGTTTCATTGCCTCATGCTGAGGTTGTTCAAGTACATTGGAATCATGTCAGAATCTGATGATAAATATAAATTATTGTAGCAGGATTGAAAACAAAAAAGTAGTTAATGCGGTCTGACATGAGTACGTGGAGGAGATAATATAGTTTAACACACTGTAATAAGAAAGAAAATTAATTAATGAGTACTGATTAAATGTATACGAGTAGAACCTAGCTTTTTGGATGCCATGGTGTCCACGGCCGACAGTGCTAACAATTTCTTTTAATAATTGAATGCACATGGAGACCGTTGGCTAGAAGTAAATACTAGCTAGTCCACTATTTGAGGCTTTGAGCTTTTCACTGATTGATGTAATTGAGATTAATTAACTTGATAAGAGGACAGTTGAAAGTAGAGGGCAAGCTATACCCCAAGTAAGGATGGCAACTTATACTCTATCTGCTGCGAGTATCCATCTCTAGTCTATTCGTGCTGGATAGTTTTAAAATTAGAAAATGATTGGCGTTTTTCGTGGGGCAAGGTTAAATGTAATTTTTTTATCATTATATTTTTTTTTTTGTTGGTTATGTCATGTATGAATTTTATCTCTTTAATTAATGACGAAAGGCCACACTTGCATCTTTATGGTACTTGCACCTCTAATACTTCTCAATGTTTGGTCGTGTTATTTTATTTTGTGATTGTATATATAAAATTGGTCACTCAATCGTATTCTAACGCTTAACCCTAAACCTTATTTAGGTAAAGATGCAAGTGGAGACAAATAGTGTCTCTTTAAAATTTCTGTGTGATTATGATTGTTTAAAATTCATGATTTATGATCAGGGCGCCCAACAAGTTTTTAAGTAGGGTAAAACTTTACCATACCCCATTTTTGTTTATTAATAACGCAACATTAAAAAACTAATTTTCATGCAACTAATTAATCTTTTTAACATAAAAATCACTTTTTTAAATGATAATATATAACTAAGCAATCCAACATACTTTACAGGGAAAGTGTGCCATCATAAAAGAATTGGACATTTTTTTAGCATAAAAGAAATGATATGCACTTTATTTGTTTTTGGTTCTATGGACTTCTTTAGGGTTTTTACATTTATATGGCTTTGGAGGGGACAAAATCCCAAAGTATGGTTAAAAAAGAAAAATTATCAAAATATGGGTCAAAATTTTGAAATCGCCACAAAATCGTTACTCTCTGTGGCGATTTCAGACATTAAAATTTTTTTTATTTTACTTTTTTGATTTTCTGAAATCGCCCTACACAACAGCGATTTTAGAATTTTAGCCCATATTTTAATAATTTTTCTTTTTTACCCATACTTTGAGATTTTGTCTCCTCCAAAGCCATATAAATGTAAAAATTTCCTTATTTGGGCTTGAGGTAATCTTTATGGGGAGCGTGCTCCCATCCCCTGGACTAACTATTCTTAAAGTGTAACTTGGTCTTTGCACTAAAAAATAAATTTTTTTGACAAAGTTACTCATTTAGCCTTTTTATTTTTCTCTCTCAGGAACTGATATCTCTCTTTTTCTCGGTTGCAACAATTCACTTCGCAAGTTCCGACCACCGGCGTCGCTCCGTGTCTCTTTGCCAACGCCGCTCCTGAGTCACCAGAGCTGCTCCGTCGTTGTTCAGCGTCTGGCAGAAGCATGTTGCCGCCGGAGCCCTTGCATTAGCCGGCACTGATTTGCTCTCCTCCCTTCCTTCCTCTGCAAGTCCACGAGCCTTGTCGCCAAGTCCACCGCATCAAACCACCAGATCCGCGAATTGCTCTGCTGGCCACGCTACCCCTACACTCCACTGTCCTCACCCGATCTATTAGATCTGTCAAGAAAAGTTCATAGTTTTATAAAGTTTCCATTTTTTTGGATGCGAGTTTTGTGATTAATTTTCTGGTTCTAGTAGTTTAGGGTTGATGAAAATTCCAATTTTTTGTGTGATTATTTCTCATCAAGAAGGTTGATGAAAATCAACCTAGGTTGTGGGTTCTTGGTTGATGAAGGAAGGGGCATGTCACCTACATTTGGGTTCTTGTTGATGAAGAAGGCTGATAACGAATTGACGTTGTTTATGGGTTCTATATATTTTGATGTTGGGGCGACTCTAACGGCAACTCCGGCGGTGGCTCTGGGAGGGTCGCCGGAAAGAGCAAGCAAAAAGAGTAAATTAATTAATAAAAGTTGTTAAGGGTAAAATTGACCAATCAAATAAAAATATTATAAGATATTAATATAATTTATTATATAATTATTTTTTAGACAATGTTGAGATTGAAGGACTATCTTGGTCTTGGATATCACTTAGTCCATTTGAGTCTTTGCCATCTTTCTGGTCTTGAACTGGGTTTCTAAGCCCATGGCATAAGGACCCAAAATGTGTCCTTTGCGTTTTGCTTAGTTTTCTGTCGTTTCGTTTCGCTTTGTTCTATTCTACCACCCGCACCGCATGTTCGAAATTTGAATGTTTTTACCCTCTCTGAAGATTGAGTCCAGTACCATCTGCAGTGACCTCACCAAGTGTTCGTGAAAATGCCGCACAGAAGAAGCTCCTTCGTCCAACCACCCACAACCCCTCGAAGGTCTCCAAGGTTCCTCCAATTACACAGCCACAGCCACACCGTTCTCCCAAAACCCAATCCCTCAAACCCCAAATGCACCACCAAACTCAAAGATTCAACGGAGGAACCCTCAGATCAGAAGAAACCGACCAAGTCTTGCGCCGCTGCGTTGAGAAGGTCTCCCAGGCTCGCCAATCGCCAAGAGAGAGTCTCACCAACCCCTCAGAACGACGAGGAACCGGGCAAACACGACAACTCCTCCAGTGGGTCAAGAAGACCGGCGAAGCCGAAGAGGGGAGAAGGAGTTGGCGCCTTCGAGGAAGTGAAGGCGCAAGTGAAGGAAGATCCCGCGGGGAATTGCGGTGTTGCAAGTGAGGAGGTTGCCACTGAAGGGGAGAAGAAGAGGGTTGGGAAGGGGAACCAAGGTGGAGAGAAGGGAAAGAGGAAGAGGAAGCACCGCAGCGGTAAAGAGATGGCGGAAGGGTGGACGAAGGAACAGGAATTGGCGCTGCAAAGAGCATATATTTCTGCAAGGCCAAGCCCCCATTTCTGGAAGAACGTTTCTAAACTGGTATTTACCTTCCGACTTTCATGTATTGGTCTCTTATATTTGTCCCTAATTAGTATAGCTTCGAGCATACTAGTGCCTAAATAAAAAAGTGAAATCTCACAATTTATCCCAAATGTCTGTCTGATTAGTCTTTTTTAATCCCTAAATCAATGGACACACTAATTGTTATTTGGGGACAAATACGGGGGTTTTACTTTTTCGTTATCCATAGAGTATTTTTCTTTTAGTTGTGATTTGTTCATTGTATTGGACAATGTGGTGATGGAGCTGCTGCTGAGGACATCACTATTTTCGCTTTTTCAGATTGTTGCTGGGTTTTGTAGTATCTGCATAGGGATAAATGTCAGCTTTTTGTGATTGCTATCCGTTGTTATCCCTTATAATCTGCAGCTACTTATATGTAGTGTTCCAATTTCTGTTTGTTTATGAATGAAATTACATTGTGCCGAGGAAATAGTATAATTAGAAATGTTTCATTAATCTTCTGCAATCGGCTGATCGACTGAGCCTTCATGAAACAAATTTGGAATGACACAAACAATACGCTGAGACTTGAGAGTTTGGGCCGGCAATTTTTGCACATCATTTTTTTTGGACCTTTTTTTTTTTTCCATATGATTCCATGACACCTTTATGTAGGAACTGTAGCAAATGTTTTGGTCAGTGATAGAAGAGAACAGTATGAGAAGTTTAGGTTAAGATAATCCTTGAAGTTGACTTACTCAGGATCCAGATATCTTGCAGTTCCTCTTACTTCAAGGGAATGTAAACATTAGTGTCTCCTTCCTCAGGAGCATATTTTGAGAAACATAAATCTGCAACCTTTGCACACATTTTATGATCCAGAAGCACGTGTGAATATACACCAAATCTTCTCAGTTAGAACTTAGAAAGCTTGTAAACGTTTTAGTGTCCCTAAATGTTTAAGATGAAAATTGTTGTGAAGTCAGTTTGCTAAGCAACTGGATTAATCTTGCAAAGGAATTGATGAACATTTCATGGCAAGTATTTTTTTTTAACATGTCAAAGTAGATCCATGATGTCCCAAATACACGCGAGTTAACAGATTTTATTAACTCTATATTGCCCCTTTTTCTTTGTATTGCAACTATACAGAAAAGGAACTGATAATCTTGTTCCTGTTCCTCTACTTAATTTTCGTTTATCTTGCCATATTTATATCCATTAATAGTTCTGAACTATCAGTAACTCTTCTTTTTTATACTTCTCTTATTTATGAGATCAAGTAATCTCCTTTTCAAATTCAAGGTGCATTCACACATAGGCACAGAAGGAGTCAATGTGGCTCTTATGTTCTTATTCCTGTTTCATTGTATGGCCACACCTAGCTTCATCTAGTACAATATTCAAATTTGTTTGATGATTTGATCTGTCAGTGTTACATTCCCCCCCCCTCCTACCTGATAAGATGCGAGCTTATGTCTGGATTAAGTATGTTTGGCACAGTATAATTTTTTTCTCTTTGCTGGTTCCCCTGTTGTGAAGTTTAAGTTCAGAATTGCCGGAGATCAAAACGTAGCAACTGAAACTTCAGTTAAAAAACAAAGTTAATTCTATGGTTATCAACTGAAACATATCAGTTGAAAAACAAAGTCTCGCCTAAGAACTTACATGTTCTTTGACTGCTGAGCATAGAATCGGGAAAGTGGTTGTGTAAATTTTATTTTTTCCGGGTAAATATCTTTTTAAAACTTTTCCAGCTTGTTCTTAAAGTGGAGTTGTTAGTGATAAGTTTTTCGTAGGTATATGTTTCCTCTAGAAATAATCATCACAAAGAAGAAATTCAGATTTACAATATGTTGGTGGTAGTTGATAGCATGTTAGATCGATGCAAATCATTTGTCACTGACCTCTTTGTTACTAGCTTATAAAATCATTAAATCATTTTATTCTTGTATTCATTAAATCACTGCCTTTTAAAATCTATTGCAGGTGCCGGGAAAATCTCAACAAGATTGCTTTGATAGAATTCACTGTGACCACATAACTCCACCTCAATTGCAGCCTCGATCAAGGGCAAAGACAATCAAATCATCACCCATTCAGCAATTCTCAATTTCTGCCAGTAAACTGCTCAAACCTATTGACAAGAAGGTTAGAAGATCAAACATTCTCAAACTGAAGAACTGCATCGCCCAGAAGTCTGTTGAGAAGCTGTTACAGCGCCGTCTTCAAGTTGATCAAGACCGTGAAGGGGACATATTTTCTGTTCTTGAACCCAACATTGATTTTTCCACCAATGCCACTCAGCCTAGTGTAGCACTTTCCACACCAAAGCAGCTAAAGGAAAACCAAGGGTTGCCGCAAAGTTGCACCGAGACATCATCTTCAAGCCGCAAGAAGACCCTTTCAAGATTTAGTGGCTCCTGCATTACAAATCTTGTTAGCCCCCCTGTACTAAAGCAAGTAAAGAACAAGGGACTGCATGAGAAATACATCAATCAATTGCGTTGTAGGGAATCTAGGAGAAGGGCAAACGCTGCACGGATACAAATGCCAATAACTGGAAAAATAGTTGGAGAAGGAGCAGTTAAAGCCGCAAAAGTTGCCTTGGTTTCTGAAGCTAGAGATGCTATCAATAAGTTCCAACAGTCGCGGGTCAATTTCATGGACAACACTTGTTGTTCTGATGAGGACAACAATGACGACATTGGAGTTGACTGTGAAAGTCAATAGATTTTTCTTGAGCTAATTGAATTCTGAGTGAGACTTGATTGATAAATGCATGTATAGTAGTTTAACTTCTAGTTTTAGACTCTTTGCCTAGTCAAAATCGTTATCTTGCCCTGTAAAACCCAATTTTGTAACTTTGCATTTCTGTAGATAATAAAATTGAGCAATCCTTTTCTTTTTTTCTTGTTCAATAATATTCAGCCAATTAGACTTTTTCGATATATTGCATGTAGATTGAGTTTTATAATAGCAACAATCTAGTGACCAACAATTGTCTAATTTGTTGGAGAGAACCAAAAATGAGGGAAACATAAATGATAAAAGGTTTGGTGCTTGTGGGGGGATATTTATCTCTCTCCACTAAATTTGTTTATTTTTAACAATTTTTAAATTTAATTTTTTTTTTTAAATTTTGTGATCATTTCATTTCAACAGAGACCATGAACATTCCAAAATAACCAGTGTACGTTGCAAATACTGCATCCGATTGATATGAATATGCATAAAAGTCATCCCCTAACAATCTTCAATAGAGACAATTTACATTCCAAAATAAGCAACTATTGCACTGAGTTCGTAAAAAAAAAGGTCTAAGGACTAAGCAGATTGTATAGTCTAAGGACTAAACACTCTTTAACACTATTTTGGCAATGGATTCGACACTCCACTTATATTTGAGAGCAATAAGTAAAACAGTATTTTAATTGCCAAAATGCCACCGCACCAGCTTGAAGGTAATATATTATCGAATATTACATAATTACTCCCTTCAAGTGTTTTATTTTCATTGAAGATCCGTGTACAGCTCTACAACACTTCACTTTAGGACGTCTGAACCAATGCCTCATGTCACTTTGTTATTCGCCTAAGGCCCTATACACGGGGTATGTAATTCACCCTATACACCATAGTTCGAACCTTTTTTTTTTTTAATGCAAACCCCTTCCCCTTATCATGCTTTCAAAGAAATCAAACATCCCTCCTTCCCATGATGGCATTAGACTTTACTAAATGCCCAATAATCAATAGTTTAGATTGTGTATAGAATTTTAAGAAACTTAGAGTAAATTATATAGGTGCTAAGATATGTGATAGTGTGGGTTAATGTCCATTTCATTAACCACCATCACAATTTTTTTCTTAAAAAGATTTCTCCATGTTACTCTGATTCCTTTCATGCCAGACTGTTTTTGCTCATGTATTCAGTTTTAGTTAAGTGTCTAAAAGTTTAGTATGGAAGTAGACTCCATTAAAGAATTACTAAGAACCTTTTTTTTTTAAAAAAAAAAAAGTGGGTCAACTTTTAGAATAGAAATGCATTTTAATTTTTTTTTTGGGTACACACAATCCATTTTAATTTTAAAAAAGATATGCATATTTTTACATAATAAACAAAAAGTCTTATTGTACTTTTATTTTTATTTCTTTTGTATAAATCCATATATTTATGCTTCATTAATGGGGAAAAGAGTTTAAGCACCCAATAAAAAAAAGGGAAAAAGAGTTTAATGGCATCATACAATAACTGAGTGTGATAATAAGTGAGCTCTATTTCTATGGAGATGATATGTTCAAACTCTGAGAATTGAGAAAGATAATTGTTGGAAGAGTTAAGTAATAGTATTTGACGGTAGAGATGTCTTCAAGACCAAAAAAAAATTAACAAAAAAATTGTCTTTTATTTTATTGAATTAGTGGTTTCTGTAATGGGTTAATATTGATATCTCATATAGTTTTGGTACACGTATCACCACACACAATATAGACTAAAATTCATGATTCCAAGCATTCATCATTCTATCATTATGGCACCTGTAATGTAGAATTTGGTTCCTCACGAACGCATATAGTAGAGACACATTTTTCACATTCCTTTTTTTAAAGATAAATTAGTTTAAAAATCATATTTGAGAATGTTTTATCTGTTTCTCTTTTATAGAGATATACAAATCAACTCAAAAATAATCATCTTTTTCAAACATTTGTCTATTTTTAATATCTCTATCTCCTTTATCCCAAATCATATTCCAAACACTACATAAAGTTTAGACTGATACTCATATTTGTCTCTCTAATTTAGCAAAAGATAAAATAATTTCTCACTATTTAAAAGTCTAAAATTAGTCTCTTACTATACAAAATGTGAGACAAATTGGATAATAAGCCGTGTATGCATGTTTGTCTAGTCATACACGACAAGGTAATTGCTAGACTAATGTATTTCACATTTTATATAACGAAGAACTAACCAATGTTAGACTTTAAAGCACTAAAAAACTATTTTGTGGCCTGCAAGACTGGAGAAAGATGAAAATATGATTTCTTTCTAAAGTTTATTTGAGCTGCTTAAAACTTCGAAGTGTAGTAAGGAAAATCAAAGCCTTTATGAAAATTTCAATTGTTAAACAAGGCAGGGGCGCAGGTTACTTCTCCATATCCACGAGTAGTTAATATATAACATATTTAAATTACTCTTAATCATATAATTTTTTTTATAACCTTAATTAAAACTTTAAAAATATAAGAGTAAAGAAAAATTAATTTTAGTCGAGATATATTTAAAAAGTTTCAGTGTCGGTTTCTAAATTTCGTTATTTGCATTTTGTGTTTGTTAATTGTTTCACTTGAACAATGTGTTCACATTTTGTTGAGCCTTGTCTTTCGTAATGTGTTTTTAAATGACAATTGCATAACCTCACAAAACCCTAGTATTTTCATTACTTTATTAACTGCAATGTATTCTAAGATATATTTAGCACATCATATAAGACATGACAAAATAAGCTAGCACGCCAAGGAATTCTAACAACCAAACTAAACCTTGTGGGGATTCATTGTTGAGTGGTATTTTAAAGTCATTGCCGATCGTGGCTCATCATTGACTGTTGTATACTTGTTGCGACTAAACTCAGGTTTCACTACTTCTGCAGTTATGCTGTAAAAGTTCGGAGCTAAGATATACAAATTGGAGAAGTTGTTAGATGCACATGGAGCGTCACTTGACTATGTTTACGGTTAATAATAAAGGGACATTTTAAGATATGACCCACTGCCAACTTACAATTTTGTTTGAAATGTATTTTATTAATGGATGTGAGTACAATCCAATCCATGTAGCACTCCAATTGCATTTTAGAATTTCTCTTACAAGTTGACATTCTGGGTGGGATTCAGTTGGACCAACCTTCTCTTTCTCATCAAAATTGATTTCTTGGAGTAATGATCGTCATTTATACATATAACTTTCTCTTTTTTTGTTGAAAATAAACTTTTAAATTACTGATCATTATTCATAAGCTAACCTAGAATTTCTGCTTAAAAATGGTTTTTGGAAACATGCATTTTTTCATAACATACAACCTTCTCTTTTTCATCAATACTGATTTTTGGGAATAATGACCATCTCTTTCTCTTTCGTATCATAGCCTTGTCTTTTTTGTTGTAAAGAAATTTTTTCTATTATTAACAATCATTTTTCATAGGCTATATAGGTTTGAAATTTTACTCAAAAATGGTTTTTCGAAAATATGCATTTTTTATTGACTACAACCTTCTTTATCTCATCAACACTGATTTCTTGGAATAACGATCATCATTTATGAATTATAACCTTTTCTTTTTTTGTTATAAGAAACCTTTTTATCAATGATCATTTTTCATAAGCTATAAGCCTTGAAATTTTGCTCAAAAATGATTTTAAAAAATTTACATTTTTTGTAGCCTACAACATTTTCTTCCTCATCAAAACTGATTTCTTGAAATAATAATCATCATTTATGGGCTATAATCTTATTTTTTAATGTAAAGAAACTTTTTTTATTAATGGTCATTTTTCATAGGCTATAACCTTGAATGTTTGCTCATAAATGGTTTTCAAAAATAATAATTTCCATAGTCTACAACATTCTTTTTCTCATCCAAACTGATTTCTTGGATTAATGATTATCATTTATAGGCTATAGCCTTATCTTTTACATTATAATGAAACTTTTTTATTTGTGGTAAGTTTTCATAGGCTATAATGTTGAATTTTTGCTCAAAAATGATTTTCGAAAATGTACATTTTTAATAACTAGTAACCTTTTCTTTCTCATCAAGATTGAGTTCTCGCAGTAATGATAATCTTTTATAGCCTATAGCCTTGTCTCTTTTATTGTAAAGAAACTTTTTTATTATTGGTCATTTTTCATTGGCTATAGCCGAATTTCTGCTCAAATATGATTTTCGAAAATATGCATTTTTCTATGCCTACAACCTTCCCTTTCTCATCAATACCTGATTTCTTGGTGTAATGACCATTGTTTGTACACTATAGCCTTGTCTTTTATGTTGTAAAGAAACCTTTTTTATGAATGGTCATTTTTCATAGATAATAACTTTGAATTTCTGATCAAAAATGATTTTCATAAACATGTATTTTCCTTTGTCTACAACCTTCTCTTTCTCATCAATACCGATTTCAAACAGTAATGATCATCATTTATAGGCTATAACCTTGTCTTTAATTCGTGCTAAAATAGTTTTTAGAAATATGCATTTTTTATAGTCTACAACTTTCTCTTTCTCATCAAAATTGATTTTCATAAGTAATGATCATCACTTATAGGCTATATAGCCTTATCTTTTTCGTTGTAAAGAAACTTTTTTTACTATTAGTTATTTTTCATAGGCTATAGCCTTGAATTTATGCTCAAAATTGATTTTTAGAAATATACATTTTTCATAGAGAAAACTTTCTCTTTCTTGTCAATACTCAATTCTTGGAGTATGGTCATCATTAGAGACTATAGACTTTTCTTTTTCGTTCTATAGAAACCGTTTTTTGTTAATGGTTATTTTTCATAGGTTATACCTTTGAATTTCTGCTCAAAAATAGTTTTCAAAAATATGAAAATTTTCGTAGTCTACAACTTTCTCTTTTTCATCAAAGCTGATTTTTTGTAGTAATGATCATTACTTATAAGCTATAACCTTGTCTTTTTTGTTGTAAATAATTTTTTTTATTAGTAGTCATTTTTTATAAGCTATACCTTTAAATTTTTGTTCATAATTAATTTTTAGAAATATGCATTTTTCATAGACAAAAACATTCTATTTCTCGTCAATACTTAATTCTTGGAGTGATGATCATCATTTAGAGACTATAGAATTCTCTTTTTCGTTCTATAGAGACCATTTTATCAATGATTATTTTTTATAGGCTATAACCTTGAATTTCTGCTCAAATTGGTTTTTAAAATATGCATTTTTCATAGACTACAACATTCTCTTTTTCATCAATATTGATTTCTTGGAGTAATGACCATTATTATAGGTTATAACCACGCCTTTTCCTTTGAAAAGAAACTTTTTAATTAATGGTAAAACTTGTTAGGCCTTTGAATTTCAGCTCATAAATTTTTTTCGAAAATGTACATTTGTAGTAACACCCCATTTTTTGCTAAACGTAACCATTGTGTACTCTACTCTGTAGTGACCAATATTTAATTGTCATTAGGGATATTTGAACCATATGATAATAATTTATTAACCAAATAATAATATTCCCCTAGTCACGCTGATTCCAAAACTTCTTATGGTTCATTAATTAGACTTATGGTTTAGAAGTTAGGATCGAGCTCACAGGGAGGCGAGGCCCACTCTGCCTCTGTCTGAGATTCCCATAGACTTGAGACCCATGTGAAAACTATTTTATATGAGTTTTAAAAATTACTATCAGTTTTAATTTCGATTTTACACAATAAAGGTTAACAACAACCCGTTTTACATTTTCTGGCACACCTCACATCACGTGTGTTCTTCCGATGATATTGGATACTTCTAGAAGCAAATTTTTTCCCCTAATTACTCCTGGTCTGTTTTTTTTTTTTTTTTTTGGTTTTTTTTTAATACTTTCCTTGGATGCATTGTGAAAGCAAAAGGCAAAACAAGATAATGCGCAACCACCCCACTCTATCAACACAACCAACTATTCTTTTTTTTTTTTTCTTTCAATTTTTTTATTTCTTTCTTCATCACCATCAAATGGATATTCCTTTCACTCTTTCATTCCTTTAGAAATTAGGCACAAATTCTAGCCTAAAATGCCCAAGGAAACCGAGTTCATCACCTTCCCCCATAGCCTGAACATTTAGCCTCTAACCTTGCAAGAAAAACACGTGTTAATCCTTGCACCAACACTATACTCTCCCTTAGTCCTTTGCAGCATACCATATTCTAAGAAGCTAAAAAGTCCCCTTAGACTTCAAACACTAGGCTGTCACATCAAGGGCCAATCCTAGGAGGAAATTGTTCTTCCAAGTACATCAAAGATCAAGCTTAAAGATCATTGACAAAGCTACCTTCATATGAGTGGGTTTCCTTCTTTTATGGTCTTTCTTTTATGTGCCTAAACTATTCTTATGTTCATATATTATATTTTATAAACTTAATTATCATACCTAACGATGTTATGAATGCTAAAACTTGGTACCTTTTATTTTAAGAAAACTAGACACATATGCTATCCCAATCAGAACTTGAATTTACATAACATGTTCCCCATAGAAATTCTTTGTAAAAGGCTTTGAAAATTCATGGGAATGAATTTAACACGTTAATATAGCTTCCATAAGAACATTTTTTGATAACAAGTTCAACTCCTAATCCTTTTCATTAAAGAAAGTTAAGGCTAAGAATTTGAAACTATGTTCTTTTCCAGTAACACCCAAAACTATTTTGAGTTTTTAAAATATAAATCCTTTGATTTTGAACTTATAATTTTGAAACATTAAAGTAGACATATTAAGCTAAATTTTGACACCAAAAATACTGAATTCCAATGTATATTTTAGGAGAAATGACCTTTCAAAGTTAGAACTCAAAACTGCCACTACAGACTACTCTTATGTCACCCGAATCAATATTGATTTTTTGAGAAATGGTCATCATTTGTAGAGTATAGCATTGCCTTTTTCTTTCTAAAGAAACATTTTAGTTAATGATCATTTTCATAGGTTATAACCTTGAATTTCTGCACAAAAATAGTTTTTAGAAATTTGCATTTTTCAATTGTTGAGAAACCATAAAAGTTAGCAAAGCCAAAATTATTGTTCATATTATAAGAGAAAAGTCTTAACCACCTCTCCCACGCCCCCTCCCGCAACAACTTTTTTGGCTTACAATGTGGATAATTATTTGAAATGGGGGTGATGAAGAATAGAACCCTTAATACCATCTTAAGAATCATATCTCAACTTAAACTGATGGGAGAAGATAATTTTATTGATTTTTATATTATATTTCTTTACAAAAAGTTAATTCACTCAAGAATTGAGATTTCGCGATAAAATTCCTTTGCTACCGATTGAAATCGCAAGAATTTCGATCAAGAATGTGAGATTCTTGAGATTTGGATTTTTTTTTCTCAAAATTGTGAAGAGAGGCAAAATCAACAAGGCGCGGAAACGTGAAATACTCCTATTGATACCATATTACAGTAGAGACTCAAAGAAAAATGAAAATGATCATTAATTCAATGAATGAATTGAGTTTCAATACAAGTCATTATATACATGTGCTTGGCACTTGACACAACTAACTCTTAGTTCTTACCAAATTGCAGAAACTAACAACTAACAGCAGCAATCAGTAACTAACTCAACTAACTAAATAATTAATCCAACTATTAATTATATGCTTTGCTGTAATAATTCAACAATCCATATCAATAACCTTTTTTATAACCCTCTCTATCTCTCTTCTCTCTCTTTCATGTTTCCTCCTTTATCTTTTTTCTTTCTTATTTTTTTTTTCTCTATCATTATGTTTTGGTTGGGGGGAGGTTGTCAAATTTTAGGTTATAGAAATAGCAACCCTCATATTATAATTGTGCTTGTACAATTCAATTCATCAACCTTTTAAGTTACATGATATCATTCTCCAATCGTTGTTGCGTGGCCGACACTGCCACAGCAACAGGATACAAAAGATGACATGCAATTAATTTATTTGGAGTCCGAGAAAACAAGATTTCAATGCAGCCGCAAATTCAGGATTCTATTCAATTTCAGTTTAATGCCACTTATTGGTTTAGCAACTTATTGGTTTAGCAACAATTTCCCTTCATCATAAATTGCTTCTTAAAAAAAACTGATTTTTTATCACAAGGGGATGGTGAAGCTTGCACTAAAGAGATGTTGATACCACTTATGGCTTTAGAAACAATTCCCCTTCATTATGAATTGCTTCTAAAAATGTGATTTTTATCACATGGGGAAAGTGAAGCTATCAACCAAAGATACTCTAATGTATGTTGAAATAAAGGGTAAGATTGTTATTATAAGAATGAAATCATCAATGGAAGCCCAAAAATTATTTGGAATCTCATTCATTAAAACTTCTTCTACCACCCTAATTCCTTGAATTGCACGAGGAAAATTTTTGCTCCCGAAGATTTGTTCTAGCTATGCACTTCACATCTTTCCCCAGACATATCTCCCACCATAACCTGCATTTCTGAATAGTGCTTGCTTTACCTCTTCGTTGCTAATGCAATTTCTCTGCTCAACTACCTAATTAAGACCACAATGGTAGCAATAAGTTAGAAGACGCAATGAACATGTTTATTCTCTAGCATGTTATTAATTTTAAGAGTTTAATTTCTATCCATTTACCACATAATTTTTTTTACACCGTCATCTATTCAGATCTTTCAATATGCATGAAGTGATAGAGAAGGTCGGCCGTGTATATTAATGTAACAAAATTTAATTAGTTGACAATATAAAAAAGACTTTATATTATCTATGGATAGAAATTAAACTCAAATCGTAAACGGAAAGACTTAAAGCCAATAAAAACAAAGGGGTAAAAGAAAAACCTCTGAGCAAGATGCTTGCAAAGAGAAATCATTGAAGCTGCTTATAACACAATGGTGAATCTCAAGGCCTAATGCTTCTAAGGTGTTCACGGTTGACAGCAACAATCCTGGCTTTGTGGCACAGCAGATGCTGATCCTTGTGTCCTTCTCTCTCCTCTCAACATCAAACTGCAAAAAAAAAAACACAAAATTTATTAAGTAACTTGGTATGTGATTATGCATCAATTGAAGGGGTTTGACTAAGTAACTTTGTGTTTTAAGCGAAAGAAAGCACGCATACCTTGGGGGAATTTCTTACCGCTACATCATTTGGCTTTAGCTCCTTAGAAATGCCCAAGAGCTTTATCTGATTTGTCCCCTCCTCCATTTCTTCTTCTTGCAACTTGCCAATTCTTTCTAGAAGCTCTTTCATGTAATCTATGGTATCCCCAAGTATGGAAGTCCTGTCCATCTATTAAAAGTACATAACTTTAGAGCAAATCAAACCAAATGAAAAAAAAAAAATCAATCCCATTTGTGGATAATTAATGAATAGACCATCACCAAGTTGAGAAAGCTTTAATTAATTGATTTCTATTGATTGAGACACTAAATAACAAGGATATGACAGAGCAAAAAGTAAGATTCATGTGAAAGAAAAAGAGAGAGACAGAGAGAGAGCTTTTGAATTGAAATCACCTTGCTTATCTTAGGAACTATTGACCTTAACATGGAAAGGCGATCATTCAAACGCTTCCTCCTCCTCCTCTCTGCCATGAGATTCTTTGAGGGCTGCCCTTCAAGCTTCTTGGGCTTATTGGGCTTCTTCTCTGCACCACACAGGCCCATGTTGAAGCCCTGTAGCACCTCTGCAACTTTCTCCTCCTCAACTTTGCAGCCACTGTTCCTCTCAAGAAAGGCAACAACCCCTTCATCCTCCAACGGAAGGTGGTGGTGGTTGTCTTCTTCAAGTGGCAAGAACGGTGCGGAGTCATCGTTTCTTGTGTATGATGAATCAAGCTCTGGCATTGTGAGCCCATCAACAAAAGGGTATGCTGCTGAAGCCTCGTTGCTACCATAGGGACACTCAAATCTGTGGTCTATTGCTGAAGAGAATGCAGCGAGTGGGGGAGGATTCAATGAGGCCAAAGAAGGGTTCTCATGAAAAGGTTCAAAGCCCCAACAAAGCTCATTCCACCCAGTGGACAAAGCACTACACCATGTGTTGTTGTTGTTGTCGTCTCTCCTTGTTGGTTGTGCTAGTAGTTCCTCCAGAAAACCAAGTTGAGAAAGCTCCATTTTTTATTTTCCTTTTCTGTTCTGTTTCTCTCTCTAGAAGGGGAAGGGAGGGGTGAAATTTGTGAAAGGGAAAGAAGCAGAGAGAGGAGGATTAATAAGGGGTTCCGGGTCTGCAATTGTAATTGAACCAAGTGGGAGGAGTTTGTTTAAATAATAGAGTAAAATTGTGATTTGCCCTTGATAGGGATCCACTCTTCATCAAACAAGATCATTACAGAATGTATTGCAGTGGAAAGTTTATTCTAAAAGCACCTAGAGGTAGCCCTCACCTTAGTTATAAGAGCTCTGTTATATGTATCTATTTCATATGGAATAGTTAGTCAAGTCGTATATTATTTATCTTTAGTTTAGATTTGAAGGAAATTCATATTTTAATAGAATCACATTTAATGAAAGGTAAAATATGAATCGACACAATGTTTGATATCGAAAAAAACTTTATATATCATTTATCTAATTATAAATGCTAAAAAAAAAAAACAAGTTAGAATTTTAGTTTGATTTTATATTTTAGATTGATGTAATGTGTTTGGATTTTGTTCCACTAAATTTTTTTTAAGTAGGATTTTAATGACTCGTGATCTCTGTGTGTTAAGCGTTGTTGAGTTACTAGAGGTTTTGTCCCTCCTGTAACTTATTTGTCTATTCATAAATTTTAAGAATAACAACTACTAAACTTTGTTCTATTGTATAAGCTCGACTACGTGAATTAAATGTATTCATAATATCTTATCATAGATTAGACTATGTTCACAAACATTTCATCAAACTACAATAACTAAATCTTTCATCAAACAATGGAAGAAAAAAAGTGTATATTTGCTCTCGGATGCATAGGTGTGATATCATTTTATTTTATCTAACAACATTATTATTTTCCACAAAAGGAATTAATTTTTTGTTACAGTACAACATTACTCTAGGTTAAAATGGAATCTATTTCTCTCTCACTCTGAATTAGTGTCCTCGTCACCGAAATAATCACCCAGACAGAATTTATTGTATTCAATTCCAATTGCTTGAAAACTTTGACCCACAATTCTGTCCTTACCGAAAATGGGTGGAGTTAGCACATCATAGATTGCCAGGCACATATTCCATTTTTATAATGCCAAACCCTCTTCCTCTTTCATGCTCACAAAGAAACCATGCATCCCTCCTTCCCATGATGATGGCATATTAGACTCTAATAGATGCTCCCAGTAGTCAATAGTTTTGATTGTGTGTAGAATTTTAAGAAACTTAAAAGTAGTTATATAAGTGCTTTGAAATGTGATAGTGTGGGTTAATGTCCATTTCATTAACCACCATCACAATTTTCCTTTTCTTAAAAAAGAATTCTCCATGTTACTCTGTTTCCTTTCATGCCAGCCTGTTTTTTTTGTTCATATCTTCAGTTTTAGTCAAGTGTCTAAAAGTTTAGTATAGGGAAGTAGCCTCCATTAAAGAATTACTAAGTGCTTTTGAAAAAAATGTGGGTCGACTTTTAGAACAGAATTGCATTTTAATTAAGAAAATATATATGTCTTGTTTTTACATAATAAAAAAAGTAAGTTCTTTTTTTTCTTTTTAGTTTTCATTTCTTTTATCTATGTTTTATGCATCTTTAATGGGGGAAAAGAGTTTAATAGCATCAAATAATTGTTGAGTGTTGTGATAAGTAAACTTTATTTCTAATATTGAGAGGATATCTTTACTCATCTTCTTAATTAATTTTCAAACTAGTAAATAATCTAAAGTAGATAGAATCAATATCTTAAAATTTTAAAATATAATAATCTTTACTTCATTTATTTAGTAGTCTGTAGAATGAGGAGGAGGAGTTAAGAAAATAAAGCGTTTTTTTAAAAAGGTAATTGTTGAAAGTCTCTTAATCATACTAATAGTATTCAAAAGTAGGAGTACTCGTAAAAAAAATATAAAATCATTAAATTATCTTTTAAATTTTTAAAAATTATAATTTTTAATATGCTATTAAAGTCATTGTAACTAAGAAATCAAAAATAAACTTAAACTTTTAAGAAAGATAGGTTTTGAATAATACCTCAGACCAAAAAAAAAAAAGGAAAAATTCGTCTTTTATTTTATTCAATTGGTGATGTCTTTAACGAGTTAAAATTGATCTCTCATAAAGAGTTTCGGTACACGTATACATCACCACCCAATATAAACTATAGTAAAAATACATGGTTCCAATCATTCATCATTCTATCATATCATTGCTATCACGGCACCCATAAAGTTTTATTTGGGCTGACACAGAAATTTCAAGTATATAGTACGTGAAATCAAAAAATATTTATATGTTAATTAAGTATATTTAATTAATACGTGTTTTATTAGCATTATTAGTCATTAATTTTTTAAGTATTTTGAATATATCTTTTAAATATTTTAAATGTTCATAAAATACACATTAAATATACTCTATAAATACAAAAATATTTCTCTAAAAAATCGATCCTTTCAGAAAATTTCAGTTAAAATCTTCAATTGCTCTCTCAATCAGATTCTATTACTTACAGCCGAGGCAGAGATGAAGCGTGTGATCACGTTGATACACACAATACACACAGTACTCCTACTACGCGACAACTTATATAGCATATATGTGTGTGTATATATATATATGTGTGTGTATGTATGTATGTATGTAGGTGCATGCATGCATGGGTCTGGATTTTGTTGAAATCACTACACACAGTTCAGAGTTCAGAGGGAGAACATGGCAATGTACAAAAACCATGTTCACGAAATCATGGCCCCTTCTTCTTCTTTTTTTTCCTTTGCCCTTCATATTATTCATCTGTCCTTGCAACAACTGTGAGTGGTACTGTTGTTGGTGTTGCCAATTACAAATTGCTTCCTCAATCAAATGCCAAATTGCAAATTAACTTGTTAATTACTTTGGACAATAATCATGTGATCATGTCCAATTAGGTTACCAAATTGCATTTCAATATGGGAATCCCATTTTGCGCGCCTAAGGTAAATTAATATGTAAACAAATTACACAATTAATTTCATGTTCCACTTCTTAATATACTCCATCCACTAACCTTTCTATTTTAATTTATCTCAAAATAATTTCTCACTTATTAATTTTAGACATCATTAATTTTTTTTCTTAATATATGTTTATTAAATAAATTCTCTCTTTCATATTTACCTACTATAATAACTTGAATCAGTCACCATAAATTAAGGTAATTAGATAAAATATTATCAATTTTTCTTTACTTTTGTATTTTTTAATCATTTTCTTAATAATTATTGTGGTCACCTATTTTTCGAAGAGTATATATTTGTTTTGGGTCCATACTATATATTATGTAACTATATTGGATGTCACATAAAGTTAAGATAGCTCATATGTCAATATCAGCTATGAAATGATGCACCAGAATTGCCACTAGGCCCACCACTGTTTGTACATATGGTGTAAATGTAATGCCAAATTTTATTTTTATTTTTGTGTGTATATTTATACTACTCTCTCTGTACTTTTTTTTAATGGTTTTCTAAATAAAAATTTATCTAAAATTAATTATCATTTAATTAAATAAAAAATATTAAATTTATTTTTTATATTTATATTCTTATTAACTCTTATATTTTTTATAACACTTATTATTTAAAATTAATTTTGTTTATATATTATTTTTTAAAAAAAATGATAGAAGAAGTGGCTGGAGCGAATATATAGAATACAATGGTGGAATATAAAGGAGACTTGGGTCGTGACTGATGATTATTAGGTGCATTTAATGCGCACAGTTCTCATTTGCAAGATCCAGAGTTCGAATTTCTTGATTGAAAGCCATTGATCACTGATTGGAATTCATCAGCACCCTGGATTTTCTGTCATGGATTCATCCCTTTCGAGACCAATAATTAATTGGATTATGATATGAGGACATTGTTATTGCATTGGTTCCCTCATTGAAAAATGTGAAGACTTATGCATATGAATGTCTCACGTGCATGCCTTACTTGAGGTTTATATATTCTTTTTGTTATATAGTGCAATTAATGTCGTAGAAATTGAATTAACGATATGTTACATAAAATATCCAATTTATATATCATTCACAATTCATTGACTTTGCTCCATTTTAATTGACTATTTTTTATTTTTAAAGGTTTTAAAATATTTATTCATTTATAATATTTAGGTGTAATTATTTATTTATATTTATTCATACTCCTAGTTATAATTGAGCATTTCTTAGTACAGTGAATATAAAAAAAATGTATTAGAGATGAAAAATTAATTTTTTTATAAAGATAATTTTGTTACTTCACACTATTTTATATATTTATCAAGATGTCTTTTTTTATTTTAATATTTATAATGTTTAGTTTTAGATAATTTAAATGAAACAGAAAGAGTACTGAACTTTTGATCATTTTACTCGAGATATCTTCTTTCTAATTTGAATGTTCAGGTCATTTATTCATATTAATTTAAGATCCATGACCACCGCAATTGTAATTTGAAAGCTTAATTATGACCAGAAAAAAACCATGAGATGTAAATAACTAAATATTTAAGAAGGTTTGGCCATAAAAAAACCAGTATTGTTTCGAGAGTTACTATTGAAATTGTGAAAAATTTAAAAATTGACTCTATAATCCCTATAAGACTTATAAGTTGTAGATTAAGTTAATTCTTCAATTTATTATTCATAGTTTCATTGATTTATCACATTAAATAAGTTGTAATAATAACTGGGAATATAAAATATAAATGAGATTAAGACATCACTTTGGACTGAAAATGTGGTGTAGAACTTGGGATTGCATACCTCGGTTGTTGCCACAACTTTATTTGCAACCATAAATGTTATCACAACTTCATTAACAGTCTTAGGTGTTGCCACAACTCATTGGCAACCCAAGTTATTGCACAATCTCATTTAACATAACAATCAAGCAAAAAATGTAACGATACATTAATGATAAAAAATACTAGAGGACTAACTTGATCTACAACTTATAATTTCAAGAATTAAAATATCAAATTTTAAATTTTAGATATCAAATGACTCAGGCTTACCGCTCTAATGGATAATAAGCAACATTTAGCAAGTAGTTGTCCATGACGATCAACCAAGAGGGTCTGACCGGCGAATGGCAGGATCTAATTGTCAACTCAGTATTGATGGGGTTCAGCCGAAGACTGAAAGGGGTCTGACCGGCGATTAAAAGGGGTCGGCCGATGATTGAAGAGGTATGAAACATTGAAACTAGGTGGTTGTTTTTTAAAAGGGGGAAAAAAGAAATAAAGATAGAACAATATTGTAAGTATAAGGACATCTTAATTATTTGTTGTCAGACACGATAGACAAGATACCACCGTTTGAGTCAATGGTGAAGAAGGTCAACACTAAAAAGATTTTTGAAAGTCCGCACTAAATGTGACCATTGCATCTGTACACACATTAATTTTATAAAGTGTATGAGCAATTTTAACGTTCTACTCTCTATTATGAGATTGATCAATTTGATATTGATACATCTTTTAATAAGAATAATGTTATGATAACAACCAAGATAAACAACTTTGGAACCATGGTGGCGGGTCTCACTATAGTTGATACCTATATGAGCGTGTGATTGTTCTAAGGTTGTTCGTTTTAATTATCATACTATCATTTCTCTTCTAATAAGTAATTAATGTAGATCAGTTGCAATATGACACACGTTATGAAGCACAAAAAAGTGACACAATCACATGTGAATGTTTAATGCATTTAATATATTTATTTTTAATGTTATTACATGTACACCTAAAAATATGTCATCGTATAGCCACACACAATTTTAATTCGTCCGGAGCCCACCGACAAACTTTTCAATCACATTCCTCACGCACAATACTCGCTCATCTTTAACGCGCGTTCACACGCAATTTTACGTAAACCATTCATGCTTTTCCAATTTTTACATAAATGTGTCAATAACATTTTTGATAATTTCTAATGCCCAAACTTTTACCATTACATTGCACAAACATGTAAAACATGCAGACATAAACATATAACGCAATTAACACAACTTATCATATGAGCAATTAAGATAAATAGGTAGTGCACAAACTTTTACCATTATATTACACAAACATATGACACAATTAATACAAACTAGTCTATGAGCAATTTAGAGAAATGAGGAGTACAAATTTTTTTACCATTTTAGTGCACAAACATATGACAAAATTAACACAAATTATGTTGTGAGCAATTAAAAGAAAAGAGTAGTGCACAAACTTTTACCATTAATATTATGAAATATATCTTAAGTGTATATTAGTTTGTATCAATCATTGATTATGCTTGTAAATAGGAGATTTAATCAAGCTATAATTAATTAGCATCTATTTTAGGAATTGGATTTGTGATTGAAAGCAAATATGACAAGGATATAAATATGGCAAGCATAATCAGTGATTGATACAAACTAATATGCACCCAAGATATATTTCATAATAATCAAAGTGCACAAACATGTTGAACATGCACGCACAAACATATGACGCAATTAACACGATTTATCCTGTGAGCAATTATAATGAGGTGGTTTCTTAGTTACCCTATGGGTTAAATACCTTATGGTATCTAATTTATTCATTTTTAATAATCTTTACAACTAAATTCATTTTTGTTATCATTTCATGATATAATATGACATTGATGAATTATATGATCTAATATAATAAATTAATACTTTTTAATACAATATTTGTATAGAGGTGCATCGTAAGCTCAAATAGTTCACAAATCACTAAACCTCTTTTATAAGTTGACTCTTTCAATGATTTGACTAATGAAAAGTTTATTATAATCATACAAAACATAACATAATAACAAAAATCAATTAATTTAGTTGTAAAAATTATTAAAAATGAATAAATTAGGTACCATAGAATATTTATCCCATGGGGTAGCTAAGAAACCACCTTATAATGAATGGGTAGTGCACAAACTTTTACCATTATAGTGCACAAACATATACAACAAGAATGCACAAACATATGACGTAATTAACACAACTTATTCTGTAAGCAATTAAGATGAATGGGTAGTGCACAAACTTTTAGCATTATACTGCACAAATATGTACAATAACAGTGCACAAACATATGATGTAATTAACATAAACTATTCTGTGAGCGATTAAGATGAATGAGAAGTGCACAAATTTTTACTATTTTAGTGCACAAACATGTACAACATGCGCGCACAATCATATAACATAATTAACAAAAATTATTCAGTGAGCAATTTTTAATAAAATCTGAGGATCACTCATATAATATGTTGTCTATTCGAGGAAAGTTTGATCTGGAGATTTCACTTACGAAATTTGGATCTAGAATGATGAATGATGTACAGAAAAAGACAATGAATTAATTAAACAATGTCATGCAATGATGAGTTTACAGAGAATGAGCCATGATGATGAAGATGATAATGACGAAAAGAGAAAGAATAAAAAATCACTGAAGAATCGACAAAAGTTGCGTGAGGATTTGGTCTATTACGTTGAGTTGTAGTTGAGGGCAATCGCGTGTGAGAGTTTAATTTTCTGATTTAGGTAACAAATACAGATTTCATTATTTATATGTATAATACTAATAGTAGCAATATGGTGGCATGAGATTTGATATACCCCAGTCATTATTGATTTATTTTTATCAAAAAGTATTTATTCAACGGGTAGAAATGATTAAATGAACAATAAGCGAGAAAAAAAAATCTTGAATTCAATTTGACCGTGTTTGCTTGGTGGTAAGTTAAGCCCTAAATTTTCTCGGCTATATTTCGTTACTATGTACATTTTGCTAGCAGCCAAAAAAATTAAAAAATAAAACATTTAATTTATTTATTTTTAGATTAAAATAATGAAGCGTTTGATATGAGGTAATCTATTCAAGTAATCTGATCTTTAAATTAGTTGGTAATTCACATTACAAAATTGCTCGTAATCTAGATTATTACCTTCAAGTAATCTTCAATAATATAATAATAATAATAATAATAAAATAAAAATAAAAATATTTATAAAAATAATGAAAATAAAAATAGTAATAATAAATAATAGTAATAATAAATATAAATAATAATAATAAAAATAATAATATTAATAACAATAATAATAAAAATAAAAATATAATAATAATAATAAGTAATGTATATTACCTCGTAATTTTTTTATATACCAAACAAGGTAATGTAAATTTCTAGTTACATGACATGTGCATATTAAATACAATAATGTAACATTATCAACAATTTAACAAGTAGTAATTTTTCTAAAAGATAATCTAGATTACCTGATAATCTTAATGGCAATGTACCAAACGCCCCTAAGGGTTTTGCTCACTTGTTAAGGATACTAAAAAGAGAAATTTTTTATTAAAAATAGAGAAATTTAAATATTTCAATGCATTGAATCTTTAATGTCTTTAGGGCATTTGTTAACAAAATCTTTAAAATAAAAAACAAAAGCTAAATGAATCATATAATTAACCATTGTTTATGCGACTAAAATTGGTCAAGTGGTGAGAATTTTGTATAATACGCGTGAGGTCTTAGGTTTTATCTTCATTGCAATGAATGTAATTTTTAATTTTTTTTTAAAAAAAAACTACTATTGAAGAAATCATAATTCTTGCTGCTTATATAGCGGACGCCATCGTTCAAATATGTGAGGTAATTACAAATATATTTGGATTATAATTTAATCATTTTTTTTTTTGTTTACTGAGGTAAAGGAGGAGTGGTAGGAGTTAAACATTGAACTTCAAACTTGACGAAGTGCAGAAGCAACAATCACTAGATTGTCAGCCGCTAATTTAACTACGTCAATGGTTTGTTTTTTTTGGTAAAGACTATGTCAATGGTTTTATTGATAGAAATATAAATCTTCCTTTTAATTTAAGAAAAAAGATGTTTAGTTCGACACATTTGTCTTGCGTTTTGTGCGAGCAATGCAGTGTGTATACGTTTTTTCTTTCTCCTCCACATTTATCTTTCCCATTTTATTATTGCATTCAGTTAACTTTGATGTGTTGAGCACTGTTCGAGCAACTTGTGTCGTGCTAAATATCAGTCCTCTAAACTTAAATTCTAGTTCGAGACGTAAGATTTTCTTTAAATGCATTTCATCTACAATTTTCAAGTAAATTATTTGTATATATATATATAGTATTTAATTTATAATTGAAAATATACAAAATATAATTCAATTCATGCACAAATACCCTAAAATTAGTTTGATACAAATATGCAAATGCAATAACAATTTTTCATTTTGAAAAAGCAAAGAAAAAAAATTGTCCTCTTGGGTAGAACCGGAATGAAGTAGAGGTAGTACGTAGCTAGGCTTAGGCTCTGTCCTCTCTTGCATGTGCGTGAATTATTCGAATATGATTAAATTAATTAATTAGAATCCCACCATCAGTTAAAAATTAATGGTCCTTTTCTCTATTTACTTTATTATACTTTTCTTTCTCTGTTTAGTTTGACATTGAAACAACTGGTTATCTAATAAGGTTAGGTGTTTGTTTGGATTCTCGTGAGAATATGTCAAAATTGATTTTGATTAGTCGAAGGAGTGAAAATTGCTTGCTTTTGGTATGTCATAATTAATTTTAATGGCTTAAAATGAATAAGCAAACACATATTAAGTTGTCTGTTAATTAATTATTGATTGCTTTGTTTTCCTGAAACATTCTTTTTGATGAATTTCTCTTCATGTTGATTAATAATTTAATTAGATACCTCAATTCTTTGTGGTTCCTACATGTTTATTGAATGTGCATATCAGTTCTTCTGTTAACTTTTTTTTATCCATTACTAATAATTAACAACATAAAGTGACTAGTTTCAAGATCAAATTACCCTGTTCCTGCATCTCTACCTTCTTCCTCTTCCTCGTTTCCTTCAAGCTTTTCTTCTCTTTCCTTTTCCTTTTCTCTCTCCTCTTCTCCACCCTCCACTTTCGTACAATATTTGCCTCTTCTTCATTCCACTTCCACGCTCCAGAGTGAAAAGAAGAAATTTAAATCCTCTAAAATAAAAATTGAACTTAAAAAAATGTAAAATTTTATTCTTAAATCAGCAGCAAGACATTATATACAACCCGAGATTGTATTATTTGTGTTAATCTTAGATGTGTACAGTAAACAAGTGTTTATATACAAGCTCATTAGAGCTAAAACTAATCATAACATAAAGCTAACTTGATTAACAATTTTCATCCTTTGATGATATGTAGGTCCATGAGTAGGAATTCCATTCTGTTATGATTAGTTTTTGTCTTTAACGAACTTGTATAATCATTGTAGAATTTACAAGTATCCTTGTCCGAGTAGAAGGAAACCATTATATGTAACTTTCTACGTATTTGATACGTATTCGTTGTATCCACGTGTTTGATACGTATTTGTGTTGGACATTCAGAAAATGAAAAAAAAATTTCTTTACGAAAACACAATATCAATAACATAATAATAATAGAGTCAATTTAAGAATATTACAAATATTTAGAATTATTTTATAATTTGAGTTTAATATTCCTGATTTGTGTACCTTTCCTAATGTCTTTAAAAGAGTTGGCCCATTATTAACATAGCTGACTAATGCAAGATTAGAAATTGGAGATAATATTTTTGATTTATTGATGGATATAATATTCCCATTTTTTCAAACTTCAACTTTTTTTTTTTTGGGTAGACTTCAACTATGAAATTAAGGATAATATACAGGTTTCATGCATTATTTCCATACAATTATAAAATACGGTAAATATCTATATTATTGTATTTAGTACGTTGTATTTTTATATAAATATTTTGAGCCCTTAAAAAGAATTACATTTTATAATCTTTTATTTTATATATATTTTATTTTATTTTTTAACAATTTAATCATAACAAGTGATGGCCGGCTACAAGTCGTTTTTTTCTTTTTTTTTTTTTTTGCAGAATTATGATGAGTATATGTTGGAAGAAAATAAAATAAAATAGTTACGGACGGTACGATACACAATAGCTTTAAGCGAATTTCGAGAATACAAGAGATGTCAATAATTGAGATTTTTCTGTCTACTTAAAAATCTCATAATAGAGATCTCTCATTGATAAAAGTAGATAAAATGGAAATTTGCTGGAGGTTGATGGATGGTGATGGCTAAAAGGACATTGATGCTGATGGAAATAGTAGACACAATTGGAATCGAGAAGACACACAACAAATTAAAATCAGTAGGCAAACGCCCACAATATTGAAGATCTCCTTCAAAACCGCCATTGTTTTTGTCCATATCTTATCATTTTTGGCCCCACTGGCGGTTTTGCAGATCAGATGTACATTCCTGTTGAGACACGTTTTCTGCCTTAATTTGCATGCAATATGATCTCCATTATTATTATTTTATTTATGAAATACTATTATATGATATGGGATATATGATGAAATATGTAGCTAGCTAGCTCAAATACATATTTGATAATTTATTGGGAAGTATTTTTTTTTCACTCTTGATATTGGTACGGGCATTAGTACTTTTTGTTAACGAGTACTCACTCATTTAACGGCCTCTTTGCATTTCTATGGTTCTGGTATAAATTGTATATTAAAATATGGTTTGAAATAAAAAATTACAATTGTATGATCTAGAGTTTGAATTTGCCACACCCTGTGGCGAATTCAGACATTTTTTTAAAAAAAAAAGTCTGAATTCGCCACAGGGTGTGGCAAATTCAGACTCCAGACCCATACAATTGTAAATTTTTTATATAGACCATATTATGGGAAATAAATCATTTGGAGGCCACATATATGTAATAAATCTTCATTTAACCATAAACTCACTATGTTTTCATGATTTTGTTTTAACAAAATAGAATATATAACTTAATTAACATCGACTACTTCAATTTTTTGAGTGGCACGAGGGTTTAGAATTTTAATTTTAAATTTTATGTCCTTAATTTGAGATCAAACAAAAATATAAAAATAAAATAAAAATTGACATCATTAACAAAATGTTATTACAGGTATCTAAAAGTCAACAATGTTTTTAAATAGGGGTTAATTACGTTTGTATGGATTTAGATGGAGTTTATTGTGTGATTAGTGCCGGATGAGAAAAATTATTTTTGTATGAGTCAGTTCAAAAATCATATTTTCCAAATCTAATTTTAAAAAAAAGAGACTAACATGATATGACATCTAATTTTGATGGGATAGGCTGAAATAGGATTCTGCAATTTTGATTTTAGATCTGTCCCAAATCTCATGATTGCACACGTCACACTAGAATTTTTTTTAAATCGGTTTTTTAAAATCAAATTTTTACAAAATTGACTCATTAATGTAAATTTTTACAAGGAATCCTAATCTTGCAAATTGTTATAAAATGAACCACATGATGACAAAAAAATCCTCTAAATAGATTCAGTAAACAATGCATCTAAAAATAAAAAACGACAACTAAGAATGGACAAAGGGAGTACTATTCATGACTACTATAAACACTACTAAAATTTGTTCATTACCTACGAATTTTGCCTTAAAATTCGCAGGTGAATGTTTCCTGTAAATTTTCTTGCGGATTGGAATTCGTAGCTAATACAGTGGTAGGTAACTCGTAGTTATGAATTTTAAATTTGCAAGTAATTATGTGGGGATTTTTTTTTGGAAAATTGCAAAACTTTGCAAATAATTTTCGTGGTCGGGTGGTTCGTCAACGCAGTCAACTCCTATCCAGCTCCATGGACTAAACAAATTTTTAACTTTCGCAGGGACTAAAAACGTAATTAAGCCATTAAAAAATTTACAGCAAATTATCCATTGACTTAATTTCTTAAAAATGAAAATTCATAGCAAAATTCGCAAGTATTACTTGTGAAAAAAATTCGCAACAAATTTTCACAGGTAAGTCGTAGTTTTTTAGTAGTAAAAGTATTGGACCATTAACAAAAGCTGAGGTACCAAAGAAACCCTAATTTATAACCCTAATTTATTTTATACAAGATCTAGCAGAGCTAGTGAAGGCTCTCTCACAATAATCTAAATGTTCTCACAAATGTTATTTCAATCCAAAAGTTGTGTTGTGACAGAGAGACTTGGTGTTTACACCAACTTTAGTGTTAAAATAGCACTTCTAACAAAATTTTAATTGAAAAGAAAGTTATTTTAATGGTAAAATATGTTTTTAGTTATTGAAAAATTACAAAATTTTTGTTTTACCCCTAAATTTTTTTTTGCTAAGAAATAGTCCTTGAAAAATATTGTTGGTAAAATTTAATCCTTATTGTTTGGATGAGTTGTTAACTATTAGTGTGACAGTTAATTTGACTAAACGTGACCCAACCCATCCATTTTTCAAAAACCCAACCCACCAAAATGACCCAAGACCCATGTCCGTGAATAAAAAAAAGAAAAAATAGAAACCTAATTTCAAATTTGGCCCCAATTTCATCTCTCTCCGTGGACGACATGAGATTGGGCTTCGCTGCTACTGCTGTTGATGGAAGTGCAGTTTTCAAGAACCCCTTCCCACCAACTGCTTTACAAAACTACCAGCCCTCTTTCAGGCTCCCCTTTCTTTGACGCATTAAGACTTGTTTTAAGATAGGAGATTAGGAGTTACCTGGTGAAGGCTATGGTGGCATCAGATGCACACCACAGGTTTGGTGAAAAACTCTCGATAATTACTATACTTGCCACTTTTAATATTTATAAGCATACCCTCTATCTCTTCAAATTTCACAAACTCACTCCTGCCCCAAATTTTCCCAATTTTCATTTCTTCTCTCATCACTCCTGCACTCCATCACCGCCCGAAGATCCGATCCGTTTGGCGTGACGTCCCGATCGGATGAATCCGTTGCCGCTGCTAACCCCTCCTTCTCCGACAGCGTCGCCACCAAGGACATCCACATCGACTCCTTCACCTCTCTCTCGGTGCGAATCTTCCTTCCCGAATTCGCACTCAACGAACCCGAACCCGATTCCTAACCTCATCATCATCCTAAACCTAGATCCAAGCTAAATCGGAAACCAAGTTCTCAACCTCGATCCGCGCGCGCCAGGATGGTGTTGTTAGCGTCGCGGCGCAACAGTTACGGACCTTCGGGGACGTCAACAAGGGAAAGCCTCGAAGGAACAGTGTCGGCTTTGGCGACGCCACTGTCGAGGGCTTGAACTCGGTCTCCGACGCCGCGTACCTTGGATACTCGCCGGCGTCGGGCCGGAAGCTCGCCGTAAGAAGCTTTCGGTGATATTGCAGTTTCATGGAGGCGGCTGGGTGAGTGGGCTGCGACTCAGTGGCAAACGACGTGTTCTGCCGGCGGATCGCGAAGAAGAGAGGGAAATTTGGGGCAGATTGGGCAGGGATTGAAGGAGGAAAATTGGGACAGTGAAGGGTTTCTTTGCAAATATGGAAAGCTTTGATTAAATGAGAAGCAATGGCATAAATGATAAATAGGGTGAGTTTTGTTAAACAAAACATGGTGTGCATGACGTGCTTACAAACTTGAGGCTTGCACCGTAGCCATCACTGAGTTAGCTAGGGAAAAACGAGAATCAACCTAAACGTAGACTCTTCCTCTTTTGCAGCCTACCTATTTAACATACAAAATTTTTTCAAGAGTAAAATACAAAATTTATAATTTTTTTAGGGAGAAAAAACATATTTAACATTTAACTCTTATTTTTAATAAAGTTTTTCTATTCCAAAAAAGGTCAAGTGATGAAACCTAGCCTTTGTTATGGTTCCGCCGTTGCCCCATATAGCATTCCTAGGCTCCTAGTGCCTACAAGCATTGTCAATATCCTCTTGTGGCTGTAAGGGTCCATCGCCCTCATAAGAGGTGAATCTGTGCCCGATTGCTACTACTCATCTTGGCACAAGAACATTGTTGCATCTCGTCAAATTGCTCGTACTTTGATCCCATCGAAGGTCTCCACCTATGTCCAGCGGAGGCAATTTCCATTTGTTCTGGTGATAGGCTCGATTCTCGCAACCAACAATAGTATATGTTCCTTAACAATTTCCTTCCAATCCACTAAAGGCTCCTCCTCCTCCCACCAATTTGAAGAAGCTCATCGACGTCTTCGACTAACAGGTGCTCTCTGCAACCTAGTGACTACGAAGATTTAATGTGGATTTGGAAAAGTCAAACCATGCCCTAATGATTACCATTGATTACTGAGTGACAATGCAATTGATGACTAACTCAATAAATAAGTACACATGAAGATAATTATCTTTTTCTTCTTTTAGTAAGTTGCTTTATTATTAGGATATCCCACGGTTTCTTATGATTTTGTTTCTATGGACCTCGACACAAAATTTATGACTTTTCCTTTAACATCTTTTAAGTATTTCAACTTTGTTAGTGCTAAATAAATGTATTTCATGTTTTAAATGTGAATGCTAGCATAATTATTACTACGGACTAAATCACAAGGAGTCAAAACATGCCACAAAAGGCCTCCATGGATTATTTGCCCAAAAAGTCCAACCTGTTTCCACCCAAACCACTAACTTGGGGCTATAGAAAAATTATTAGAGGTCACTCCACGAATATAAAAAGGATTCGCCACCAAGGTATGCGATCAAGATCTTTTTAAATAATCTAACCTTATTCCTTACAAATCCTAACTTGGGCGTCAGAGTGTTTGCAGGTATCCACATTGCCGCCTAACACCCCAACCAAGAAGATCTGGAGTCCAACTCCTCATTAGAGTAACCAGCCTTCAGTACAATTACATTACTATATATAAATATATAATTATAGATAGATAATAGATTTGTTTGATGCACTTGTATAATTAGTTGGCTTACATTTGCTGCCCAATTGCACATGCGTGGGGCTGGGGCATCCTCAGTTAACTTTTTTATTGCTTTAAATTAGGCTGCGTATATATGTATGGCATTTATTTGTTGTGTGATATGAATCATAGGGCAATGCGACAGAAGAATTTCACCTGAGTAGGAAAGAATTCAATCCGGACAATCAGGGTATGCTATAAATAATTTATACACATCTTTCATACTTGCCCATATTTTATTATTGTTGAAGCTGAACCCACGAGAACTGAAGAAACATCTACATCCTCATATACTCTTGGTCTCATTACACGTTTGTTAAGGACTAAGGTCATGGCCAATAAATCCAACACATGGTAAAGAATCGATTGCGAATTGAACCTAACATAGAAAATGATTCTAGTTGATATCAGAAGAGTTTGACCGGCACATGACCAAGATTAAGTTTGAAAAGTCGCTTTCAGTCTTAAAGATACAAAGGAATTCAAAAAAATTGAGATTTGGAATAACAATCGGTTGGGTTCAACTTAGATAGTATTGTTCTCATTTTTAATATTCACTTCAAGTATAAACTTTTTCTCAAATGCAATCATTTATTTTAGATAAAAAAGTTTTATTATCCTTGTATCCACCAGATATCCACATATTCTAAAAATATTATTTTCAATAATAAAAAAGTAACAAAAAAAATTACCTAACAAAACTTCAAAATACCTTTATAATACTCATAAATTTCATAATATTCTTACAACATCAACAATATTACACCAAACAAAGACAACCAATATTTTTTAAGAAAACGTCCAACAAACAAAACACTAAATGTCTTCCTAATACTCATAATTTTCATGATTGAACTTGAGTGCCAATTACCATTAATTAACATAAAATTACTTAATTACCCCTCCGGTTCAGGTATCCACTGGATTGGGCAACGTCATGTACCATCTCCATCTCATTTTTATCCATGGAGGGACTTTTATCCTCGTATCCATTCTCACTGACAAAATTTATCTGCATTAATGTATCCATCATTGGGTATATCTACAAATATCCATGCGATCAGATATCCATTACTATCCCTATATAAGATAATTATAGATTAGCGCTCTCTATTAAAACCTCAACTTAAAACTTAGATACACTCATCAAACCCTAAACTAGTATTTATAAGTTCTTGTTGACTTAAATATTGTCCTTGCAGATACATCTCACGACGTCGCTCGTGAGACGAGATAATAACCAGTCAAGTGTTCCCGATTGCTATTAAGTATCACCACCTTTCGATTTCATCATGCTCAGATATCTCAAAACCCAAGTTTCATTAATTACTTTAGCACGACATGCAAAATGTGACTTACATATTTTAAAAGAAATGTTATTTATAATAAATTTATAAAATATAAAAAAGATTAATTTTTATGTGTGGATTGACAATGTAAAATGTTTACATTGTTATCCAATTAAACATTATTATATAAAAAAAACTTTTGAAGTGGTTGATGTAAGAGTCAATCAATTTTCTATTATAAAAGCACATAAGTGAATGATCAATGTTTGTTAGTATATACAAATTAATTTCTTATAAAAAGAATCATATTATTATGATAACTCAATTTAACCATATTTAGATAATCATAAATACAAAGATGTGGAGTCCATAATAGACGTCCCCACGATAGTGGCCTCCACACCTTGTGAGTGTGGTTGTTCAAGGGTTGTCAATTAGATTCACATAGCATAACTTCTTTTATAAAAAAATATTAGTACAGATATAAATGTGAGTAAAATTTACAATAGTTATTGGAATGATAAGTAATTTTAATGCATGGTTGATTTTTATTTTTTTGGTGGGGAGTCTCAAAATCATTTAATGGCTAATTGTAAAATCAGAACCAAACACATCCTTAAACGCCCAAAAGTTAAGGCATTAGTTCAAATCCGAAAATCCACAAGACACTGCATAGTTAATTTTGTTTTTGTGGCCGGATGCATGTGGCATAGTTGCCTGTATGGGGGAAGATCTAGCACGAAACTTTCAGACAAAGTAAAAGTTTGCTATTATCTAATAGGAGGAGACTAACTTGATCACTGTTCTTTTAGGGAACAAATTAGAGCTGGCAGTGTTATAATAAAAAAATAAAATTGATAAAATTATCAATTTATCCCTCATTGCTTTCTGTTTTTTCCTTCTCTGCCCTCCTCTCCTTCCCTGCCCCTGTGCCATCGCCCTTGATCCTCATTCTGATGACCCATAGAAGAGAGGAGGAAAAAAAAGGAAACAAACATGCGTTGCAACGACACAGCAAGAAGTGGGCACTGTAGTGCTCCCAACGCGCTACAGTGGCACGGTGATGAAGTCCTACATCGAAAGCAATATCTAGAGGGGGTCTTGAGCCGCCTTATATATAAAAGTCTCCGATGAGTGTTTAGACTTGTTAATTCACTTAAGAGCTTGAAGGTTCCGCTTTTAGTGAGATTATTCACTCCAGTTATCTTTTATTCTTTCGCCCTCTCATTCTCTGTCCGTGGGAAAGCATTGGCTCCACGTAGGGTATTAGAGCTCACAATGTTTGTACTGCTTAGTCGTCAGCCATTTCTAGGCAAATGAATTTCTTCACAGTCTATTTTCAGACCATGTTTTTATGAAATCTTAGGAGATGAAACTTATTTATGGAGTTAGTTATTATTAGTAATTTTTTATTTATTTATGAAGATAGTTATTTATTTGGAAACTTCCTTAATTATGAAATTAGTTATTTATAAAAATATTTATGAAGTTATTTTAGAAATTCATGAAAACAATTTTAAAATCACATTAGACCACATGTTTTATTGTATTAAATATGTCATGTTGTATATGTATGAATATTTATGAATAAAATCATGATATGCTATCAGTTATTAGTTAAAGTATTATGTTATAATGTTCATATCATTTCATGTTATGTAATTTTAACTGATTTCATGGGAGTAGATCTGGGATAAAACTGTAAGTTAGTGACAACCCACGTTAACCTTGGTATACCTTGTACGATCATAACATATAATATGATTCATGTAGAATTAGGGCAATACCGTAAAGCCCAGACATGGCAGCCCGTGACACCCGATGTCATATATCATGTCATGTAGATTAGGAAAAGACCGTAAAACCCAGACATTTCAGGAATAGTTAAACCATAATGCTTTGATTATCTATCTAGAAAACTTCCAGTTTGTTTATGTTTTCAAATGATTTTACATACTATGTATTATTATATAAATGTTTTCATGATTGCTATTATATCGTGTATTAGATCAGCATGTCATGTTTTAGAAGTGTCCCATGTCGTTGTGCAGGCGATCATTCACTGAGGCTCTCCCCAGAGTTCTCACACCTCAATCTCCCCCTCCAGTTGTAGGTTAATATGTAGAAGTAGCGGTGCATGAAGTTCATGGTCAGTTGCAGCGACGTTAGGATTCGTGAGTCAGCAGTCACGTTAAGGTGAAGCTATCTATAAGATATGTTAGTTTTATTTTAATTTTGTAATCAAATCAGTGTTTAGAGTTTTCCAATTGTATACATGCAAGATTTTCGGATAGGTCACACATTTTACACGTACAATTGTATTTTATTGTAAAAGAGTTTATATTTATTTAGAAAATTAATATTTTTAATTATTTTTAATTAAAGTTAAATTGCATGTTTTATGAAAAATGTTCTTAAGAGACATTCGTAAGGGAACTAATCTTTTACATGTCGGTAATGATTTTTGGATCGTTACAGTTGTCTAACCTAGCGCCACTCCTACTCCATGATACCTTAGCCTCCTGTTCATCTCCCCCCCCCCCCC